>JAWPHD010003680.1:0-209423 GCA_037043455.1 Cyrtodaria siliqua
AAACAAGAGGGCCAAGATGGCCCTATATCGATCACCTGAGTAATTGTCCATTATCGAACTTCTTCGAAATCTTATGATCATATACAATCTGTGCAAATTTAGTTAAGATTGTCCAAGAAATGTGGCCTCTGTTGTTTACCAACATTGATATAAAGACACTGACAAAGTTTGGTAAAGATCAAAGACAAAATGAAGGTGCTAGAGTGTAACCTCTGGGGCATGGCCAAATGTGACCCAAGGTCTACATGTATTATATGAGAGCTGTGTGCCTTGTGGTTTCAGAGAAGAAGATTTTTTAAGTTTTTCCCTGTACAAGTCTATGTAAAACATGTGACGCCTGGGGCAGAGCCAAATGTGACTCCAGGATCACAATTTTAATAAACTTGGTAAAGGACCATAAGCGCATAGTAAATGCAAAATATTAAACCTCTGGCTCTTGCAGTTTCAGAGAAGAAGATTTTTTTAATTTTTCCCTATACAAGTCTATGTAAAACTGTGACCGCCGAGGCGGGGCCAAATATGACCCCAGGGTCACCATTTGAACAAACTTGGTAAAGGACCATAATCTTATAGTAATTGCAAAATATTAAACCTCTGGCTCTTGTAGTTTCAGAGAAGATTTTTAAATTCTTTCCTATATAAGTATATGTTAAACTGCGACCCCCGGGGCGGGGCCAAATTTGACACAAGGGTCACCATTTGAACAAACTTGGTAAAGGATCATAAGCTTGTAGAAAATGCAAAATATTGAACATCTGGCTCAAGCAGTTCCGGAGAAGAAGATTTTTTAAGTTTTTCCCTATAGAAGTCTATGTAAAGCATGTGAACCCTGGGGCGGGGCCAAATGTAACCCCAGGTTCACCATTAGAACAAACTTGGTAAAGGACCATAATCTTATAGTAAATGCAAAATATTAAACCTCTGGCTCTTGTAGTTTCAGAGAAGAAGATTTTTTTAAAGTTTTTCCCTATACAAGTCTATGTAAAACTGTGACCATCGGGACGGGGCCAAATGTGACCCCAGGGTCACCATTTGAACAAACCTGGTAAAGGACTATAATCTTATAGTAAATGCAAAATATTAAACCTCAGGCTCTTGTAGTTTCAGAGTAGAAGATTTTTTTCAGTTTTTCCCTATACAAGCCTATGTAAAACTGTGACCCCCGGGGTGGGGCCAAATGTGACCCCTGGGTCACCATTTGAACAAACTTGGTAAAGGACCATTAGCTTATAGTAAATGCAAAATATCAAACCTCTGGCTCTTGTAGTTTCTGAGAAGTTTTTTTTTTTTTTCCCCTATATAAGTCTATGTAAAACTGTGACCACCGGGGCGGGGACAAATTTGACCCCAGGGTCACCATTTGAACAAACTTAGTAGAGGACCATAAGCTGATGCTACATGTAATACATGAGAGCTCTGTGCCTTGTGGTTTCAGAGAAGAAGATTTTTTAACGTTTTTTCCTATATGTCTATATGAAAAACATGCAAAATCTCAATATACAAATTTTGGATCCCCGGGGCACGGCCATTTTTGACCCCGGGGACTTCATTTGAACAAATTTGATAGTCTAGGCATTGGCGATCATTTTAAAAGAAAAACTGTTGAAATCTGTCCTGCGGTTCTGGAGAAGAAGATTTTTTAAGGTTTCGACCATATATGGTAATGGCGGCCATCTTGGATGTCGCGCTGACCTAATTTTAACAAATCTAAAAAGCATTCATCTAAGGATCATCCATGTGAAGTTTAGTCAAAATTAGCCAAGCGGTTTCTGAGGAGAAGTCGTTTGAAGAAAAGTTAACGACGACGGACGGACGGACGACGGACGACGGACGACGGACGCAGAGTGATCCCAATAGCTCACCTTGAGCCTTCGGCTCAGGTGATCTAAAAAGGGTCATCTCGCCACAAGCAGTGCACCCATGCATTTTCATTTGTTGCTTCCAGAGGTGTTACACTGAGGACCAAGTGCTTTATTTTGGGTCATGGTGTCCTTGCCTTTTGACCGTGTGATCTCATCATTAATAGGGGTTATGTTCTCGCCACAGGCAGTCCACCACTGAAATTTCTGGAGATCTGCTTTAGCAAAAGTGGTCTTACAGTGCGGACTAGGTTTTTCATTATTGGGTCATGGCGACCTTTACTCTTTGACATACTAACTTCAGAATCAATAGGGTTACTCATCCTCTTAGCACAGGCAACTATACCAGACCAGTGAACTTTGATCATATTTGCTTCAGGGGAAAAAGTTACAGTTACAGTGCGGACATGGTGACCTTAACCTTTGACCTACTGACCTCAAAATCAGATATGCATTACCAGACATCATACTGATGCTTCGTACAAAGTTTCATCAAAATTCAACAAACGTGACCTTTGATCTACTGACTTCGAAATGAGATATGCACAACTAGCCATCATACTCATGCTTCGTACAAAGTTTCATCAAAATCAAACACGCTGTCAAGGAAAAGTAGCACAGACAAGAGTTGAGATAAAGTTGTTCATGGCAACCTTGACCTTTGATTTTACAGACATGCACAATTAGACATAAAACTAATGCTTTAAAACAAAGTCTTGTCAAAATCCAACAAACCATGAGCAGACAAGATTTGATGGTCAGACCGACGGATGGAAAGCTAAAAATAATATGTCTTGCCTACCACTTTGTCACCTGAGACATGAAATTGGAGGAGGCATGAGTAAAATATTAGTGTTTTTTAGTTTCTATCTAATGTATTGATCAATATATAAATATTGCATCCCTGTGAGGGTGACAGTGAATATTGTCAACCTGAGGAAAATAACGTCGACCGAGTTTGACTTTATTTTTCCGAAGGTTGACAATATCCACTGTCACCCTCACAGGGATGCAATATTTATTTTATTATACTGAAAGAGAAAAAGGTCCATTTCATTTTTCTTTATTTTGTAACCAGTTTGGATGTAACATGTTATTATGGTCAACAAAAAGATTATCCATAGCTTTAAAAAAAAAAAAAATCCCCGGATTCACATGTCTCACCTTACAAGCTGGACTTAAAAATAAAAAGGTCAATGATGCTTAAATGAAAGTTTGTAAACATTTTAGTAACTAAAAACAATGGAGTTTGCAGTTTGCTGAGATGACATTTAAGTGCATGTTTAAAAACAAAATGCCATTCTATTAAAAACAAGAGGCCAAAGAGGGCCTGTGGACGCTCTACTGGCTGTAACGGCTTTTATATCAAAGGTATATCAAGGGTTGTCGACATAAAATTCTCATCAGTACTTCTTTTAACACATTGCAAAAACAACAGGGATAGGATGGCCTTAGATCGCTCACCTGGTAATCATGGGCAATAAGTCTGCTGTGTCTAGTCTGGCATGGATATTTTTTAATTAGTCCCACTTTCTTCTATGAATGAAATTTCATAAAAATGGGTGGGGTGGGGTTTATATTAATATGGTAATGATCAGATAAAAAATGAAGTAACTACAGATTTAACAAAGTAAAATACAATATAGCATTTTTCTACAAATCAAGGGCCATAACTCTGCCGTTACTAACAAGATCAAGCTGGTTTTCAAACTTGTCCAAGATTTCATTGATATACCGCGCTTTGCACAACTAGACATCATACTGAGGCTTCCTGCCAAATTTTGTAGAAATCCAACAAGCCGTTTAGGAGGAGTAGTGCAGGCAAGAAATTTAAAGTAAAAAATGTCAAAGGGCCATAACTCCTTCATAAATCAGCAAACTGGAAAAAAAACGTAATATGCACAACTAGACATCTTACCGATGCTTCCTGCCAAGGGGCCGTTACTCCATCAAAAATCAACAAACCGGAAAAAAACAGGCACAACTAGAAATCATAGCAAGCACAAATAAAAATATTTAAACAAGAGCTGTCGGAGAACAGCGCAGCTCGACTATTCGATTTTTCGGAGAATAATAAATTTATAGCTAGTATATACCACCAGAAAACAAGGCTACAACAATGTGTGGTGGGGTTGGGAGCACAACATAACTATGTGTAAAAATTTACCAAAACTACACAGAAATATGTAAAAAAAATAAAACAAAAAAATCAAGTTCTGAGTGGGGTGGGGGATTGGCATGGTAGAGAGGCGGGGGTGGATGGTGGGGGGATAGGGGGTGGTGAGGGCAACATATATGTGTAAGAAGCTATGTAATAATTCACCAAAATAACACAATATTATGAAGAAAATAAATTAAAAAATCGAGTTTGAGTGGGGATGGGTGGAGACATATGTGTGTAAGAATTGACTAAAACAACAAAGAAATATGTAAAAAAAATATGGGTGATGTAATAAGATGCATAATGCTATAACAAATCCCAAACCAAAATTATAGATATATACATGCTTACATGCAAACCTAGATCTGCCATTATTGCACATTTTATGGGCCATCACAATTTGGGTTCCATGGGAGCCCAGAATTTGCAGAAGACAAAATTACTTATCCAACCCTTTACAACATACTATAAGGAAACCAATTCCAAAATTAAGTTCATCTAGGACAAAAAATGTAAGAGATATAGACCTGTAAACACAGCTTGCACGCAAAATTTGATGTGAAACAGACATATTTTACCGGCTATCAGAATTTGGGTTCCATGGGAGCCCAGGGGTTACAGGAACCTAAATTACTTAAGCAGCCCTTACGATAATGCTATAAGGAAGCTAATGGCCAAATTTGGTTGTGCTAGGGTAAGAATTGTAAGAGATATAGACTTGTAAACACAGCTTACACGCAAAATTTGATGTGAAATGGGGCACATTTTATGGGCTATCATAATTTGGGTTCCATGGGAGCCCATGGGTTACAGGAACCAAAATTGCTTATGCAGCCCTTAAGATAATGCTACAAGGAAGCCCATGAACAAATTTGGTTGTGGTAGGATAAGAAATGTAAGAGATATAGACTTGTAAACACAGCTTACACGCAAACCTTGATGTGGGACGCCGACGCCAACGCCGACGCCGACCCCGACCCCGGGGTGATTACATAAGCTCTCTTATTCCTCAAATAGTCAAGCTAAAAATGAAAAAAAAAAGTAATAATAAAAAAAAAATACGAAAAAAATTAAATTTCAATCAATAAATCAAATAAAGAAAAATTTAAAAAAATATAAGAATCAAATAAAAAGATAATAATAAAAAAAAACATCTAAAAAAAAAAAACATATAATATATAAAAAAAACAATTTAAACAAAAAAAGAACAAAAAAAGACAAAACGTCTGGTAAACTTTGGTAAAGATCAGATGGAAATGAAAGCCCTATCGTATTAAGGAGGCAAAATATAGCACTTTTAAATCAAGGGTCATAACTCCGCTGTTACTGGTCCGATCTGGCTGGTTTTACATGCAATAAATTGTCCAAGCTTTCACTGATTTTAACAATCTGTTAAAGTTTGGTAAAGCCAGTAGAGCTAAAAATCATCAGCTCCAAAAAGTAGGTCAAGGTCATAGATGAAATCCATATGTCCATAAAGATGCACTACCCAAGACACAACTGTGTCAAAATAGAATATTTTTTCTTCCAAAGATTAAGCTATAAATTAGGTTTAAAACATCTAGTGCATAATTATAGTGCATGAAAAAGTGATGTAAATGTAACAATTAAAGTTATCTGACCTTTGCCTGGAGGGTCAAGGTCACATCCATATAAATTTGCTTTGTCACGTTGCAATGTACCACTCAAGATACAACTATAAGCAAAGTTTGAAAGGTCTTAGCACATAGTTTGTGAAAAAGTGACCTAAACGCCAAAGTTAAAGGTAAAAATTATAAGGTTATCTGCCCTTTGCTTGGAGAGTCAAGGTCACATCACATCCACATCTGCTTTGTCATGTTGAGATGTACCACCCCTAGATACAACTACAGTCGTTTAATCGCATATCGGTCAATTGCATATTTCGGTTAATTGCATAAAGTTTTGAAACACAAAACCATTTGTATTCTCTTGCATGTAAAAAACCCCTTATAATCGCATAGGTTTTTGTCGCATTCCGGATAATTGCATAACGAATATCTGGCTAATTGCATACTGAAAGTCAAATTTACCTGTATTTTTCAACTGTTAATTGATTGACGCGGTCACAGAGATAAGCCCGAGGCAAATTGATTGACAAAAGGTGCTAATTAGTGACTTGCCGAGAGAAAGTTTGCCATTTTGTGCGGCTTCCGTAAAGCTTCCACGCCATGACGATCGCCCACCAATTAGCAAACACGATTTAATAATAAGTTTGTACACAATGTAAAGCAATGTGTTGTTAATTATTTATTGCTCTCAGTTTGCTAGTGTCGGTAGAGATGCATATGACATTGAGTAGCTCATAGAGGTTACTTAATAAATGAAAAATAATATAAGCTTTCGTGTTATTATCACTGCTGTGTAATTCACACGACAACCCATAGCAAAGCGACGCAGGCTGAAAGAAAACAAATACGCATAAATATTGCATAAAATCTATCAAATAACAGTAAACACAAAACGGATATGCACAATATTAAAAACCAAAAGTTGAAGGTAAAATTATTAAGTTATCTACCCTTTAATAATTGGAGGGTCACTTCCACATTTGCTTTGTCATGTTGCAATGTACCACTCAAGATACAACTATAAGCAAAGTTTTAAAGGTCTAATGCATACAGTTTGTGAAAAAGTGACCTAAACGCAAAAGTTGAACCTAAAAATGTCTAAGTTATCTGCCCTTTGGGTCAAGGTCATTTTCACATTTGCTTTGTCACGTTGCGATGTACCATCCAAGATACAACTATAAGTAAAGTTTAAAAGTTCTAGCGTATAAAGTTTGTGAGAAAATGAGAAAATGACCTAAACACAAAATTTGAATGTTGCCACCACCGTCGCCGCCGGAAAAGCATCACCTATGTCTCTTTTTCCCTTCGAAAAAGTGAGACAAAAAACATTACATCAACATTTTAAAAATATCAATAACATAATACATATTATAATAAAGATTCAATCGCCCATTATATGTTGGTCATGGGAAAAACCAGTATATATTTATAAACTTGCTGTGATGTCGGATTTTACATTAGAAATATGTTGATTTCGAGACGATGCCATTGTTAGGGTAACATTAAAAAAATGCTGCCCTCCCGTGACGTCACTCCAGAAACAGCATACGACAGCGTGAAATATTAAATAGCAGTCTGTTGGAATTTAACATGGGAGATTGACATGATGTATAATAAATCTAAATTAGCACACTCTGAATGAATGAATGAATGAATTGGGGTTTTAAGGCGCACCAACACATGAAAAGGTTATAAGGCGCCTAAAAGGCATGAACATGCCAGGCTCATCTTCCATGTACATCGAGATAAAATATGGAAAATGGGCCTAGAACCTTCTCACCCTGAACTGCAGAGTTGCTGCAAATTCTATCGTAGAAACTCCATTTACGCTGGAGCCACGTTATTGTTTTTCTGCCACTGCTCTTAGTGATGTGAGCGAGATGGCACCTGAAACAATGCAGGGATCATGATGAAGACCGTTAATGAGCATGAACAAAAAATGACAAAATGAATATGAATGGGGGGGTCCTACCCCTCTGCATGTGACGATGTGTTTGCAGTGGTTGTATTCTACCCCGGCAACCACACGGGGAGCACACTCTGAAAGTTTCAGAGCACACTCTGAAAGTTTCACCCCAAAAACATTATGTCTTGCTTAAATAGTGTCAGAATTTGTATACTTTCTTTTGCTGTCCCAGCAATGTCAATTTTCATATTTAATTTTAACCAAACTGTTTACAACTTAAATATTTCTTTTGTACAAGTTCTATAAAAAAAATTATCAGAAAACTGATAATTTAGTCAGTGTTTTATCTATAAATTTGTTCCTGTGAGTCTATTTCCATCATAACATCAAAATCAATGAGTACTATCCAGTCAGTCTATGCAAATTATCTAAAATCTTGGTATTTTAATGTCATCTAGTCATTTTTGAAAAAAAGTGAGTATTTGACTTAAAAATCAGAGGTATATGAATAAATCAATGAAATTTAGCCATGTTTTTATATTTAATTCAGCATATCATTCCTTAATCAATAGTACATGTATAAATGTAAAATGCATTTATAAAAACATTTTCTTAATACTTCATTTGATCAGTCTTCATGTAAGTATGTATATGGTTTATTCTTTTGAATTATGTTATTCGGGTTCAAAAGTTCATTATAGCTTGTGATGCTTTGTTGTAAAACCACCTTGTAAATAAATAGTACTTGACCTGATTTGAACAACAGATAATATCATGTAAATAAACAGTTAATGTCATAAAACTATTTTACTACATAAACATGTGTTATGACAAAAAATAGTAACGAATATAATCTGTTTGAAGACAATCAGCTTACAAGACTGCTCAGTTTTGATGATTGTTTTTTCTCCCACAGCATCAAGATGGATATGGGCTTCATGTAGAAAAATGTTGACGAGTTCGTTCACAGCGTCTTCTACAATCATGCTCATCTTGTTGAGGTCTACTGTCATAAGTCCACAATATGACTACAAGAAAAGGCAGTAACATCATAATCAGATGCTTTATCCAGTAATAATACAAAGTCTGCATAATCAGATTCTGATATATTCAGTAAGTATAGGGACATACAAAGTTTGCATAATCACATTGGGATATAGGGACATACAAAGTCTTCATAATCAAGTCTGATATATCCAGTATGGTAAGTATAGTGACATACAAAGTCTGCATAATCACATTGGGATATATCAATTAAGAATGGGACGTACAAAGTCTGCATAATCACATTGGGATATATCAATTAAGAATGGGACATACAAAGTCTGCATAATCACATTGGGATATATCAATTAAGAATGGGACATACAAAGTCTGTATAATCAGATTCTGACTTATTCAGTAAGAATAGAGACATACAAAGTCTGCATATTAAATCAGATTCTGATTTATCAAGTAATAATAAGGACATACAGTCTGCATAATCAGATTTTGTTTTATCCAGTAAGAATAGGGATGTACAGAGTCGGCATAATCAGATTCTGATTTATTTAGTAAGAATAGGGACATACAAAGTCTGCATAATGAAATTGTGATTTATCCAGTAAGAAAAGATATGTAAAAAAAGTCTGCATGATCAGATTTTGATTTATCAAGTAATAATAGGGACTTACAATGTCTGCATTATCAGATTTTGATTTATCAAGTAATAATAGGGACATACAAAGTCTGCATATTAAATCAGATTCTGATTGATCAAGTAATAATAAGGACATACAGTCTGCATAATCAGATTTTGTTTTATCCAGTAAGAATAGGGATGTACAGAGTCGGCATAATCAGATTCTGATTTATTTAGTAAGAATAGGGACATACAAAGTCTGCATAATGAAATTGTGATTTATCCAGTAAGAAAAGATATGTAAAAAAAGTCTGCATGATCAGATTTTGATTTATCAAGTAATAATAGGGACATACAATGTCTGCATTATCAGATTTTGATTTATCAAGTAATAATAGGGACATACAAGCATACAAAGACTGAATATTCAGATTTTGATTTATCCAGTAAGAATAGGGATATACAACATCTGCATAATCAGATTCTGATTTATCCAGTAAGAATAGGGACATACAAAGTCTTCATAATCAGATTCTGACTTATTCCATAAGAATAGGGACATACAAAAACTGCATAATCAGATTTTGATTTATCTAGTAATAATAGGGACTTACAAAGTCTGAATATAAAATCAGATTCTGATTGATCCTGTAAGAATAGGGCCATACAGAGTCTGCATAATCAGATTCTGATTTATCCAGTAAGAATAGGGCCATACAGAGTCTGCACAATCAGATTCTGATTTATTCAGTAAGAATAGGGGCATACAGAGTATGCATATTTTAATCAGATTCTGATTGATCCTGTAAGAATAGGGACAAACAAAGTCTGCCTTATCAAATTGTGATTTATCCAGTAAAAATAGGGACAAACAAAGTCTGCATAATCAGATTTTTATCTATCCAGTAAGAATAGGGACAAACAAAGTCTGCATAATCAGATTTTTATCTATCCAGTAAGAATAGGGACAAACAAAGTCTGCATAATCAGATTCTAATTTATCAAGTAAGAATAGGGACAAATAAAGTCTGCATAATCAGATTCTGATTTATCCAGTAAGAATAGGGACATACAGAGTCTGCATAATCAGATTCTGATTTATCCAGTAAGAATAGGGACATACAAAGTCTGCATAATCAGATTCTGATTGATCCTGTAAGAATAGGGACAAACAAAGTCTGCCTTATCAAATTGTGATTTATCCAGTAAAAATAGGGACAAACAAAGTCTGCATAATCAGATTTTTATCTATCCAGTAAGAATAGGGACAAACAAAGTCTGCATAATCAGATTTTTATCTATCCAGTAAGAATAGGGACAAACAAAGTCTGCATAATCAGATTCTAATTTATCAAGTAAGAATAGGGACAAATAAAGTCTGCATAATCAGATTCTGATTTATCCAGTAAGAATAGGGACATACAGAGTCTGCATAATCAGATTCTGATTTATCCAGTAAGAATAGGGACATACAAAGTCTGCATAATCAGATTCTGATTTATCCAGTAAGAATAGGGACAAACAAAGTCTGCATAATCAAATTGTGATTTATCCAGTAAGAATGGGGACATACAAAGTCTGCATAATCAGATTCTGATTTATCCAGTAAGAATAGGGACATACAGAGTCTGCATAATCAGATTGTGATTTATCCAGTAAGAATAGGGACATACAAAGTCTGCATAATCAGATTCTGATTGACCCAGTAAGAATAGGGACAAACAAAGTCTGCATAATCAAATTGTGATTTATCCAGTAAGAATGGGGACATACAAAGACTGCATAATCAGATTCTGATTTATCCAGTCAGAATAGGGACATACAGAGTCTGCATAATCAGATTGTGATTTATCCAGTAAGAATAGGGACATACAAAGTCTGCATAATCAGATTGTGATTTATCCAGTAAGAATGGGGACATACAAAGTCTGCATAATCAGATTGTGATTTATCCAGTAAGAATAGGGACATACAGAGTCTGCATAATCAGATTGTGATTTATCCAGTAAGAATGGGGACATACAAAGTCTGCATAATCAAATTGTGATTTATCCAGTAAGAATGGGGACATACAAAGTCTGCATAATCAGATTCTGATTTATCCAGTAAGAATAGGGACATACAGAGTCTGCATAATCAGATTGTGATTTATCCAGTAAGAATGGGGACATACAAAGTCTGCATAATCAGATTGTGATTTATCCAGTAAGAATGGGGACAAACAAAGTCTGCATAATCAGATTGTGATTTATCCAGTAAGAATGGGGACATACAAAGTCTGCATAATCAGATTGTGATTTATCCAGTAAGAATGGGGACATACAAAGTCTGCATAATCAAATTGTGATTTATCCAGTAAGAATGGGGACATACAAAGTCTGCATAATCAAATTGAGATTTATCCAGTAAGAATATGGACAAACAAAGTCTGCATAATCAGAGTCTTATCTATCCAGTAAGAATAGGGACAAACAAAGTCTGCATAATCAAATTGTGATTTATCCAGTAAGAATGGGGACATACAAAGTCTGCATAATCAGATTGTGATTTATCCAGTAAGAATGGGGACATACAAAGTCTGCATAATCAAATTGAGATTTATCCAGTAAGAATATGGACAAACAAAGTCTGCATAATCAGAGCTTTATATATCCAGTAAGAATAGGGACATACAAAGTCTGCATAACCAGAGTCTTATCTATCCAGTAAGAATAGGGACAAAGTCTGCCTAATCAAATTGAGATGTATCCAGTAAGAATATGGACAAACAAAGTCTGCATAATCAGAGTCTTATCTATCCAGTAAGAATAGGGACAAACAAAGTCTGCATAATCAAATTGAGATTTATCCAGTAAGAATATGGACAAACAAAGTCTGCATAATCAGAGTCTTATCTATCCAGTAAGAATAGGGACAAACAAAGTCTGCATAATCAAATTGAGATTTATCCAGTAAGAATATGGACAAACAAAGTCTGCATAATCAAATTGAGATTTATCCAGTAAGAATATGGACAAACAAAGTCTGCATAATCAGAGTCTTATCTATCCAGTAAGAATAGGGACAAACAAAGTCTGCATAATCAAATTGAGATTTATCCAGTAAGAATATGGACAAACAAAGTCTGCATAATCAGATTGAGATTTATCCAGTAAGAATATGGACAAACAAAGTCTGCATAATCAGAGTCTTATCTATCCAGTAAGAATAGGGACAAACAAAGTCTTCATAATCAAATTGTGATTTATCCAGTAAGAATGGGGACATACAAAGTCTGCATAATCAGATTCTGATTTATCCAGTAAGAATAGGGACATACAAAGTCTGCATAATCAGATTGAGATTTATCCAGTAAGAATATGGACAAACAAAGTCTGCATAATCAGAGCTTTATATATCCAGTAAGAATAGGGACATACAAAGTCTGCATAATCAAATTGAGATTTATCCAGTAAGAATATGGACAAACAAAGTCTACATAATCAGAGCTTTATATATCCAGTAAGAATAGGGACATACAAAGTCTGCATAACCAGAGTCTTATCTATCCAGTAAGAATAGGGACAAACAAAGTCTTCATAATCAAATTGTGATTTATCCAGTAAGAATGGGGACATACAAAGTCTGCATAATCAGATTCTGATTTATCCAGTAAGAATAGGGACATACAAAGTCTGCATAATCAAATTGTGATTTATCCAGTAAGAATGGGGACATACAAAGTCTGCATAATCAGATTCTGATTTATCCAGTAAGAATGGGGACATACAGAGTCTGCATAGTCATATTCTAATTCATCCAGTAAGAATAGGGACATACAAAGTCTGCATAATCAAACTGAGATTTATCCAGTAAGAATATGGACAAACAAAGTCTGCATAATCAGAGCTTTATATATCCAGTAAGAATAGGGACATACAAAGTCTGCATAACCAGAGTCTTATCTATCCAGTAATAATAGGGACAAACAAAGTCTGCATAATCAGATTCTAATTTATCAAGTAAGAATAGGGACAAACAAATTCTGCGTAATTAGATTCTAATTCATCAAGTAAGAATAGGGACAAACAAAGTCTGCATAACCAGTCTTATCTATCCAGTAAGAATAGGGACATACAAAGTCTGCGTAATTAGATTCTAAATTATCAAGTAAGAAGAGGGACAAATAAAGTCTGCATAACCAGTCTTATCCATCCAGTAAGAATAGGGACAAACAAAGTACGCATAACCAGTCTTATCCATCCAGTAAGAATAGGGACAAACAAAGTCTGCATAACCAGCCTTATCTATCCAGTAAGAATAGGGACATACAAAGTCTACATAATCAAATTGTAATTTACCAAGTAAGAATAGGGACAAACAAAGTCTGCATAATCAAATTGTAATTTATCAGTAAGAATAAGGACAAACAAAGTCTGCATAATCAAATTGTAATTTATCCAGTAAGACTAGGGACAAACAAAGTCTGCATAATCAAATTGTAATTTATCAGTAAGAATAAGGACAAACAAAGTCTGCATAATCAAATTGTAATTTATCCAGTAAGACTAGGGACATACAAATTCTACATAATCAGATTTTTATCTATCCAGTAAGAATATGGACATAAAACATCAGCATAACCAGATTCTGATATATCCAATAAGGTAAACATGAAGATATTGAAAACATATTTAAAGTACTAAAAAAAGAAGACTTTAAGGAGGTTGGCTGGGAAAGGACGTAGTGATGAGATTTTTTTTAAATTCATATTTAAAGCTTATTTGGTATAATTTAGATTCAAAATTATCAAAAAAAGGCTAGGTCACCACGCTTTTTTCCCCACTAGACGTCATTGAAGAAGGCACATATTTCTAACTTCAAAATTTCACTAAAAAGAGGAAAAATATTGTCATTGAACATTTTCACAATTGTTTTCATAACATTACGTTTATTGAAAAATAACAACTAATTTCGATTGCATTCATACTTATCTTTCAAATCATACAAAAGCAATTGTAATCCTCGTTCGTCTTTGTACTTTAAAAAGCAAACATATATGGACAGTACCCCACCCATTTTGTTTTTACCGAAAAATTAATTCAAGATAAAAAATTATGTTCTAATGATCAACTTTTTTTAAAACTTGTATATGTCAAGGTCCTATGACATTTCTTTCAAAACAAGTAAAAAAATATGTAGGTCACCAGGCTTCTAATGATTTTTTATTAAAAAAGCTTTAAATTACACCCATTTTGGAGTTATTTTGACATTTTCAATTTAAAATACTGTACACACAATACGGACATGGAGATCGAAAATAAAATTAGCTCAGTATCTACTTTTATATATGTTTTCCACTACTGAAAAACATAAATCTGATTTATTCTATAGCAAAAGGATAAATTCTACTCAAAGCTACCCATACCCCCTATTTTGTTGACAACAAAAAATGATCACAAATGACGGAAAAAATATGAAAAACAAAAATTGCTTAAAATTTGGTATGTTACCATCTTAAATCCTACATTATATCCATATCAATTAAAATGGAAAAAATGAAACAATTCTGTTGTCAAATAAAACTATGATTTAAAAAATAAAATGTTTAGACTTGAAGATGTCAAAACTTGCCCAGCCAACATCCTTAATTGGTATACTTTCAGATATAAAAGAATGTTACTTGAAATTGCTTGTAAATTCATTTACCACCATGTTTTCAAGAAACTGTGCAACGGACCAAGGTGAGCGTCCTGGCAGATCACACAACATGGTCTCACTGATCTCTGTCAATATGTAGTCTATCTGTATTTTTCTGACGTCATTCACCTGGAGACAATGATGTAGTGTATTTAATTAAATAAGTCACAGCCAGGGAAAAAGGTAATTGCACAATTGCCTGTCTATCAAACACTCTATAAATAGAGTACAAGAAATGAGTTATTCCATTCGCACTTGCATTTGTCTAATTCGTTCCGACATACATTTTTTCATGTGTAAAATGTTGTAACAAGTGAGAAATAAAATATGCTGATTTCAACTAAAGAAGCTACATTTATTTGTTCTTCTCTTACACTTTGAACTTAGCCCCTTCTATTAAATATTTAGAAAGGCTCGGCTGCATTTTAAAACTTGCCACATACCTTGTTAACAAGTACTTGTAGATCTGAAAGTGTGTTTTTCACTTTGTTGAAGTAGCTGGATAGACTAAGAGAGGTCCAGGTCAAAAGCAACAGTCCAGGTCGTAAGGTACTGTCAACCTGAGCAGGAAACAAAAGTATTAACTTTTCATTGAGGGTGTCAATTAGCAAACTTGCTGCTCACCAATATTCCATTAAAGTAAAATAATAAAAAGGAACGAAACATAATTTGAATGCAAACAAAATGCATTTGAAATGCGAACGCAAATAGAACGAAGACAAAACAGGTGGCCCAACACAAGAGGGCCTGAATTGATCTACAGGCTAAATGAAGTATGTGGTGGGGAACACGACATCAATATGCGCAAACTAGGCTTTTTAACTGATCATTCCTGACAAATTCACTGAAATCCAACCAGGGGTTTGGGAAAACTAGTCTGGATAAAGTTTGTGTATAAGGGGCCATAACATGGTCAAAAATCATTCAACCGGAACACAGTGATGACATGCGTTGCTATGCTTGGCACTGATCATCCTTGCAAAGTTTCGTTGAAATCCGGCCAGAGGTTCAAGAGAACTAGTCCGGACAAAGTTTAGTGTACTGAAACCTTTAAAGTGCCATAACTCCGCCAAAATTCATTCAACCCTAATACGACTATGATATGCACAACTAGGCCTGGTACTGATCATCCCTAAAAAGTTTTAATGAAATATGGCTATGAGTTCAGAAGAGACTAACCTTGACAAAGTTTGTACATTAAAACCTTTAAAGGGCCATAACTCTGCCAAATATCATTCAACTAGAACACGGCGAAGGTTATAATGCACAACTAGGCTTGATATTGATAAACTTTGCTAGGTTCCGCTGAAATCCGGCCACGGGTTCAGGAGAACTAGTCCAGGTAATGTTTGTGCATTAAAACCTATAAAGGACCATAACTCCGTCAAAAATCTTACAGCCGGAACACTAGTTGAAGCACAACTAGGCTTGGTACTGATCATCCCTGCAAAGTTTTGTTGACATTCGCTCAGGGGTTCAGGAGAACTAGGGACAAAGTGTGTTTACTAAAACCTTTAAACGGCCATAACTCTACCAACATCATTCAACAGGAACACGGTGATGATATGCACAACTAAGCTTGGTACTGATCATCCAAGCAAAGTTTCGCTGAAATTCGGCCAGGGGTTCAGGAGAACTATTCTGGAAAAATTGTGTGTACTAAAACCTTTGAAGGGCCATAATTTTGCCAAAATCATTCAACCGGAACATGGTGATAATATGCACAACTAGGCTTGATACTGATCATCTCTGCAAACTTTCGTTGAAATCCATGTAAATGAAGGCCCTATCGTCTTAACAAGGCAAAATACAGCATTTTTAACTAAATCAAGGGCCATAACTCTAGTATTACTAACTCAGTTTGGCTGGTTGTCGAACTTGTACAAGCTTTCATGGATATTAGCAACCTGGTAAAGTTTGGAAAAGATCGGATGAAAAATAAAAGCTCTATGATCTTAACGAAGCAAAATACAGCATTTTTAACTAAATCAAGGGCCACAACTCCTGTGTTACTAGTCCGATCTCGCTGGGTTTTCATTATTGTCCGAGCTTTCATTGATATTAACAATCCGTGCAAGTTTGGTAAAGATCAATAATAATTAAAAGTGCTAGAGTGTTCACAAGGCAGAATATGGCATTTTTCAGCACATCAAGGGCCATAACTCTGATGTTACTGATCCGATCTGGCTGGTTTTCAAACATGTCTGAGCTTTCATTGATATTAACAATCTGTGCAAGTTTGGTAAAGATCGAAAAATAAATGAAGGTACTAGAGTGGTCACAAGGTAAAATATAGCATTTTTTGTTAAGGGCAATAACTCTGGTGTTCCTAATCCCATCTAGCCAGTTTTAGAACTCATCCGAGCTTTCATTCATATTAACAATCTGTGGAAGTTTGGTAAAGATCAAAATGAAGGTGTTAGAATGTTCACAAGGCAGAATATGGCATTTTTCAGCAAATCAAGGGCCATGACTCCGGTGTTACTAATCCGATCCGGCTGTTTTTCAAAATTGCCCGAGCTTTTATTGATATTAACAATCTGTGCAAGTTTGGTACAGATCAAATAATAAATGAAGGTGCAAGAATGTTCACAAGCAGAATATGGCATTTTTCAGCAAACCAAGGGTCATAATTCTGGTGAAACTAATCCAGTCTGGCTGGTTTTCAGATTTGTCTGAGCTTTCATTGATATAAAGACCCTGGTAAAGTTTGGTAAAGAACAAATAATAAATGAAGGTGCTAGAGTGTTCACAAGACAGAATATGTCATTTTTCAGCAAATCAAGGGTCACAACTCTGGTGTTACTAATCCCATCTGGCTGGTTTTCAAACTTGCCCAAGCTTTTATTGATATTAACTATCTGTACAAGTTTGGTAAAGATCAATTAATAAATGAAGGTGCTAGAGTGTTCACAAGGCAGAATATGGCATTTTTCAGCAAATCAAGAGCCATAATTCCGGTGTTAATAATCTGGCTGGTTTTTAAACTTGTCCAAGCTTTTATTGACATTAACAATCTGTGCAAGTTTGGTCAAGATCAAAAAATAAATGAAGGTGTTAGTGGTCACAAGGATGACAAGGGCCTTAACTGAAACTAATCCGATCCGGCTGGTTTTCAAACTTGTCCGAGCTTTCATTGATATAAAGGCACTAGCAAAGTTTCGTAAAAATCTGATTAATAATGAAGGCCCTAGAGTGTTCACAAGGCAAAAGTTAACGGACGACGGATGACCACCATAAGCTCTTTGCTGGCCTTTGGCCAGTAGAGCTAATGAAAGTTGAGTGCATCCATTCTGTCCAAGACAAACTCAAAATCCCAATTTCATCCTAATAATCACAATCAGTTTGATAATTAAAATCCTTTATCACATAACATGGCTAACATGGGAGTGTAAAAGGCCACGACTTATTTCTTGCAATACACTAGATGCAAATGAGGACCGAATCACTGTTTGTATACAATAAAACACTTAATCCCAATTGTTTGCATGGTATACGCTCAGACACCTTAACTATTTATCACTATTTGAAATCTTACTTTTTAAAATGCAGGTTAGTAACGTTAAATTTAGTTTAAGGTGTCTCGTTATTTGTAGAGTGAACGCGTTACAGCCGTGTAACGTAGCTGAGGTCATGAAAACAACGTTGTGATTTCTCTTACAAATTGCCGCCTATATAAGGTAAACTGACAACACTTAAGTGGAACTATCATGTCTTGTTATGTGATAAACAGAATCTTATATTCGTGACTCTGTAATATTGACTTTAATAAATATAAACTTGTTGGATAAAAAGATAGGATAATCTGCAGGGCATTGTATCCTATTATTTTATCCAACTCATTTATTAAAATCAAAAAATACAGTCACTAATGTAAGATCCTCTGTATAATATACCCATTATGGGGAACTCTGGCATTTTGCCAGTACTGAGTAGTGAACGATTATAATACTAGACTGGTGTTCTGTGGAACATGTGTGTCGCCTCTCAGCACTTTGTCAGTATAACAAGGTTTTTTGGACCCAAATAAATGACCTTGAGAAACTACTCTAAGTTTTTATGAAGAAAAAAAAAAAGTATTTATCTCATATAATGATCTTCAGTGTGACCTTGACCTTTAGATTTTAGTATGGTCATGTCGATGTTGTCATAAAGAATATATATTGAAAGTTTGATGAAGAATTATCACGAAATGAGAAAGTTATAGCCAACGTTAAGTTTTCGTGACAGTGGGACCGACGGACGGACGACAAAGTGATCCCTATGTATCATATTTTTCTTCAAAAAGGAAACACAAAAACATAATGCCCCAAAACAGGTTCCTTTAAGTAATTTTAGAGCTATAGCAAAGGCTTAATTTTGATTCATCTGATCTTTGGCCTCAGTGGGACCTGTACCTTTGAGGTATGGACCTGATTCGTGCGTGCAACACAATTTCTCATCATGAACATTTCTTGATAGTTACATCAAAATACTTTAAGTAGGTTAGGACTTGTCACCCAGAAACAATTTCAATCATTTGAACTTTCGCCTTTAAGTGTGCCACTGACCTTCGAGGTAAAGACCTGATTTTTCTGCGTCGAATATCTTCTCATCATGAACATTTCTGTGTAGTTACATCCAAATTCAGTAGTTTAGGAACATTGCTGAGACATGATATGGGACATAATTTCAATCATTTGACCTCTAAATATATACTGACCTTTGAGGTAACAAACTGATCCTTACGCATGACACACCTTCTTATTGTACTTAACCTTTGTGTGACGTTCCATCAAATTTCATTCAGTACTCTCAACATCAAGGCAGAGACACGGTTTTGACTTATTTGACCTTTAACCTCCAAGTGTGACCTTGGCCTCCAAGGTATGGACCTGATTCTAGCACGCAACATGTTTTCTTATTGTGATTATATTTGTTATGAAATTATCTAGACTACAGTACTTTCAAATTTATGGATGGGACACAATTGTCTCAAATGAACGGACGGACAAACGAATGGACAGATGGTGCAATTACCTTGGGAGCACAAAAACTGAAATGCTTTTGCAAAGTTAATGGACAGCATTTGGAAAGCAAATGGAATGATAACATATTGCATTCATAGGTTATTTCAACAGCTTAGGGTTGTTACTCTGGTTAGGCTAAATAAAATTATACCTGAGTTTACTGTAACCCGACCGACCCTCTTAAAACACCCCCGACTCCTTTTTTTTTTATTGAAAAAAAAAATAAAAAAAAAATAAAATTATATTCACGCGATCACGGCCGACTCATGTGCTCAATGTCCTGCTGTTGGAACTGACCCTCTTCTGCACACTCGAAAAATAAATTAAACTGTTTTACCCTGGGAAACAATAAAACATACACAATTTCATATTGTTATCTATAAATAATTGCAGTTTTTAAAATACGACATTTTCCCATTCATCAAAGCTCATCGCCACCTTAAATGTAACTTCGCCAAAAAAAATAAATAAAAAATAAAATAAAATAAAATGCCTACCTACCTACCCTATTTTTTCAGCAATGTTACAGTAAACACAGGTATAATTTTATTTGGCCTTAGGCTCCAAACTGGCCATTGTCAGTGATTCTTTTTGGAAGTGATATATTTCTTCTGAAAACATTGGTTTCTCCAGCGTCGACGTGCCGTAAAACGCCATTCATTCATTCACTCATTATTTCTGACCATATTAAAGAGATTATCTATGCCATCAAGAATTATTTCTAATCCTTATACTTGTGTTTAAATCTAAATATTAATTAAATTCTATGCGTATCTATGGACATAACAAGTTTTGGATGTCAGATGGTTACATGGCAGCTAACAATTTCAGGCTTGTTTTTTTCTCAAGCCCGTGTAACTGACAATCAACAAAAGTTGTACTGACCTTCTTCAGTGTAGCCCTAAGAGGAGCTACAAATATTGGTGGAATGGACGACCGAATCTCCTTGTTTTGATCCAACAGCATCTGTCATAAAAGTCAATGTAATATTAATTACTTTGAATACCATTAATACACCACTGGAAATTAATGTTTACCTTATCCACGAGAGGTTAAGTTGTTTTCATTCTACGCATGACTCATTGGTCCAATCAAATTCCAAAGAAGTTCAGGTCACCTGCCAATGTATCCACCTTCTTTTCGCATTTTGATTACTCTGCCACAGGTGCCGTCATATTGACAGGCAACCTCAAAATACAGGGGGGGTTTTTTGGCTGTTTTTATAGCCGAAATTCGGTCATATTCCCAATGCCAAAACATGTATTTTTTTCCCAGTTAAGAGGAAAAAATTCATAATTTTTTTTTATTTTTTTTTTAAGTTTGCCAATCCAATGATTGAGGTTCAAAAGCTCAAACGCTTAAATAAATGCTTCTGTTTATCTTGGTGTACAGAAAACAGTATTAAAGATATAATTATGAAAGGAATGCTTTATTTTATATTTTTCCGAATTTTATTAAAAATCGCGCTAAAATTCCCAATTTTATGAAAAATCGCGCTAAAATTCCCAACTGTGAAGGTATGGGTTTTGTTCCCAAAAAATAGAAAAAAAACACTGAAATAACTCTACCCAAAGCGACATGATTTAACAGCATCCAAACTTCTATTTTGTTTGACCAGTTTGATCTCGCATACATGCTTCATTGACAACACCACTATGATACTATCGATTTTGATAATGTTTTTACGTTATAGTAAAGTAAATGCATTAATTTCCATTGGTGTAGACAATAATGGTTAAGGAAGTAAACAAGTCTCATGAAAAGTTTCTTATGCATTTTTTTCTATGAAATTAAATAATCATGAAATAAATCTGTATTTATTAAAATGTTCAAACGAAATAGCTGATAAGGAAAGATCCTTAATAACAAATGTATCACAGAATATCACAATGTTGTTTTTGTTTATATATTTTAGCGGGTGAAGAGAAGTTGGTGGGGTGGGAGGGGTGTATTAATAAACTTAACCACTGTCTTTTTTGCTGCTTTTATAGCCGTTAACGGTCATATTCATTCGCATAGTGAAAACATCTTTCTTTTTCCCAATTTTGAGACAAAAAACCCGAATGAAAGAAGAAAAAAACATTTTGTTAACAAGTAGTGAAAGTGTGAAGTGTGATTAGTACTGAGTATGAAATGCTTTTAAATGACTGGTGATCTTGGTCAAAACAGTATCAAAGCTACAAATTATATGAAATTGATGTTTTACTGTAGTTTTTTTCCAAATTGTATTAAAAATCATGCTAAAAAGAAAACTGTGATGGTATGGGTTAAGTTCACAAAATATAGAAAAGAACACTGATATCTTTATCTACTAAAACGGCCCTCCCAATCTACCTGTAGCTGTTCCACATGAGACCTCAGCTTGTCACTGGAGTGAACAAGGACCTTGGCTGCCTCAGGAATATCCAGGTCCTGCTTGAGCATGTATCCTGACTCTTTGATCACCTCAAATACGTACGCATCGAAGTTGGTCTCCAGCTCACCAGTGGATCGATTCTTGATCAACACTGGCACCTGTAGATCTGGAGTTAAAGACTTAATTGTTGTTTAACTGCTCATCAACACATTATAGGTTATTTAAGAGACTCCTAAGAAAGAGGGGATGGCTACATAGGAATCTGCAAAACCTGCCTTTTCTTACTATTGAATAGATTCCTATGGTTCTTTAACATGGTTGGTTTATGTCCCCATCCTCAGGCAAGTCTATGTAAAAACAGGCAAAATCTCTACATACAAACTTTGGACCCAGGGGTTGCTGCCATCTTTGACGCCAGGGACTTCAAATAAGCAATCTTTTCAGTATTTATTGATAGACCAGGGGTTAGCCATCATTAATAATAATAAAGAACAAGAGAGCAAGAGGGCCTGTGGATGCTCTACAAGCTAAAATGGCTCTTATATCAAACAGTTTCATCATTAAATTCCTTTCAACATCTTTTTACAAGTGCAAAACACAACAACACCCTCAACCGAAATTTAAACACACAACTCCATGCTAACAATTTAAAAGAAGATTTTTTACGTTTTCCCTCTATAATTCTATGTAAAATAGCAAAATCTTTATATACAAACTTTAGAAAAATTAACAAAAGAAAAAATGAATCCAAACAGGAAACAATAATAAAAATGAAGAATTATATAAAAAAAGAAAATCCCTATACAAGTCTATGTAAAACATGTGACCCCATTTGAACAAACTTGGCTTATAGTAAATGCCAAATATTAAACATCTGGCTCTTGTAGTTTCAGAGAAGAAGATTTTTAAGTATTTTCCTATAAAAATCTAAATAAAACATGTGACCCCTGGGGCGGGGCCAAATGTGATCCCAGTGTCACAATTTGAACAAACTTGGTAGAAGACCATAAGCTTATTATCAAACCTCTGGCTCTTGCAGTTTCAGAGAAGAAGATTTTTTTCCCTATAGATGTAAGTCTATGTGTGACCCCTGGGGTGGTGCCAAATGTGACCCCAGGGTCACCATTTGAACAAACTTGGTAAAGGACTATAAGCATTTAGTAAATGCAAAATATCAAACCTGTGGCTCTTGCAGTTTCAGAGAAGAAGATTTTTTAAGTTTTTCCCTATAGATACAAGTCTATGTAAAATATGTGACCCCTGGGGCAGGGCCAAATGTGACCCCAGGGTCACCATTTGAATAAACTTAGTAAAGGACCATAAGCTTATAGTAAATGCAAAATATTAAACCTGTGGCTCTTGCAGTTTCAGAGAAGAAGATGTTTTAAGTTTTTCCCTATACAAGTCTATGTAAAACTGTGACCAAATTTGACCCCAGGATCACCATTTGAACAAACTTAGTAGAGGACCATAAGCTTACAGTAAAAAAATGCAAAATATTAAACCTCTGGCTCTTGCAGTTTCAGAAGAAGATTTTTTAAGTTTTTCCCTGTACAAGTCTATATAAAACATGTGACCCCGGGGGCGGGGCCAAATGTGACCCTGGGGTCACCTTTTGAACAAACTTGGTAAAGGACTATATGCTTATAGTAAATGCAAAATATTAAACCTCTGGCTCTTGTAGTTTCAGAGAAGAAGATTTTATTTATTTTTTCCTATAAAAGTCTATGTAAAACTGTGACCACTCGGGGCGGGCCCAAATTTGAACCTAGTATCACCATTTGAACAAAGTTAGTAAGCTGCTGCTACATGTACTAAATAAGAGCTCTGTGCCTTGTGGTTTCAGAGAAAGTTTTTTCCTATATAAGAAAAACATGCAAAATCTCAATATACAAACTTTGGACCCCCCGGGGCACAGCCATATTTGACCCCGGGGACTTCATTTGAACAAACTTGATAGTCTATGCATTGACGATCATTTTAAAAGAATAACTGTTGAAATCGTGAGAAGAAATTTTTTAAGGTTTTGATTTTATATGGGTCATGGCCATCCTGGATGTCGTGATGACCTAATTTTAACAAATCTAAAAAGCATTCATCTAAGGATCATCCATGTGAAGTTTGGTCAAAATTGGCCAAGCCGTTTCTGAGGAGGTCATTGGAAGCAACAGTCAATGACAACGATGATGACGATGACGAACAGATGGACGACGGACGAAGAGTGATCCCAATAGCTAATAACTAACAGGTGAAACAAATACTTCTCTGATCTGATTTAGAAGTTGTTCGACATTTCAACACCGCACGCCTTGTTAGCAATGCCGTCATCAAGGTCATATTTTATTATAATGAGCTTCTTTTTGACTGACTCTGTCACATTTAATTGATCTCATGTACCGCTGTTTTACGTACACAATATTGTATGGGAAACCGCCTAGCAAATTTTTATCAGCTACCAACATGGCCGGAAAAATTAGCTCTGGGAAAATAACTTCATGATTTCATAGTAACAGCTGGTAGATTTCCAATTTGGCGAGTTGAAATTCTATGCAATGGCCAAAGTTAAAAAAGTTAATTTCTACCCCTGGCCTATAAGGATACAGTCTGTTACATGTACCTTTATGAAGATTTAAAAACTTAAATTCTACATTTACCATTTACATACAAGACTGTAAGAGAGAGCTATACACTCACTATTTGTGGATATTTCCACGGACTGCTTCCAGGCCATGTGATAAATCATCTCGTACTCCAGAAGCACCTCGGCAAGTCTGTTGTAGTTACGAATGATCTTCTTTGCCTCCTTCCCATCAAAACAAGATGGGTGGGCCTGCAACACAACAAATATGTAATACTTGATGGACATGTTCAAGTAGTTACACCTGAATGAGTACAGTCTTGTTTGCACTCTTTCAGGCAGGCCCCACTTGACAATGGATCAAAGAAATAGTCAACTGGCAGCCCCTACATGGAATTCCACCAATGGAAGCTGTAAACTCAATATCAGGCTTTTGAGATGAATGCAGATCTGAAAAAAGATATTAATTTCGAGCAAATATTGTCATGTTTTGCTCATCATCATTCCCAATTCCAACCTGATATGACCTAAAGCAATTAAGGGTTGTAAAGTACCATACATTCTCTTTTAGGTGTCAACGTTTACCACATAGCATTGACTGGAAATGTATCCAAATGGTTGCGTGTCCTGGTTCCTAATAACAATTATAACTATCACTGAAGGTGATAATATTCCCATTTTTTTGGAACAACACATTCAAAACTGAGGGCTGGCGTGGCGCAGTCGGTAGCGCGGCAGATTTGTAACTGGAGGCCCCGGGTTCAATCCTCGGTGGTGCCACTGAGTTCCGTCGGTGTGTTCTTGGGCAAGACACTTTCCCTTAGCCCCGTCCGTCGGATGGGGATGTAAACCGGACGGTCCCGTGTGTCGGTCTATCCTCCGAGCACGTTAAAGAACCATAGGAATCTATTCGATAATAAGAGTAGGACAGGTTCCCGGATTCCTATGTATCCCTTGCCCTCTCTCTGGGGCGGCTCTAAATAACCTATACTGTGTTGATGAGCCGTTAAACAACATTCAATTCAATTCAAAACTGTCTGAGAAATGCCAGTACTAACAAGAGTGCCAAATTGACGATTCATATTTACATGACCATCATTGGCATGTACAAATTTACCTTGACTATGCCTCAAGTTTCATCAAGATCGGATTATAAATGCTATTGATTGGAAACTGCAAAAATCAGCAGTTTTCACAAATCAAAGGGCCATAACTCCAGCATAATAGGTGCGATGTGACTAGTTATCCACCTTGACTGAAACATTATGCGCATAAACACTGTCCTCAAGTTTCACAAAGATTGGATTATAAATGTTAAAGTTATTAAGCAGGAACTGAAACAAGAGGCCCAAGAGGGCCTGTGGATGCTCTACTTGCTAAAAATAAAGTTTATGTATAAGGGGCCATAACTCTTTCAAATATTATTCAACTGGAACATGTTGATGATATACGCAACTAGGCTTGGTACTGATCATCCCTGACAAGTTTCGTTGAAATCCAGCCAGAGGTTCAGGAGAACGTTAGTGTATTAAAATCTTTAAGGGGTCATAACTCTGCCAAAATTCATTCAACCACAACACAGCAATGAAACGTGCAACTAGGCTTTGTACTGATCATCCCCACCTAGATTCGCTGAAATCTGGCAATGAGACTAATCTGGCTTTGTCTATTAAAACCTTTAAAGGGCCATAACTCTATCAAAAATCATTCAACCGGAATATGGCCATGACACGCACAACTAGGCTTGAAACTGATCATCCTTGTCAAGTTTCGTTGAATCCACCCAGGGGTTCAGGAGAACTAGTCCGGAAAATGTTTGTGTATCAAAAATCTTTAAAGGGCCATAACTCCATCAAAAATCTGTAAACTGGAACGTGACTATGATATGCACAACTAGGCTTGATGCTGATCATCCATGTAAAGTTTCGTTGAAATCTGGCAAAGAGTTCAGGAGAACTAGTCCAGACAGTTTGTGTATTAAAAGCTTCAAAGGGCCATAACTCTGCCAAAATTCATTCAACTGGAACATGTCGATGATTTGCACAACTAGACCTGGAACTGATCATCCCTAAAAAGTTTCATTTAAATACAGCCAGGGGTTCAGGAGAACTAAAAGTTGGTGTATTAAAACCTTTAAAGGGACATATCACTGCCAAAATCATTCAACCGGAACACAGTGATGATATGTACAACTAGGTTTGGTTCTGATCATCCCTGAAAAGTTTCACTGAAATCCAGCCAAATGAAGACCATTTCGTCTTAATGAGGCCAAAATATAGCATATTTCAGAAAATCAAGGGCTTTAACTGTGGTGTAAATGGCCCAATCTGGCTGGTTTTCAAACTTGTCGGAGCTTTCATTGATATTAACGATCTGGTAAAGATCGGATGAAAAATGAAGGCCCTATCGTCTTAACGAGGCAAAATATAGCATTTTTAACTAAATCAAGGGCCACAACACCATTGTTACTGGTCCGATCTGGCAGGTTTACAAACTTTTCTGAGCTTTCATTGATAGTAACAATCTGGTAAAGATCGGATGAAAAATGAAGGCCCTATCATCTTAACGATGCAAACTATAGCATTTTGAACTAAACCAAGGACCATAACTACGCTGTTACTAATCTGATCTGGCTGGTTTTCAAACTTGTCGGAGCTTTTGTTGACATTAGCAATCTGGTAAAGTTTGGTAACGATTGAAAACTGAAGGTTCTATCGTCTTAACAAGGCAAAATATAGCATTTTCAAAATAATCAAGGGCCATAACGCTACTGTTACTGGTCCGATCTGGCTGGTTTTCGAACTTATCCATTGTCAAGCTTTCATTGATTGATATTAACAATATGGTAAAGTTTGGTAAAGATCGAATGGGTGGAATTCACACATCAGACTTATCATGTCAACAAAGTCACAAAAAAGCTAGCCAAAACCTAGGATTCCTCAAGCGCAATCTGGACTCTCTTGAACACAGAAAGCAAACCAGTCGCCTTTCGATTTTCTACAAAAGAGTTAACAACCAGGTCGACATTCTCACTTCTCAGTACTTAACGCCATATACCCGTCAAACCAGACACAATCATCATCTAGCCTATCAAAACCTCATCACCACAGATGACTATTACAAATATTCATACTATAACAGCTTGAAATTCCCTGCCATCACATGTAGTCAGTGCTGACTCGATCCTTAAATTTAAGTCAGGGCTGGCTAAATTGCCACCACATAGTAAATTATATACTATTCTCTTTCATGTTTTAACATGCACAGTTAATATTCTTGTCTTCACAGTGTCTTGTACATTTATATACGCATTTTTAAAAGCATATTTTATTCGCACTAGTTTTTATCCCATTGCCTTGTTTTTATCCCATTGCCTTGTTCTCCTGGGTGGATTAAGCTTGGGGAAACTTGGCAATCTTTCACTTTTTTAACCCCACATGCATGGCCATATAATCTTAATTGATTCTTTGCCATTATTATGAAAAAAGAAAGAAGAAGAAGATGAAGCAGCCAGCTCACAGATGTCAATATACTTTTTTTGCTATATTTTTGGTTATTTAAACCCTTTACCTTCTGTAAGTGAGTACTAAGTATTATTTATATTTATATTTTATAAAATAAACAATGCTAATAGATAGACCAGACGGTTGTTCCGCGGAACACGTGTGTCGCCTGTCAGCGCTTTGTCAGTATAACAAGTTTTTTGGACCAAGATAAACGACCTTGACAAACTGGCCTGACTCATTTTTTTATTTATGAAAAAACTTAGTAATCCAAATAATGACCTTCAGTGTGACCTTGACCTTTATATTTTAGTATGGTCATGTCAATGTTGTCATGATGAGTATATATTGAAAGTTTGATGAAGAAATATCAAGAAATGAAAAAGTTATAGCAACATTAAGTTTTCGTAACGGACGTTCGTGAAGACAAAATGAGTATTTAACCCATATAATGACTTTCAGTGTGACCTTGACTTTTATATTTTAGTATGGTCATGTCGATAATGTCATGATGAGTATATATTGAATGTTTGATGAAGAAATATCAAAAAATGAGCAAGTTTTAGCCAACGTTAAGTTTTCGCGAAGAAAAAATGAGTATTTAACCAATATAGTCCCAGCTATTGTAATTGTTCTATTAATACATTGCTGGTGGATAAACTAATATCCAGAAGCATGTACAGACAAGACAACCACATGTATAACAGAACCGTTATAAACTAAATGTTGCATACATTTTGACACTGAACTATTAACATATTATAAACTGCTAATCAGAAAAAAATGAGTATTTAACCGATATAATGACGTTCAGTGTGACCTTGACCGTTATATTTTAGTATGGTCATGTCGATGTTGTCATGACGATGAGTATATATTGAAAGGTTGATGAAGAAATATCAAGAAATGAGAAAGTTATAGCCAATGTTAAGTTGTCGTGACGGACGGACGGAAGGACGACAAGGCATCCCTATATATCGCATTTTTCTTCGAAAAGGCGACACAAAACCCAGACATTTTAGATAAAAAATTACATTATGACCATTGATTTATAATTTGTCTTGGTTTTTATAGCATTTTCATTATTCATCCAACCTTGGTTTAGTCTTTATTATCAACTTTTGGTCCTTGGCTTATTGAAAACTGCTATATTGACCATAGCACATCCATTTAGTCTGACCATTTCCAAACTTGGTATTAACCGTTAAAAGTGCTTAAAATAAAAACATTGATTTATGCCACCAGTGTAAACTAGACACAACAGCAAATAACTTTATGTGCTGATCAAGGTTTGCACTGCTTTTCGCAAATGAACATAAAATAAATTCTATAAACCAGCCCTTTGTGACATGAATGGAATGAACCAAATGTAAGAAACAACAAATCATATATATAATATAATTATCTTCAGAGCTACAGATAAGCTTTTTGATCAATTGAGTATTTACCCATCGGTATTTATTTAGTTGGGTATTTCATGACTTCATTTGGGTAAAATAAAACAATAAAAGTTTGCGACATTGTTTTGCGGTGGCATTCCACTAATACTGTATACACAAAATCTATTAAAATCAACTTCTTTTACAATATGGCTTTAAACAAGGTTACTAGGTGTCCCATCAACAACCCATATATTGCTCAATTTGCACTGTTGTTTTATCATTTGACAACTTTGATTACTTTCTTGTCAGATACCCAAGCTTTTTTTAATTGGGTATTTTGGCATTTTTAAGCAAATACTCTGCTTATCTGTAGCTCTGTATAATCTTTAATATTAATAACATCCATTGCATTATTTCTGACTTTTAATAACACTAAGTTAATATCAATAATAAATAAAGAATTATATCAATTCACTTCTATCAAAAAACAAAAAATATCACTGTAAGTGACAAATGCCCCCGAAGTGACCTTTGACCTCTAAGTATGACCTTGACCTTGGAGCTATGCGTGACATGTTGTTTGGTTGTGGTGAGCACTTGTGACAAGTTATTTGAAAATCCGTCCATGAATGCCAGAGTTATTGACCGGACACGATTTGACTTTTGACCTTCAAGTGACCTTGACCTTGAAGACCTGGGTTTTGCGCGCAACACATCGTCTTGTTATGGTTGATCACTTGTGCCTCAGTTATTTAAAAATCCCTGCAGGGGTTGTGACGTTACGGTCCGGACTCAAAATTGCGTACCTGTTTTTGACATATGAACTTCAAGTGTGACTTGACCTTTGAGGCATGGACCTGGGTTTTGCGTGTGACACATCGTCTTGTTAAGGTGATCACTTGTGCCAAGTTATTTAAAAATCCCTGCAGGGTTTGTGACGTTACGGTCCGGACTCGAAAATGCGTATTTGTTTTTTACCTATGAACTGCAAGTGTGACCTTGACCTTTGAGGTACAGACCTGGGAATTGCGCGCGACACATCATCTTGTTGTGGTGATCACTTGTGCCAAGTTATTTAAAAATCCATCAGGGTTGTGACGTTACGGTCCGGACACGAAATTGCGTACCTGTTTTTGACCTATAACATGCAAGTGTGACCTTGACCTCTGAGGTACGGACCTGGGTTTTGCGCACGACACATCGTCTTGTTATGGTTGTTCACTTGTGCCAAGTAATTTAAAAATCCCTGCAGGGGTTGTGACATTACGGTCCGGACTCGAAAATGCGTATTTGTTTTTGACCTATGAACTGCAAGTGTGACCTTGCCCTTTGAGGTACGGACCTGGGTATTGCACGCGACACATCATCTTGTTGTGGTGATCACTTGTGCCAAGTTATTTAAAAATCCATGAAGGGGATTTGAAGGTTCAGTCAGGACACGAACTGCGGACTGACGGACGGACGGATGGACGGTGCAATTACTATATGCCCCTGAAACCCTTAACCCTTTCGGGGGCAAAAAAACAATTCTATGCAAGGTCATGAATTTCCAAAATTCACTTCTATACATGGGCATAGGTATCCAAAATACGCTTCTATGGTGGAGGTATGAAAACATAATTTCTATGGGTGGTCACCCATTTCTGAGTGCCTTCCCCACCCCCGAAGGGATATGTTTAAATGGAATAGCCCTTAGTTAAAACCTATTTCTTTACCATGAATGTTTCCATAGGGTCCATGATCCTCTTTGCCAGTTGTCTGACCCACATGATGCGACCAGACAATGGAGGCATGTTTCTTGGGACTGGCGGGTCTTCCTTGTGCCGTTGATACAGCTTAAATAGTGAAAATGTGAATAGATAGCTACTGTTTGTTTACACAATGGCCAAGATCATTGGCTCCTTTATTTATGAATCCCATTAAAAAACAAACACGCTTTTTATCGCCTTTGCTCACAGGAAGCAATTATGAATCTTCAACCAAACTCTGAATAGATAGCAACATACATCACTTTGAAGCAATCCTGTTTCAAATTAATACATAAATCAAAAGGAGAGCGTTACAAGAAGACTGCATTGCATCACTGATTTCTTAACTAGAAGGGTGTTCCACGGAACAAATGAAAGTCAGAGTTATTAGACATGTGTAACAACATACCTTGGTTTAAATGAAGTTTCATGAAGTTTCTTGTTTCTTGAAAGACAATGTGTGCTATACTTCAGGGCTGATAAGAGGTTTTTACTGACTTCAGTTGTAAAATCATTAAAAGATATTGAGAGAAAGGTTCTGTTTTCTGAGGCAATGGTTACAATTAAGATGCACACTTGAACACACAATGAAGAAATAAATAGATATGTTTACATAGGATTTAAATACTTCTATGTAATGACAAGCTTTCATGCTCACTGATGGCTATCTATTGTATATTTATAATAATATAACACCGACTGCTTCTCTTACAAAGAAAGTTGATCAAAAGATTTTGGTAAATACATATTTTAACAGGACGTTGACGACAACAACGATGACTATATATATGCTAGGGTGGTTCTAACAGCTCTTCAGTTTTATAACTAGAAGGGTGCTCCACGTAATACTTGTGTCGCTTGCCATGTGCTTCTTTCAGCTTGGTTAGGTTGCAGGTTAAAGTTTTATGAAAAAGGGCATAACTTGGAGTTTGACATGTTTAAAGACATTCCCTGAGGTAAGATGAAGGTGCGTTTGAAGTTTCATGAACATAGGTCAAATACTTTTCAAGTTCTGGCCACAGTTAGGTTGCAGGTAAAAGTGTGACAGACGTTGACGAACGACGATGGCCAAAAAAAGTAATCCCTTGCTACTCAAGTGACACAAAAACAAGCTTATAAGTGTAAAATCGTAGTTACACTGGCAAATTAAATTGGTTGTAATGAATATATTCCTTCATAATATTATCAATGCCAAAGATTAGTGACTTACTGGGTTTATTTAACTTGTAGTAATGAATTTAAAAAAGTGCAAGACTCTACCAGGATTACATTGTTAAATAGCGCTTATTGTTGTGTACCTTCATCATTTCCTCGACCTCCACGCCATACCGCTGGAATACAGCTGAGTATTTCTGCTCTAGGTTCAGTCTCTCTAGGTTCACCTTCTCAAACCTGAATAAAATCATGCATACACCACAATAAAATTAATAAAGAAGAGTCAGTGTTTTATTGTTGTTGTGTGTACTAATTACTTCAAGCCAATCAAACATCAGTCATTTCACTCATCTTCTTCATACTGTTTTTTTCCAGAGTGTACTTTAAAAAAGAAATATTATTTATACTGGGATGTAACTCAGTATCTATTTAAACAATAAAATATTTCCAGCAGGTTTATATTGTCCCGGATCAAAACCTGGTGGAAGATCATCAATACCAAGGGCCATAGGCCCGTCGTTTCAATGTGTTCCAAGTCCCAACCACCAGGTTTTGATCTAGATTTATAAACCTGCTGGAAATAAAAAAAAAATATCTGCCATGGATTTTTATGTATTTTATACGCACGTTTTCGAGAGATTGAACGTAATACAAACACATTCTCACAACTTATATTGTATGTCCATCTCTCAGCACCAAACGAAGAAAATATATCGTGTTTCTAACAAGTTCAATTTGTTGTTTGAACGTAATGTTACCTTAAAATAACATAATCATTGTTTTTGATGTTTTCCGACGTTGAAAATGACATTCTAATGGTTGAAGGACGTGACATCCGAGGTTTATATAGCATTTTTAAAAACTCCTGAATAGCCAATCAGCACCGAGTATTTTCATAACCCATTTTAGATTTGTTCATTGAAGAATGGGACGTCATGACGTCAGCCAATATGGCCACCAGTGGTGCCACAAGGAAAAATATTGTATGTAATAGACCACTATTGCATTTTCCATAGACTTACTGTTTAAGTTTTTCCCATCTGATATGCAAACAGAAAACCCAGGGTGTTTTTTTGCTTACACTGCTGCACAGATGCAACTTAGATACATGTAAAAAGGAATTTATTTTACCTATTTTTAATGCCTCTTTTATTTGTCAGAAGGTCATGACCCTACAATTTGAGTAAATCCCCAAACAAATTTATGAAAATCACACACTTTTACCATGCCATATCATAATGGATGAAATCTATGTTAAATAATAATCAGAAATATATAAAAAAAATAAATCAAGGACACGTAATTGAATTTCCCACCTAGTCTCTCATCCAATCAAAACAAGGCTTATGTATGCATTAGACATGGGGCTTTGTATATACTTTATCAGCCAATCAGACTGTCTTTTGCAATAGGGTACTATAACCTGTAGCTTTAAAATTTACCTTTCCAGGAGTTGCAGAGACAGCATGGTTGATGATATCTTCTGAAGGCTGTTCTGTATCATCTTCTCTATACCAGTCTGAAATCATATACACATTCTTGCAAAATTCAAAAACATGGCCAATTACTTGAAAATTGTATTCTTTATAACAATCACTTTGTGACTTGTGAGTTCTAACTAAGTAACCGATATCATAATTTGTTGAAGCAAATGATTCTCTGTATTGTTTTTCTTTGTAAACTTTCTGGTACAAATTTATGATTAGCATAACTAGTTTAATAAATAGTTTAAACAAGTAAAAAGAGTTCCATGGAGTACATATAAATAATACCTACACTTATACCAGGGGGAAAAATGGTCGGTCGGGAAACCGAAACCTTTCATATATTTATTCAATCGTGGAAACTCAGCAAATCCCGTCATTCTTCAAGATCCCGTTTCGTGTGTATATCGACATTTCGGTATTCATTTTGTTAGCCGGACGGCACAGAAAATAGTGCACTGTTGCTATATAAACAATATAGTCATTAGCCATGAGTGTTGGTGTATATTTGCGTTGCATGTTTGTTATTTCCATTACAGATGAAGGTTTTATCACAGCTTTCAAGCAAATAAATTATAGCTGGAGCAATCGATTAAATGACATTGTAAAATGTTGAAGATAACTTTTGAATGCAAATTCATTTTGGCGGGAATCTGTGGCGCGTCACGTTAGTATGAGGTTACCAATACGGTGACCTTCAATATACATTCGAGAAATACTGCTAAGCAGTGTACGAGATGTTGTGAATATCTTTTATATTGACCTTATTTTGACCTTTTTTATTAAAAGATTGTGTTTACTTCCATATATATATACTTCCGTTTAAACATTCCCCACCTAACAACTATGCCTCCTGTCGAGCCCCTCAAATTTTCTTGAAAAAAAGGAACTCAGCAGTGCTGTATCAGGACTTCCAATAATAGTACCACATCGAATTTTGACATTTAAGAGTTACGTCTTTTTTTTTTAGCACAGAGCATGCTTATTGGTATTTTTACATTTTGTTAAAGCTAATCACAAATTTGGTTTCCTTTTCAAAATGGGCTCATATAAGCACCCCACTTTTTGTAAAATGCATAGCCTTCGGGGAAGTTTAAAGTGGAGTATACAGTTTACACTTGAAGGTAACCCTAAATCTTTTTAAAGCCATTAGTTTCTAGACAGAAAATCTGCAATAAAACAGCATAATTCTCTTTTAAAACTCAATGAAAGGAATTTAATAACTACGAGCACTTAATGGTGTCTAATTATCTTTCAAGTGCAGTGGGAAATATAATAGGTCTGTTGCAGGGCTTAAGATATTTCAAAATGTCAACCAGTCCGCGACCCCTAATTATATTTCAAGTGCAGTGGGAAATATAATAGGTCTGTTGCAGGGCTTAGGATATTTCAAAATGTCAACCAGTCTGCGACCCCTACCTTTGTAGTCTACCCCATGCCCACTTATCTAAACCACCCCTCACCTCCCCCTATCAAACACACAACCTAGAGGTATAAAAGAAAGATGTTATAAATGCTCTGAAGTATTGTAAACAACAATGAATTCATTTGCTTCATTAAGTCTATCTCCTTTTTGAAGAGCTTATAGAACAAGATGCTCAAGTATTGCAGAGCAATACACGTCCCCTACCGGGCATTTTTAGTAACGATGACTTTGACCATAAATGCAAACCTAAACTCGCTTTTCATATAAGTGACCTACACACCAAGTTTCACTCGGGAACCTTTTTGGCATTTGCTAGCGGGATATGTTTTGCGGCCGCTGACGGAGCTACATAATCAACCAAACTTATCAGTTTGCTTAATTGGAAAGTAATAAAATTATAAATAATGTCTATAAGTATTACCATTATAAAACATGTATTGCCATGGCCATATTATGCCAAACTTTTAGTTAAAAGTAAAACAAGTTCCTGCTTATTGTTCTTATTACTTCCTAACTTTTTCGTAAGTGTATAATATAAGTTTTAATCGCCTAAAGATTAAAACCTTTATGTACTTGGGAAAAGATGAAATACCCTTCCAGGTTCTCATTATATTCATTATAAGGGAGGCGACTTGTGAGAGCACGTTCAGTATATACTCAAGGGAGATCACTGGACGTCCTTCTAAAAATGGTAAGGTAAATAGTTTTGCTCTCAAAATAATGGTTATATCGATATAAGATACTACCTTCAAATATGTTTGCAGGGGTATAAAAAGGGCGATATCGGTGCAACATCTTTTTTTGTGTGTTTTATGCATGCACACGTGGTATTTAAGGTTAAATTGAAATACAGCGATATTCAGAAATCTTGCTAGAGTCTTGCAATTGCATATTTCCTATTTTGGAGAGTAAACTAAATATAAGCTAAAGTACCTCCAGATCAGAAAGTTGTCTTCGAAAGTCTTCGAAATCTTTGTCAAACTCAAGTTTCCTCTGGTCAAGAACATCATATGGTTTTTTCTTAAGACCAGTTAATACCAGCTGGAACTTGGTTGAGTAAGGCTCCAGTTCCTCAATCTTGGAGTCACTCAGGGAGCTGAATGCCTGTATGTACTTCAACAGAGTGATGATCTGTAAAACAGCAAGTATAAGAATTTGTACATGAAACGTATTCTCAAACTTTCTTTTACAAAAGATCAGTAACAAAATGTGATATGTACAGTACAGCTCACGCGAAACACACACTTCACTCGATTCGCCGAGTTTGGTCGTATCGAGTTTCGCGCGTATCTACGCGGAGTCAGTGTTTGTTCTCGGCGAATTCACGCGGCGAAAGTACGCTATTGCCGAGTGAAATCCACTCCGAGTTACTCCGCGTAGAATCCAATTAAGCAAAAGTGCACACCTGTGAACTCCGCGTAACTCGGCGTGAAGGATGCCGCGTATCTCGGCGTAAAATTTAATTAACTGTAATTTTCCTTCGGCGTCGGCCATTTTTTTTTAGAATCGAATAGAATATTTCCAATCACGGGCCACCAAGTACATGTATGTAATGTAATAAATATAGGCACGCGCACACAACAAATACTTCCTGATTGTGACGAGGAGTATTAATCAAATTATGAAGCAAGATTATATTGATAAAAACAAGTAGAGGTCTACCAATCGGAATTGGCAATTCAGTGCAATATATTGCTCTCTAAACATATTGCAACTTTCTTTTCAGGTAAAAGTTTGATCAGCAAATAGATTTATATCGGTGCACAAGTTCGTACATCATGTCATGTACATGTATCTGTTGATTATGCATTATGTGCAGAATAGTACCAAAGATAACGAAAAGCAAGTGCAATCAGATTAATTTCATTTCCTATTGTATACCCGCGTGCCCGCTATGAGTATGGCATAGATCAATACACACGTTTTATATTTAATATTCAAGTATAGCACAGTCTAGATAAAAGTGTATAGACATATTCAACTGCAAGTTACATGTAAAAATATTCAGGCTTATTTCAGTTTTACTTTTGTTAAATTTGTGAATAAGGGAATTCGCCAGGGCGATGTCTTTAGACCTATTCAATTACTTTTGGAATATGTAAATCGCGTAAGATGTTGCTTGGTATAACTTAATGGACGCAGTATCCAACTCGTTTGATAATTCAATATTAATCAGGCACTCGTGTAAGATCATTATATATTAAACATTGATAAGGAAACAAAACAATAGATGCAGGTAGTCACAATTGTAAAAAAACATCATGGATTACGGAAATCAACGAGATCCCTTTCACTATATATTGAATTTATTGAACAGTTTGGATAAAATTCTCGCATAGCCTCACATCATATAATTTTATCCAACTCGTTTGATAAATTTAATATTAATCAGGCACTCGTGTAAGATCATTATTAAACATCGATAACATCCAATAGATGCAGGTAGACACTATTAAAAAAAAAGTCCCCCTCCGACTAAACTACGATTTAATTTTAATTACTTTTGGAATATGTAAATCGCGTAAAATGCTGCTTGGTATAACTTAATGGACGCAGTTTCCAACTCGTTTGATAAATCAATATTAATCAGGCACTCGTGTAAGATCATTATTAAACATCGATAAGAAAAAAAAACAATAGATGCAGGTAGACACAATTGTAAAAAAATAATTACCCTCCCACTACAACTACGATTTAATTCGTGAATAGAGGAAATCGCCAGGGCGATGTCTTTAGACCAATTTAATTACTTTTGTGTAATCATACAAATGTGTACAAACTGTCTTACCTTTTCCGACGTTCTGAAAAAGCCGCTCGTGCGGATTTGGTGCTTTTTGTGGACGTCATACTGAACCAGGAAGCAAATATCTTCCTTGTTTAGTAGCTCTAAATGTCATTGTTACTAGTAACAGTATTCACAATATCACAAATAAAACATGCTTGTATATTAAAACATGAGGACTCTGTGTTTTTTGTTTCTTATTAATTCACAATAGTTTAGTGTTTTTCTTATTAATTCACAATAGTTTAGTGTTTGTTAGCAGATGTTAATATGTAACTGAGTGATCACAAACCAAAATGATGTAGATGTTGTGATATATCGACTAGACTTGACCATATGAATCAGAAGGAATGAGTTATGCTCTCAAAACTAGCTTCGAGTTTGGGATGACAGTAGGGTTTGTGAGGTTTGGTGCACCCTAGAACCTGGTTTAAACCCCAGTCTTTTTTGCCACTGACCGTTTGAAGACGACAGCCCTATTGTCAACCTTTTTTTGTGTGTTTTTGACGTCATATTCCATATTAACATTTACATTCATGTTTGTCGTTTTGCGTGTTTTAGAGTTAACTGTATTCTGGGGAAGCTGCTTTTCCTGTTCGACTTTTATACTTTTTTTAAGTGTTTCTACGACCAAACCTCTGTTAACAATAATGGATGCCCTGGTTACTAGGTTAAAGGATAATTTTACATCATTTTTATAAATAGATAGCCTACTGCAGTGCCAGTGTCAAATATTTCATTAAGTATTATTATTGGTGCGACGGATTGCGGCAGGTGCAGTTCATAAAAAAAACAAAAAAACATACTTTTGAACATTTTCATATGTCAAGGAAATTGTCAATGGACGGACTAAATTCATAATATGTTGTTTTTTCAAATAACTTGTAATTAAGGAATTATAAGGCCAGTATCAACTTTTTTTGTTGATCAAACCTCGTATTTGACAAAATCAGCAAATATTTTTATAAAGTTGGTCTTAAAATCCATAGGTTCATACCACAAAACATCTAAGGCAATCAGGCACGCAAACGAAATATGTATTTACATACATGTATATACTGTACTTTACTCAGTATACATATTACATAACATATTTTATTTATCCAAGTGAATACCACGATACCACGATACGTCCCTAATTATCTATACTAGTGTAATGGAAGCGTGATCTAACCTGGTTACTGCGACATGTACTTTACATGTACATGTTTACAATATCGTAACTCTGCTCAATACACATGAAAACGCCTGATTCGGAGTCCTGACCATGGCAACGCGCTTGACAACGTGTAAGAACAACGTGTGCTAAGAAATAGAGTGTGTATTTAAGTTTTGTGTTTGGAAGCTAGCATTGGTTGCCGTTACAGATTAAAACTAAATATTTATTTCGTCCTCATGACAGTTGTGTTTAATTACATTTGAGAGTACAGCAGCACAAACGTCAACTATAAGGTAACTTTATTACTTTCACGCACAGTGTACATTTAAAACAAACATAAAAATAAAACGCGTAGATCTATGCAGATGTACATTACCTGTACGAATGCCGTTCATCATTGTTTCAGAAATTCAAGTCTGATAAAAAGGTCATTTACCTAAATAACTGACGACTCGGCGAATGCCGAGTTCGTCAACGCTGAGTATCGCCGCGAAGTTACGCTAGTCGTTCGTTCAAGGCCGCTAAAAAGGTCATTTACCTGTATAATTGGCGACTCGGCGAATGCCGAGTTTGTCTACGCGGAGTATTTCGGCGAAGTTACGCTAGTCGTTCGTCACGTAGCTGATTTCTACTCGGCGTAGTTTTATCGTCCAAACTCCGCGAAATTACGCGATTTCTGAATTCCTCACTCGGCGTGAAAGAGTAAAGTGTGGGTTTCGCGTGAGCTGTACTGTATTTCTGACATTTTTTAAAGATTCGTCGCTTTCGTGTTTTTTTATGATCGATCAAGTGTTTCCAGAAAGTCTAGATAATATAATTCAAACTTCAAATGTTTGCATGAGACAGGGATCTGTGACAAACGTTTTAACGTAAAATTTGACCAAACATAAGAGCATCAAGAATTGCAGGGCATTATCCCCCACCGGCCCAGACAAACATTTGTCAGACATTTTCTATGATGGAGATCAAAGATCAAGGTCAAGGTCACAATGACCTTATTTTGGTACGCAACACACTGCTATCCCAAGATGTATTCACATACCAAGTTTGGTGTCTCTAAGTGTTATAGTATTGAAAATACGGTCCGGGCAAGCATTTTCTATGATAGAGGTCACAGGTCAAGGTCACAATTACCTTCATTTGGTAGGCGACACACCGCTATCCCAAGATGTATTCACATACCAAGTTTGGTATCTCTAAGTGTTATAGTATTGAAAATACGGTCCAACAAGCATTTTCTATGAAAGAGGTCACAGGTCAAGGTCACAAGTTATGAAAAAGGGCATAACTCTGTAATGGATCATTGACAAGGAAGAACTCTCAGGGTTCTCTAAGAGCACGTATACGACTGCGGGCCGCAAAGCTATCAGCACAGACCGGTATGCAAAACAAGCGCCGCCATGTAAAAATTGGCCACTTAAAAAAAAAAAGTCAAAAAAATAAATAAAAAAAAGATTTTTAGTTTTATATGAATAAATCGGAAAATGTACATCATACAGATACTTCTAAATTATAATATTAAAACAAGAGGCCCAAGAGGGCCTGAATCGCTCTACCGGCTATATGGAGTCTTTGATGGGGAACAAACCAACAACATGTGCAACTAGGCTTGGTACTGATCATTCCCTGCCAAGTTTCACTGAAATCCAGCCAGTGGTTCAGCAAAACTTTTCTGGATAAAGTTTTTGTATATTAGGCCATAACTCATCCAATTTGGCTATTTTTCAAACTTGTGCGAGCTTTTATTGATATAAAGACACTGGCAAAGTTTCATAAAGATCAGATTAATAATGAAGGCCCTAGAGTGTTCACAAGACAAAAAGTTAACAGACGACCGACGGACAACTCGTCATCCCATAAGCTCTGCTGCCTTCGGCCAGTACAGCTAAGTCCATGTAAATAAATTTAAATTAATATTAAAATTATTTGATTTTCACATACTTTTGCTGTTATGACATTAAAATTGATGAAAATATGAAACATTATTGATAATTTATTGTACTGTTTGAAATTTATTTATTTAAGTTACATATTTAGCAAATCCTTTAGATATCTGTTTAAGAAAACTTGAATAAATAACTTCGCCGACGAAAGAACCACTATGAGAGTGAATTGTCTTGAGTATGATTTGGAAAAACATGAACGTTTGTACTGAGATAGTTCTGGAGTAAATATTCAATTCCTTCTTCCATTCAAATTAAAACAAGAGGGCCTATGGATGCTCTACTTGCTAAAGATAATGTTTATGTATAAGGGGCCATAACTCTTTGAAAAATAATTCAACCGGAACATGGCGACGACATATGCAACTAGGCTTGGTACTTGGATCATCCCTGCCAAGTTTCGTTGAAAACAAGACAGAGGTTCAGGAAAACTAGTCTGTACAAAGTTAGTGTATTAAAACCTATAATGGTACATAACTCTGCCAAAATTCATTCAACTGGAACACGACAAAGAAATGCACAACTAGGCTTGGTACTTTTCATCCCTGCCAAGATTCATTGAAATCCAGCCAGGGGATCAGGAGAATTAGTTGGGACAAAGTTTGTGCATTAACAAAGCTAAAAATCATTCAACCAGAACACGGCAATCACAGGTGCAACTAGGCTTGGTACTGATCATCTCCGCCAAGATTCGTTGAAATCCGGCAAGGAGTTTATAAGAGACTAATCTGGACAAAGTTTGTGAATTAAAACATTCAAAGGGCCATAACTCCAGGGTTCTCCACAGGCCGTTTAAGCATAGCGGAGCCGCAGTGCTTGACTTAAAAAATCTTACATCCCGCGGTGCCGAAACTGCGCCGCTATGCTTAAAACCCACAGCGCAGTGCTTTGATCTGAAGGTAAACACCGCCTTTAAAAACACTTATTAAACTCGCGTCAAACAATACACACATTAGTAACACGTGACTGATCTATGCAGTATGCAGAAGGTGCGATAACACGCTGTGTGATAAGTGGATTGTTGACAACAAATTGCAATTATTATGAGTTGATTGGATTATGTCGGGTTGTTGTGGATTAATCAGTAATTGGGAGATAATTGGGATGGGAGAATGTAACTTAAAGCAGTTGAACTGGAAAGTTTGTAAATATTGGCAGTTTGTGTATCGGCTTACGTGTATTGTTCAAGACGGAAATGAAAGATGCGATGTGCTCATCATGACACAAGAGTTTGTTTGTTTTGCGTAAGTAGTATAATTGTTTTGATTGTCATTTGATTTAAGTTTGTGCCTTAATAAATAAAATAAATAGCAATTTTGGGATAATATCCGGTCATTTGAAGAAAAAAAAGAGAAAAAATGAAGGTAATTATTTTTATTTATCTGTTTACTTCAAAGCTTGTCAATATTTTGAAAACAAAAATAATTTAGTTATTACTATTATTAAGCGTGTTGGTCCATTATATATTTATAATATATTAAATTATTTATATATGTTTCTTCAGACCTTGGCCCGCCACTTTAACCTGATGAAGATTCAATGATGATCGACTGGAGACAAGTGAGGGAGGTTACAATTTAAAGAATGACAGAGAGCTACAGGAGTTTCACCCCAACTTGTACAATATTGCAGCTGTTGGTCTGCTTCTTCCAACATCAACAGCAGATTGCGAGAGGGGATTCTCTACACTCAAGAGAATTAAGACAGCACAGGTCAACTCTGTGTAACAGAGTTCTCAACACACTGCTGGCAGTAACAAATTATGCAGGGCCAACCTCCATCAGAGTTTGAATATGACAGGGCAGTGGAAGAATGGCACAAGGCCAGACCTAGAAGGTGAAGCATCTGAATAGGCACTGCTAGCTAATGTGTACAAGACATTGAATGGGCTAACTTGTGTTGGATTTATTGGAGTGCTAAGGTTATATTTTTTAAGTATCAAAAGTAATGTGCTGTTTTACTTCCAGGGATGAATATTGTGTAGTTGATGGTATTATATGTGTGCATGATGTGTTGATGTATATGTTGTATTATTGTGTATAAACGTATAATAAATCTTTGTATGTATGTTTTCTTCTTCATCGTGTATTAAAACATAGATTATTTATTATTGTTTATAGTACATGTATGTATTTTAGATGTTGCATGTTGTGTTGATGTGTAAGTTGTATTATTGTGTATGAACTTATTTTAGTAAATATTTTTATGAGTTGTTTTTTTAAATAAAAGTCTTAAAACATGGATTATTTATTATATTGTTTATTATCATAAATATATAATTATATATGGCTTCCTAACATCACTAATATCGCACAAAAGAGTGCCTCACCGTCAATACAGGCAGTTGCTAAAACCCTGAACTCTGCCATAATCATTCAACTGGAAAACGGCGATGATATGCACAACTAGACCTGGATCCGATCATATCTAAAAAGTTTCTTTTATATCCGGCCAGGAGTTCAGGAGAACTAGTCAGGATACAGTTTGTAGTTGCCTGTACATAATTTTTGTCCATATTGAATATTTTGCTTTTTTACTTTGTTTTATTTATAATTAATTAATAATACACATGTGATTAGAATCAAACAATTCAAGGATTCTATTTTCCTATATTTTCCTTGATTTATCCATTGCAACATATAACTAAAACAATATTATTTTCTTTTACAGTTTTAGGATCGCGCCGCAAATCACGTCAAAAATCGTTCCGGGTCCCGCAAACTAAACCATCTAAAACAGGTGCGCGTTCCTGGTGTTATTTAGCAGCTTGCATTTGTGAATAGGCGATCGTTGTTAAGCGTTTTTATGATACCAAACTTGCTAAACATAAACTAAAAATAGAGGAAGTTATACAGCAATTCATCAAAAAATAAGAAGATTAAAACGAAATCACTGTTCAAACTGTTAATATTCGAGTGATCTTTCTTCTTCTGTCCGACGTGACAAATTTGCTTGAATATGAAAGGTGTAATGTGATTGGTTCAAATCACGTAATTAATCAATGAAATGCGTGCTTTCAAATTGATGAACTTTCATGAATAGCGATAATTTTCAACAAATACGGCTTCAAATTACAAGCAATAAAACAAAATTTCTGGTTGGATTTTACTTTAAAAACTTTGATTGTCCCGAGATGTTTTTAGACTAGCCCGACAGGCAACCATTTTTGAAAGAGAGACTAGCCCGGATTCAGATTGGACTAGCCCCGGGCGTCGGGCTATCCCGTGGCAGCTATTTACAACTTGGAGTTTCCCTATGGTCGTTTAAGAATTGTTGAAAATTATATTTTTTAATTATTGCACTGTATTATAGGAAACTGTTAATGTTCCATCTATATCTATGAACTATTTCACGTTTTAAATCGGTAATTTCATACGTTTTTTTGTTGTTAAAAAAATTATATTTTTTAATTATTGCACTGTATTATAGGAAACTGTTAATGTTCCATCTATATCTATGAACTATTTCACGTTTTAAATCGGTATTTCATACGTTTTTATGTTGTTAAAAAAATTTGGCCCCAAAGCCGAATGTTCTACCTTTAAATTGTGACGAAGGAGGAAGACAAACGACAGACAAAGTGATCCTTTAAGTGTCTGCCAAGCTTCACAGGTGACACAATAAGCTTGGTGTAAAAGTTTCTGAAGAATCAGTTAAAAATGTGGGTGACACAAACTTTTACGATCGAACAGATAGAATTGAATTGGGATTTTACGGCGCACCAACACAAGAAAGGTTATATGGCGCCAAACAGGGATAAACATACCAGGCTCATCCTCCATATATATCTAGATAAAAATATGGAGAATGGGTCTAGAACCTTCTAACCTGCAGAGTTGCTGCAAATTCTATTGTAGACACTCCATTTACAATAAAGCCACGTTTCCACATTCGCATATGCAGTGTCATATATAGAAGACCTTGAATGAGCATGATAAAAAAATGATAAAATGAACATGAAGGGGTCGTCCTACCCCTCTGCCTCTAGCAGGTTTTGCAGGTTGTATCCTCCCCATTCGGTGGTGGGGGCATGACAAGCCCACTCCTCATTCGGTGGTCGGGGCATAAAAATAATATGAATTTATTTTCAAAATGCATTCAGGAGAGATTTAAGTAGGATATATCAAAATTGTTAATCAATATCAACAAATACCTTCTCAAGTCTCTTGCAGAATGCATCAAACTTTCCAAATAAATACATCTCTGAGAACCCGAAAGGGATCTCACCACGTGTGTCTTCCATATTCTTCTTTATCCTGTGGTATGTATTCAAGTAGACACGGTAGAGGTTACAACACTGCTGAAGCTTCTCCATTAGAGGTGGTATCGGCATATCCCACAAACGGTCAGAACTGTTGTTGATGATGTACAGTTTACAGGCTGTCACTATCTGGTTGGTCACCTAGTTGGGTTCATAAACACATAGATGTTTGGAACTACGGTATTGCTTCTTAAGTACCAGTAGATCAAAAAGGCTGTACCTATTTCTTTGTGTCCACTAAACGATATAAACTTCAGTTTATTTTGAAACTCGTGCACAGGTGTTTACTAGGACAGAAGCAAATGCTCACAGTAGTACAAGCATTACTCCATGACAAGAAGCAGATGGCACTATGATAAATTTTGACTGGATTCATTGGCTGTCCATTCTGATAAAATGTACTGAGAACACAGCACCATTGCTATGTCAAAATATTAAATATTAAATACTAGAAGGGTGCTCCACCAAACACGTGTGTCACCTGCCTTGTGCATATTTGAAAAAGGACAATCTATATAGTTTGAAGACAGGGGTGCAATCCTTCATGAATTAGAGCAGATTTTGTAAGTGTCAAAAGTTTCTGAAAAGTTATTGATAAGGAAGAATCGTATAAAGTTTCATGACTACAGGTCAGTATCTTGCCAAGTTAGGAGCCAGGTTGGGTTGCAGGTTAAAGTTTTAAGAAAAGGGGCATAACTCTGCCAAAATGAAAGTCAAGAGTTATTGGTCATGGGTAACACTATTCCTTGTGGTAAGATGAATATGTGTGTGTGAAGTTTCATGAAAATATGTTAAACACTTTTAAAATTATGGTCAGTTATGGGGTTGGTTAGGTGGCAGGTTTTATGAAAAGGGACATAACTCTGCAAAAATGAGTCAAGAGTTATTGGACATGTGTAACAACATTCCTTGGATTAAAATGAAGATGTGTGTGAAGTTTCATGAACATAGGTCAAATGTTTCAAGTTATGGCAAAGCTTAGGTTGCAGCTTAAAATGTGACAAAAGGATGGCCGACGGACGGACAACTGACAAAGTGATCCCTAAGTGTCTGCCATGCTAGGCAGGTAACACAAAAACTGTACAGTAAATATACATTTTCATAATTTAAACATAAGTACCTTGATAAAGAGTGAAGACAACCTCTCAGAGGTGTTGTAGTATCTGGAGATGCTGTGTATCATTCTGATGGTATTGATCAAACTAGGCAGGCAATCTGTCATGGCCACCTGAAATAAACAGTCAGAAAGGACTATTCATATGTGATAAGTAAAGTTTAAGGACACACAAAGATGATTAGTTTAAGGACACACAAAGAAGATTCAGAAATTACAATTCACTTGGGCTTCATAAATATGATCCAGATAGGATAACTGATGGTTTGTTTGTTTGTTTGTATGGTCAGTTCCAACATATGTAAGGTTATATATGACGGTCAATTTTTTGTGGTGGAGGCACCCACACTTCCTGGGTGGAACCTGAACTGTACACCTCCCGCCATCTGTAAGAATCGACACTTGGATGGATGTGATGGAAGTAGGACACATCAACAAAAACAAAGCGATAAAGTTTGACCATTACAGTACACATTCAAGTTGTCCTGAAAACCAGATGAAACTTTTTTTTTGAGAAATAAGGTCACATCAATAATTAGAAAATGTGCCCATAGGAAATGGATGCCCGTTCTGCATTTAGCAGTAGCATTGAAAAATGCATGTTTTTTAGTTTGATAGCAAATATTATGTAATTGGATGATACTTTAAAATGTGTAGGGCTTTTTTTGTCTTAATAGAACATTAGACAACAGGCAAAATGATTCCTATACATGTATTTTTCTTTGAAAGGGTGACACAAAAAAGATACCTTGTGGAAGTTTATCGAGGCACAATGTTACAACAAACTGAAAGCACCCGTGACATCTTAAGACCATGTACATGTACAAAGTGATGTCAATGTTCTTAAATCAGATGAATTATAAGAATCTAACTGTTTTTATCGCAACTGGAGCTCTGCTCGGTTCTGATTAAAACAGTTATACCGAGGGTTGGAATTTCCCTATCTGAACCGGATACCCATGGTTGATTCTTTTTCTTGCATAGCATATACATTCTGCGAGTTTACATCTCCAACTACTAACGTTTTGCATGTTTATATAAACAATGACATCATGCAACTGTCATTGTTGATATCAATGAGCGACTTTTATCTTCCCCCATGTGTAATATTAGGCTTTCCATCACCCATGTAAAATGCGGTATCCGGTATGCAAGAAAAACTCAGACCAATAACCAGAACTATCACTGAAGGTGATGAAGACCCCTGCTTAAATTCTAAGACAAACAAAGGGCCATAATTCTGTAATAAATTAGGCAATCAACAATGGGTGATGTAGAGGGGCACAAGGTCTTCAGTTATGTGTATATGACGTTTGGAAACAACCCATTCAAAACTGTTTGAGGAATGCAAAGTAATAAAAATGTGTAATGTGATGCGACTTAACATGTGACAAAATTGTGTTACATGACGGGACGTTACGGACAGCGTGATTCCTATATAGTCCCACCTCCCTTTGTGAAAGCAGGGGTATAAATATTTATAATCTAATTAACTTACAATTTACAGTGTTGATTATAACTTACTAGGTCTTGTGTGTAGAGAATTTGACAGTATTTCTCCAAAGTGTACAGATATTTCACATTGTCCTTCGCCTCGTTGGCACAGTCAGTCATACGCTGGTCTAAATCTTTCCATCTCTTTGAGAAAAGGATAAGTAAAGAGCATCTTATTACATAACTGACAACAGTACTACAAAATGCTTTGTACAATATATGATTTGAAAGGTTCTTTACAGTTTGTTTCAGCTAAAGGTGATCTGATATATTTTTTGATAATGCATTAAAGTTGAATTTGTTTTTCAAAAGCTTTGAAGTGACCCCAAATGCAATCCCAAGCTTCCTGTCCATATAAATTACATACACAGCAAGTTTCATTCCAAATCTCATTCCCAACTCAAGTTATAGAGCGGAAAACATTTTTCTATTTTTAGTAACAATGACCTTGATCCCAGTGACCCCAAGTGCAATCCCAAACTAAGCTACCTACATAGGAAGTTTCTTTCTAATATCTCATTCCTTACTTAAGTTATTGAGCAGAAACTGTTTTTTCTATTTTTAGTAACAGTGACCTTGAACACAGTGACCCAAAATGCAATCCCAAGCTTTCTTTCCATATAAGCTACCTTACCTGCAAGTTTCATCGCAATAACTCATTTCTAACAAAAGTTAATCAGCGAGGACTGTTTTTCTACTTTTATTAACAGTGACCTTGACCTTTAACCCAGTGAACCCAAACCCCAGTGACCCCAAGTGCAATCCACAATTCTAAGGTTCCTCTCCATATAAGCTACCTATGTTGCAAGTTCCATCACAATACCTCATTATCTAATTATTGAGAGGAAACCGTTTTTCTATTTTTAGTAACAGTGACCTTGACTCCAGTGACCCAAATGCAATCCCAAGTTTCCTTTCCATTATGACCATATAAGCTATCTACCCTGCAAGTTTCATCACATACCTCATTCCTAACAAAAGTTATTGAGCGGAAACCATTTTTCTACTTTTAGCAACAGTGACCTTGACCTTGATCCCAGTGACCCCAAATGCCATCACAAGCTTTTATTCCATTTAAGCTACCATATAAGCTACGTACCCTGCAAGTTTCATTGCAATACCTCATTTCTAACAAATGTTATTGAGCGGAAACTAATCTAATAACCAGTTTTCCAAGGAAAACCTGGTAAAAAATGACATTTTTCAATAATTCAAGGCCTATAACTATGGTGTTCCAAGTCCGATATAGTTGGTTTTCCAACTTATCTGAACTTTCCTTGATATTAACAATCTGTTAAAGTTTAGTAAAGATTGTATAAAAAATGAAGGCTCTATTGTCAACAAGGCAAAATATAGTAATTCTAACTAAATCAAGGGCCATAACTTTGTTGTTACTGGTACGATGTGGCTGGTTTTCAAAGAATCTGGTAAAGTTTGGTAAAGATCGGATGAAAAATGAAGGCCCTACCGTCTTAACGAAACAAAAGTTAATGATGGACAGATGACGGACGAATGACAGAATCCCAACTCAGCATCCCATAAGCTCTGGCCTTTGGCCAGTATAGCTAAAAATCACAAGGCACCAACATTCCTGTGCACCAATACAAAAAGATTGTAAGGCACCAACACTCCAGTGCACCAATACAAAAGGGTCATAAGGCATTAACACTCCAGTGCACCGACACAAAAGTATCATAAGGCACCAACATTCCAATGTACAAACACAAAAGGGTCATAAGGTACCAACATGACAGTGCACAAACACAAAATGGTCAAAAGGCACCAACATTTGAGTGCACTAACACAAAAGGGTCAAAAGGCAATAAACAAGAATTAACATTCCGGACTCTCTCTCTCTCTCCATATGCAAAATAGTCTGTATAATCATAGTTGCATAACTTTGTTTATCACATTCCTTAGGACATGTTATAACTATTTCAATATTTTCACTACAACACTAGTGGTATAACTATACAAACTATCTAACTCTATCATGTTCAGCTCACTAAATATTGGTCTAAAAAATGCAATTAATCGATCTGTGGTTTATGTGATCAACAGAATCTCACATTTATTCTATTACAGATTTTATTAAACCTGTCGGCAAAAAATGAGATGCTCGGCAAGTCGCCGCATCGTATCATTTTTGCCAAAAAAATAAATTCACTAATAAATAAGCACTTAAGTAAGATTCTCTTTTTAGCATCAGTGATGCACACATATAGTTTACCTTCAAGACTTTGGATTTGGCAATGTGTATGATATTAATGACCATCCTACATTTCATAGACTTTATCTGGCCCAGAAGAGCATTGAATCTGGCCATGAGCCTTCTCCAGTGGTCCAACTCTGCCAAAGGTCCTGTGTCATCTGCCTCCTTCCTCATCTGTTCGCTCTCAGCCAGGATCTGAAAACAGTATTGCATTTAATAATACCCAGGCTTTTTGAAAAGATATAGGGGATATTGTTAACGTAACCCTGTATGTGTCCATTCATCAAACTGTCCTTTTTACCTATGTCTTCTCTTAAACCAGTGAGCAGAACAACCAAAGTTGGTGAATGACTTCCCCACATGACAATGGCATGTAAGAGCAACTTAACTCTTACCAGGGTCCTGAGATGGGTTGAAAAGGTAAAATACACTGAAAAATCAATTAATCAGAGTTTCTGTCATTTCTTCCACGTAACTTTTATATAGTTATACTTATCAATGATAGATAAAATATTTTATTATTTCAAGCTCCAATGCCTGCCCATGGGGATGGTAGGGTGGTAATTTTTACTTACGTCTCATATGGCAGTGATTTTTCCACATTTTGTGATTGGGTCCAGTACCAGGCAAATTGTGCACCTTTTTTATTGTTTTCCTTAAAATTGTGAATTGTTCAGGAACAGTGTAATGAAATAATTATCACATTAAATAAAAATCAAAAAAAAATCACTGTAACTGATAAATGTCCCCGAAGTGTCCTTTGACCTCTAAGTATGACCTTGACCTTGGAGCCATGGACCTGGATTTGTGCACGACACCTCATTTGGTTGTGGTGAGCACTTGTGCCAAGTTATTTGAAAATCCGTCCAGGCATGCAAAATATATTGACCGGACACAATTTGACCTTTGACCTCTAAATGTGACCTTGACCTTGGGGCCACAGACCTAGATTTTGTGTGCGACACATTGTCTTGTTGTGGTGAGCGCTTGTGCCAAGTTATTTGAAAATCCGTCCATGAATGCCCGAGTTATTGACCGGACACAAATTGACCTTTGACCTCCTAGTGTGACCTTGACCTTGAAGACCTTGGTTTTGCGCAAGACACATCATCTTGTTATGGTGATCACTTGTGCCAAATTATTTAAAAATCCCTGCAGGGGTTGTGATGTTACGGTCCGGACACAAAATTGCGTACCTGTTTTTGATCTATGAACTGCAAGTGACCTTGACCTTTGAGGTATGGACCTGGGTTTTGCGCGCGACACATCATCTTGTTATGGTGATCACTTGTGCCAAGTAATTTAAAAATCCCTGGAGGGGTTGTGACGTTACGGTCCGGACACAAAATTGTGTACCTGTTTTTGACCTATGAACTTCAAGTGTGACCTTGACCTTTGAGGTACGGATCTGGGTTTTGCGCGCGACACATCATCTTGTTATGGTGATCACTTTTGCCAAGTTATTTAAAAATCCCTGGAGGGGTTGTGACGTTACGGTCCGGACACAAAATTGTGTACCTGTTTTTGACCTATGAACTTCAAGTGTGACCTTGACCTTTGAGGTACGGACCTGGGTTTTGCGTGCGACACATCATTTTGTTATGGTGATCACTTGTGCCAAGTTATATAAAAATCCCTGCATGGGTTGTGAAGTTACGGTCCGGACACGAACTTCGGAATGACGGACAGACAGAATCCGGACGGATGGACAGAATCCGGATGGACAGACGGACGATGCGATTACTATATGCCCCCGAAAATAAAATTGAATTGAATTGAATGTTGTTTAACGGCTCATCAACACAGTACAGGTTACTATAAGTTATAAGATTTGTTTCACTCATTTGAGATTTATTTCTGTACAGCAAAACATCTCATGTTTTCTGTTTAGCGGTACCACTTTAATAAGGAAACAAGAGGCGTAAAAGGCCCTGTGGACACTCTACTGGCTAAAACGGCTCTTATATCAAGGGTTGTCGTCATAAAATTCCCATCAGTACTTCTTTTAAAACATTACAAAAAAAACACAAAACAACAACACCCACAACAGAAACTTAAACCCTTGACCCATGCTAACAATTAAAACAAGACATGGCTTGGTCTATAAACGGGAACCTTTTCTACAAGACCAAGATGGGAGACGTTAAAAAACTATTGTTTCATGAATATCAACCTTGGGTTGATATGCCATGGCCGTAGATAAACAGGCGATACTGTCTGAACAGTAAATTAATACATTTGTTATAGCAGCAACAATTATGCGCTGTAAACTTTTTTGTGAAGTGTGTATGACTGTTTGACCGCCTCGTGCTATATACGTTTTTTTATCATTTATCGTGCCTCAGGCTTTACATACAACATTCCAATGTGACACTCGATTAAACTTATTGTATATCTGCTTACTAGGTCATGTCTAGAAAAGTGATGTAGTCGGAAGTTTTACGCAGTAATCCATTATTGACTGACAGTTTAGAATAGCCTATACAGGTATATGGTGTACAAAACAATGCCCCACTACTAAAAGGGAGGTAACATAATTACATTCTAGCGTTTTTAATATATAAACTTTTAATATATTCGAGCTCCCTTTCCCCGAAAACAAGTCAAGTATTACATTTGATACATGAGTGACAAAAAGTATTCGGTACCATAACTTAATTAGTATAAGTTGACCTATGCTTTGTTAGCTGTTTTCCCTTTTGTTGTCTGTTGCTGTTTTCTGTTGGTAAACTAATGTTTGCTGTTGGTAAACTATGATATGCATATATGACATGTTTAAGTTAATACATAAATATAGGAATAGTTTGTAACATAACTGTACGTAATACATATGTTATTGTGCTTTTTCTGCAATACACACTATGTAATGTGAACTTAATTCTAGCATTCTATGAACATGTTGAGTTTATGGATATATACTTTCTCTTTATAGTATGTTTAAAGTACATTCCAACTTAAAAGGCAATATGTAGTTTGAAGAAAACTTACTTTATTATGTGTAAATGCTAGTAAAATTCTGAATCACAAACAGGTCATCATCCTACATACTTTTGTTTAACTATAGAAATATGTTTGTTGGACAACTAAATGCATATTTTTAATTTTTATTTTTTGGTAGCTGTTGTTCACACATGGTGAAAACAAATCCAACTAAAGGGTGGTTGCTATCGGTAGGTGGCGCGCGTGTGGGAGCGCGTGTAAGTGATGTTTAAAGTGTGTTTGTATGCGGTTTACTATTTTACATGTGAACAAAACTGTACTATATTATAATACAACTACATGCTGACCAAAATGTCCCACTGTATACTTTTGAAAACTCATTTTTATGTATTTACCTTACAACTCACACTACTCTTTCTTTCTCCTTTTTCTTATCTATAGCAATCCCAATTTACATATCCTTATTCGACACACGCTAAAATGAATATTAATGTATGCTCGTTTAATGTTCGTGGTCTCGGAAATAAAGAAAAACGTGAAAAAATGTTTTGCTGGCTAAAACAACAACCGTACTCTTTTTGTCTTTTACAAGAAACACACTATTCATCAAACATACACCAACATTGGAAACAAGAATGGGGAATGGAAGCATTTTTCAGTGGAAAGAGCAGCAATAGTGAAGGGGTAGCTATATTGTTAAACGCTAATTGCTCATATAAAATCATAAACTATACTGATATAGTCGTCGGCCGTCTCCAAGCGTTAGAACTCACATTGAACGACAAAATGATAACACTCTTAAATATTTATGGACCAAATAAAGATGACATTACACTTTTTGAGAAATTAGAACAATATATTATAGATAATGAAGACAAAAACCTTATTATTGGTGGTGATTTTAATTCTGTTTTGAATATAGAAACTGATAAAAAGAATGGACGAGTTGATACTAATAAAAATGTTCGAAGCAAACTTAACTCGATAATTGACACGCATAACTTGGTAGATATTTGGCGAGTACAACATCCGGACAAAAAACAATTCACTTGGCATTCAAATACAAAACCTCCAATTTTCTCAAGACTTGATTATTTTTTGATATCTGAAAATCTTGCAAACTCAACACAATATAGTAAGATTAACGCGGGATTCAGGTCTGACCACTCTATTGTAAGTATTCAAATTAATTTAATGCACCTAATCAAAGGTCCCGGTTTCTTTAAAATAAACAACAGCCTGATTTTACAACACGAATACCAAGAAACAATAAGAAAAGGCATACAAGAAACTGCAGATATAAACAAAGAATCAAATCCTAATACTCTGTGGGAAATTATAAAAGGAACAATCAGAAACGAGACTATAAAATATGCGAGTACTAAAAAGAAAGCAGACAGTGAAAAAGAAAAGAAGATTAATTTGAACATAACACAACTAGAAGACAAAATACAAAAGTCTTCTAACATACAAGTTATTGAAACTGCTAAATTAGAACTAGACCTTAATAAACGCGAACTAAATGAACTCATCGAAAATAAGATAAACGGTATCTTGTTAAGATCAAAAGCTGACAAAGTAGAATATAATGAAAAAAACACAAAATTCTTTTCAAACTTAGAAAAGAAAAAAGCTGAAACCAAAGTTATTACGAGACTAAGTGTTAACGGAAAAGTAATTCAAACTCAAAAGGAAATTTTAGAGGCTCAAAAGAAGTATTATAGTAAATTGTATGAAAAGAAACGTTGTCAAGAATCACAGTTTGATTTCTTTAATAATTCAATCAATAAACTTAGTGAAATAGAAAAAGAAACATGTGACGGTATTTTAACAGAGCATGAATGTAGTTTAGCCTTGAAACAAATGCAAAACCAAAAAAGTCCAGGTTCAGACGGAATAACAACAGAGTTCTACAAGATATTTTGGAATGATATAAAACATTTCTATATAGCCTCAATTAACTATTCTTATCAAATACAAAACATGACTGAACTGCAAAAACAAAGTTTAATAACACTCATCCCCAAAACAGGCAAAGACACAACGCACTTAGGAAACTGGCGACCCATAAGCTTATTGAATGTCGACTACAAGCTAGCAACAAAAACTATAGCCAATCGAATAAAAAATGTGTTAATAAAAATAATAAATAGCTCTCAAACAGGTTTTTTAAAAGGACGATATATCGGCGAAAATATTAGACTTTTATGTGAAATTCTAGATCACCTAGAAGACAATCAACTTCCAGCTCTCCTATTTTTTGCAGATTTTGAAAAAGCATTTGATAGCCTTGATCATGAGTTCATATTCAAATCATTAAAACATTTCAATTTTGGTGACTCACTTTTAGATTGGGTAAAACTTTTTTATACTGATTCTAAAAGTTGTGTTTTAAATAATGGTCACATGACAGACTTTTTCCCAATTCAAAGAGGTGTCCGTCAAGGTTGTCCTTTATCTCCTTATTTATTTATTATTTGTATCGAACTTTTGTCATACGAAATTTTAAACAACAATAATATTAAAGGTATACGTATGCAAGGTATGGAATTTAAAAATACCTTTTTTGCGGATGATGCAACGTTTTTAACGGATGGTTCAAAACGTTCATTTGAAACACTTGTAAAAGTATTAGACAACTTTAGTTACATATCTGGTTTGAAATTAAATATGGGAAAATGTAGCGTTTTTAAGAGCAGGGTCATTAAAAAATACGGATTTGAAATACCTCTTACATAAACAATTTCATTGGACCTCAGAAAAAGCAAAAACCTTGGGAATAGAATTTTACACCGAGACAAAGCATATGCTCGATGCTAACTATGATTCAAAGATAGAAGAATTTAAAAATTGTTTAAAAAGCTGGCAACATAGAAAACTCAGTTTGATAGGAAAAATCACAGTGATTAAAACGTTTGCGCTCCCAAAATTAATTTACCCCTTAACCGTATTGCCTTTTCCATCAAATGCAAAGTTAAAACAAATAAATAATCTTATGTTCGAATTTATCTGGGACTCAAAGCCCGATAAAATCAAAAGAAATGTGCTTACGCAAAGTTATCAAAATGGTGGTCTAAAAATGATTGATATCCATAAATTCATTTTATCCTTAAAAGCAAGTTGGATCAAAAGAATATTTGACGACAATAATTCTGGTTTGTGGAAACGTTATTACCTGTCTAAACTTGAACAATACGGCGGAAAACACATTTTCGAATGTAACTTAGAAGAAAAAAACGTAATAAACATGTTCAAAAAAGACATATTTTTACAGCAAATAATAACGTCATGGATAAAAATAAAAAAGGATAATAAACTAAACATTGGCAAAGAAATAATCTGGAATAATGCTCAAATACAAATGGAAGGAAAAACCCTGTTTCATAATACATGGTTTAATAAAGGAATAAAATTCATAGAACAAATATATGATTACAGGAAAAGAGATTTCTATACATTTGTAGAATTTAGTGAACTTTATGACATACCAGTTACAGATTTTCTCAAATATAACCAACTTATTTCAGTTATTTCGAAACAGTGGAAAGATCGTCTTAAAATTGAACAAATTAATACCGAACCTTTACTAAACAAAACGTTAGCAAAATTAATTACTTCAGAAAAGGCAAACAAGTTTCTTTACAACTTCCAAATAAACAAAGAAACAATACAGAAAACAAAACAACAACAAAAATGGGAAAATACGTTAAGCAAAACCGATCTTAATTGGAATAAAATATACACAAATCCGTTTATATCCACAATAGACTCCAAACTAAGAAATTTTCAATATAAATATTTAATGCGAATTATTCCAACAAATAAAACGTTGATGAAATACAAGTTGGCAGGCTCCAACCTTTGTAACTTTTGCAATATGAACATTGAAACATTAAACCACTTATTTTGGGAGTGTATGCATGCGCAAAAGTTCTGGCTTGATCTTACGATATACTTAAAAACTTTGAACATTAATTTAAATTTAAATTTAGAAACAATATCATTTTGTTTAACTGATTCAACAGTTGTAACAAACTATATAATTTTATTAGCAAAATATTTTATATTCGTCAACAAATGTCAAAACACAGATCCTCATTTTATATTTTTTAAACAATATCTGTATAAACACATAGCAATCGAGCAAGAAATAGCGCTTAAACAGGATAAATTAGAACAACATGTTAAAAAATGGAGAGTCTTTCTCCAACAGAATATTTAAAATGATACGAATTGGAAAAGCTACAGATCTCTATATCTCTCTCATACTCCTTCTCCTTTTAGTATCAACCTGCTGATACTCAACTTTAATAAATTATTTCATACGATGAAAATCACAGGGATATGATTACCGACGGTGCTACCTTCGGAGAAACTTGTATTAGTAGTTAAATGTGTCACATTAAATGCACTGCTATAAAAAGAATTCTGCCAATATACATAACATGATAATCATATTAACAAATGCATTTTAAAAACAAAATTATATATCTTTATAAATTAAAAGACACATATGTTTGAAAACTCCCTGTACAATATTGTTAGTTATGATTTGTATTATGCAACACATTGATGAAATAAAATATTAAATTAAAAAAAACAAAAACAAAAAAACAGTTAAAACAAGAGGTCAATGACCTTGAAGCTCTACTGATTGATTTTGATTTCAGGAAGTAGTCGCTACAGACTTGTTTTTTGAAAAATTATTTTTAGCCGTGGCGGCCATCTTGAATTTTCAGCCGACCTGAAATTTTGCTAGGATCAATGAGACACCAAGAGCAACATTCCTGTGAAGTTTCATGAAAATCCGTCAAGTAGTTTCGGAGGAGTAGTCGCTACAATTTTTCATTATATAACTCTATGTAAACAAAGATGGCCACTGACAGCCATGTTTAACATCAAATCAAAACGATTTTTGACAAGGACCAACATCATGTCATGCTGATCATTTTAGAAAAAGTCCCATATCAATATCACTTATAGTTTTCAAGAAGTAGTCGCTACAATCTTGTATTTTGAAAATCTATTTTTAGCCATGGCGGCCATCTTGAATTTCCGGCCGACCTGAAATTTTGCTAGGATCAATAAGACATCAAGAGCAACATTCGTGTGAAGTTTCATGAAAATCCGTCTAGTAGTTTCAGAGGAGTAGTCGCTACAAGTTTTCATTATGTAACTCATAAACAAAGATGGCCATAGGCAGCCATGTTTAAAGTCGAATCAAAATAATGTTCGACTCGGATAACCATCATGTCATGCTGATCACTTTAGAATAAAGTCCCATATCAATATCTCTTATAGTTTTCAAGAAGTAGTCGCTACAAACTTATTTTTTAAAAGTCTATTTTTAGCCGTGGCGGCCATCTTGAATTTCCGGCCAACCTGAAATTTTGCTAGGATCAAATAGACATCAAGAGCAACATTCCTGTGAAGTTTCATGAAAATCCGTCAAGTAGTTTCAGAGGAGTGGTCGCTACAAGTTTTCATTATATAACTCTATGTAAACAAAGATGGCCGCTGGCAGCCATGTTTAACGTTGAATCAAAATGATTTTCGACAAGAACCAACATCATGTCATGCTGATCATTTTAGAAAAAGTCCCATTTAAATATCTCTTATAGTTTTCAAGAAAAAGTCGCTACAAACTTATTTAATTTAAATCTATTTTTAGCTGTGGCGGCCATCTTGAATTTCCGGCGAGCCTGAAATATTTCTAGGATCAACTAGATATCAAGAGCAACATTCCTGTGAAGTTTCATGAACATCCGTCAATAAGTTTCAGAGGAGTAGTCGCTACAAGTTTTTACTATATAACTCTATGTAAACAAAGATGGCCACTGGCAGCAATGTTTAACGTCGAATCAAAACGATTTTTGACAAGGACCAACATCATGTCATGCTGATCATTTTAGAAAAAGTCCCATATCAATATCACTTATAGTTTTCAAGAAGTAGTCGCTACAAACTTGTATTTTAAAACTCTATTTTTAGCTTTGGCGGCCATCTTGGATTTCACATCAACATTAATTTTTGCTAGGATCAACTAGACTTTATGGGCAACATTTCTGTAAAGTTTCATGAATATCCATCCAGTAGTTTCAGAGGAGTAGTCGCTACAAATAAAAGTTTACGGACAGACGGACGGACGGACGGACGGACGGACGGACGACGGACGCCGCACCACGGCATAAGCTCTGCTGATCTCTGATCAGTCGAGCTAACAAGAGACCCTAGTTCTAATTTGGTATGGTTATTCAGGGACTCGAGGCACAAGTGTTTAAATAGGTTTTGATTGCCTGTAGAGGGGCCCCTTTATGAAGGAAGTCAAAAAGCTATTTTACATAATTGTTTTGCCTCGAGTCCCTAAATCTGCATACTAAATTAGAACTAGGGGTTGTTTTTAGTAAAACACATGTCTGCCCTACAGGAGAAAGGGCCAAAAATCAGCCAAAAATCGTTCAACTGGAACACGATGAAGGTATGTGCAACTAGGCTTGGTAATGGTCATCCCTACCAAGTTTCATGGATTTTTTTTTTCTCAAGTTTTCAAGGGATCAGGAGAAGTAGTCGGGACAAAGCTTATGTATTAAAACCTTTAAATGGCCGTAACTCCACCAAAAATTATTCAACTGGAACAAGACAATGATATACGCAACCAAGTTTCGTTAATAGCTGAATAGTGGTTGAGGAGAACTAGTCCGGACAAAGTTTGTGTATTAAAACGTTTTAAAGAGCCACAACTCCACCAAATATCATTGATAAGGAACACGACAATGATATGTGCAACTAGGCTTGGTACTGAACATTCCTGACAAGTTTCAGGTATAATTATTCCAGGTAAAGCTTGTGTAAAATGGGCCATAACTCTCAAAATCATTAAACCGGAACATGTATCTTTGAAATCCAGCCAGGGGTTCAGGAGAACTAGTCTGTACAAAGTTAGCATGTTAGAACCTTTAAAGGGCCATAACTCCACCAAAATTCTTTCAACCAGAACACAGCGATGATATGCCCCACTAGGCTTGATGCTGATCATCCTTGCCAAGATTCGTTTAAATCTGGCCAGGGGTTCAGCAGAACTAGTCTGGACAAAGTTTGCGTATTAAAACCTTTAAAAGGAGATAACTCTGCCAAAAATCTTTCAACTGGAACACGGTGATGATATGCTGAAATCCGTAATGGAGATTAGATGAGACTAGACTGGACAATGTGTATTAAAACTTTAAAGGGCCATAAACCAGCCAAAAATCATTCAACCGGAACACGGCGATGATATGCACAACTAAACTTGATACTGATCATCCTTGCAAAGTTCCAGTGAAATCGGGCCACGAGTTCAGAAGAACTAGTCCATACAAATTATGTGTATTAAAACCTTTAAACGGATATAACTCTGCCAAAAACCATTCAACTGGAACAAGGTGAAGATATGCACAACTAGGCTTGGTAGTGATCATCCCCGCAAAGTTTTGCTAAAACACAGCAATATGAAGGCCCTATCAAAACAATCTGGTAAAGTTTGGTAAAGATCGGATAAAATATGCGGGTGCTAGAGTGTTTGTTGACATCAAAATTAAAGTTCACATATTTTTAATAATTCAAGGGCCATAACTTTGGTGTTACTGTTTCGATCTGGCTGGTTTTCTAACTTGACAGAATTTTCATCAATATCAACAATCTGACAAAGTTTGGTAAAGTTAGGATCCAAAATGGGGGCGCTAGAGTGTTGACAAGACAAAATATAGCAATTCAAGAACAATAACTACGATGTTACTGGTCCGATATGGCTTGTTTTTTAACTCGTCCGAGCTTTCATATATAAATACACGCAAAGTTTCGTAAATATCAAATACAAAATGAAATTGATAGTGTAAACAAGGCTTAATATGACATTTTTCAGCAAAACAAGGGCCATAACTCTGGTGTTACTAATCCGATCTGGCTGGTTTTCGAACTCATCTGAGCTTGCATTGATATAAAGACACTGGCAAAGTTTCGTAAATATTCGATTAATAATGAAGTCCCTATCGTGTAAACAAGACACAATTTAACAGACGGACGACGGACACCTTGTCATTCATCGCTTAAGCTAAACAAGAAATGTCACTTAAGTGACAAATGCCCCCGAAGTGACCTTTGACCTCTAAGTGCGACCTTGACCTTCGAGCCATGTACCTGGATTCTGTGAGCGACACGTCGTCTGGTTGTGGTGAGCACTTGTGCCAATTTATTTGAAAATCCGTCCAGGAATGCAAAAGTTATTGACCGGACACAATTTGAGCTTTGGCCTCTAAGTGTGACCTTGACTTTGGGGTCACAGACCTTGATTTTGTGTGCTACACATCATCTTATTGTGGTGAGCACTTTTGACAAGTTATTTCAAAATCCATCAAGGAATGCCAGAGTTATTCACTGGACACGATTTGACCTTTGACCTCTAAGTGTGATCTTGACCTTAGAGCACTGACCTGGATTTTGTGCGCGACACGTCATGTTGTTGTGGTGAGCACTTGTGCCAAGTGATTTGAAAATCTGTCCATGAATGTCAGAGTTATTAACCGGACACGAAAGCACTTCGTTTGACCTTTGACCTCTAAGTGTGACCTTGACCTTGGAGCCACGGACTTTGATTTTGTGTGCAACATGTCGTCTTATGGTGAGCAATTGTGCCAAGTTATTTGAAAATCTGTCCATTATTGTCAGAGTTATTAACCAGACACGATTGTAGGGACGAACGAATGAACGAACAAACAAACGAAGCGCCTGACGGACAGACAGATGGATGGACAGTGCAACTATTATATGCCACCCTTTGGGGGCATAAAAATCGCAATATGGAGTAAGTGGAGATATGTGATGGCACGTCTTTGAACTGAACTTAGGATCTTTTTCGTGAACGAGTCATAGAGAGCATTAATTTAGTTATTTTATAATGGTAGTATGATGTTATGAACATTTCCTTTCTTTGTGTAACATCTTACCAGTGTTCCAGATAACTTCTCATCAATCAGTACCGATCAAAGGTTTGAAAGATCATTACCAGCTTTTTTCAAACCAGAATCCGATAGACAAATCAGAATCCCATGAAACAAGGGGCCCAATTTGCAAAATTTGGAAAGATCATTACCAGCTTTTTTGAATCGGAATCCCATGAGGCTAACGAGAAATGTCACAGAAAGTGACAAATGCTCCTGAAACGGTTTACTCATTTGACCTCTAAGTATGACCTTGACCTTTGTGGTACCAACCTGTTTCACACAGGCGACATACCTTCTCAATGTGGTAACACCAGTGTGAAATTTCATGGAAATCCGTTCATTACTTTCAAAGTTATGGCTGAGATGGCTTCGGATGGAATTGTTTCTGATGGAAAGACGAATGGACAAACGGACGCACTGTGCAATTACTATATGCTCTTTTCAGTGGCATAAAATGTTTAAAAAGATCATTACCAGCTTTTTCAAATCAGAATTCCAATTTTCATTAGGGAACCCATAAAACAAGATGCCAAAGAGGACCTGAAGACACTCTAAAGGTAAATATGTCTCATAACAACAGAGGAAGTGACTTAAAGTCTGTGAATCTGATGCAAAATAACAAAGTATCGTCTGTAAATCATTATATCAGAAAATATTTTCTTGACTAGACTGGACATTAAAAACATATTGACATTTGTCCCAGTGTTAGTATACAGCTGATCTCTACACACCCTCCACTCACCCCACCCCTACACCCAATTTCTTTGTTGATGTTTAATAGCAGAAGTTTTTGTTTTCATGATGAAGTTTGTTTGTTTGTTTGTTTGTTTGTTTGTTTGTTTGTTTGTTTGTTTGTATGGTGTTTTACGTCATTTTCAACACACGTAAGGTTACATATGGCGGTCGATTTTACATGATGAAGTAAGTTTCCCTGTATTCTAACATGCTAGTTTGAGTTTTTTATAGGTTGTTAACATGCTTGCTTTCACATTGAACTGGCATGGAGAAACACTTAGGATATTATAATCTAGATAGTTATACCTGGAGATATTCCGGACACATCCTCAAGGTAGCAAATACACTAGTGATACCAATTGGACAAATACCTGTTCTGTTTACACCAGACAGTAGGTATGCCTAGAAGTTCCAGACTGTGACAACCTCAAGTTAGGAAATACACTAGTGTGATAGCAATAGGAACAGTATGTACCTGTTCAATCTGTCTACACCAGACAGTAGGTATGCCAGGGGGATGTTCCAGACACATCCTCATGGTAGCAAATACACTGGTGTGATAGCAATTGGACAAATACCTCTTCAATCTGTCTACACCAGACAGTAGGTATGCCTGGGGGATGTTCCAGACACATACTCATGGTAGCAAATACACTAGAGTGATAGCAATTGGACAAATACCTGTTCAATCTGTCTACACCAGACAGTAGGTATGCCTGGGTGATGTTCCAGACACATCCTCATGGTAGGAAATACACTAGAGTGATAGCAACTGGACAAATACCTGTTCAATCTGTCTACACCAGACAGTAGGTATGCCTGGGAGATATTCCAGACACATCCTCAAGTTAGGAAATACACTGGTGTGATAGCAATAGGAACTGTACGTACCTGTTCAATCTGTTTACACCAGACAGTAGGTATGCCTGGGAGATATTCCAGACACATTCTCAAGTTAGGAAATACACTAGAGTGATACCAATTGGATAAATACCTGTTCAACCTGTCTACACCAGACAGTAGGTATGCCTGGGAGATGTTCCAGACACATCCTCAAGTTAGGAAATACACTGGTGTGATAGCAATTGGAACTGTACGTACCTGTTCAATCTGTTTACACCAGATAGTAGTCAGTTCCTCCATGTCACTGACAATATCTGGGTTGGCAGCGTGTTGTATACACTCCTGGATACCCTTCATGGCTCCAATGTCCACCTTATCCCCATGGTAATCCTCCAACCACACACCCTCTCCTGCATTTGCCTGGGCACCTGTCACATATTCATATTCCATGTAAATGCTGTTCTACACATCTGGTTTTATTGACAAACAGCAAAAAATATAATCAAGACAGAGGCCATGAACCCATGGTTTTGATGCCTATTTTTAAAGATGTCCCCATTAGGCCATATCAAATTAATTACCAGTTTATCATCCAAATTTTGGAAAAAATTGGGGTGGGGAGTGCAATTTTATTTTTTATTTTTTATTTTCCTGAGATGACATCAAACATCACAAAAATATTAATAACCAGAAGTATTATGTTTTGAACACTCTCTTTATTACCACTTGTCACTGCTATAGCATACATTTGTATTTATAATGATATAAACTACCATGTATGTGAGTTTTAAAAGTTGAAGTTCTCAATATAACTTACTTCTTCTTGTTTGAAACAGTTCCCCTTTTATTTATGAATGACTGTTTGCCAGATAGGCACAACTCACATACGGGATATTTATCATCTGGTTCTACAAAGTCATCTAACGAACCACAGTAATAACATACCGATTCGAAGCCAGCAGAAAAATATGGTAGTTCCACTGACATGTCACAAGTTACATTTTTTCTAACAAATACCGAATGTAAAATATGATTGTCCTCTGTTTCAACATCTTGAAGGACAGAACCACATGTATATTGTAGGTCAGCTAAGATTTGAAGCAAATCAGTTCTTTTCTTTCCTTTCACCACATGTTTACAATACAGGACTCTTGGTTTTTCACATTCAGAACAAAACACCACAATCTGGACATAATTATTATTTATTTCATTTTTTTTTAAATAAAAATAGTCGGGGCGGCATAAAATATTCGGGGCGGGCGGGGATGATAAACTGGGAATTAATTTGATATGGCCTTAGCTATTAGACTGATCTATTTAACACTGGACTGTCACACTGAGCGGACGTACGAGCCAATGCCGGTGAGTGAAAAAATACACACGCCTACCATCGAGTGAAGGATGTCCATATAATCAAACACAGAAGTTATATGATCTATTTGTTAAATTTTAAAACACTTTATGCATGCTTTTAATGGAAATGTTTTGTTTTGTTGAACGTAATCGGTGGATTTAATGACGTCATGACTCAGTGTCAGTAACAGTTATTTTTGTGTTCAGAGTTATTAATATTAAGCGAGTATGAATAGTCTTCACTAAGAAATCCCTACCTTTCACTGATTGAAATGGAATGAAATAGAACCATTACTAGAGCATTGAACTGAATTGAGTTTTAAGGCGCACCAACACATGAAAGGTTATATGGCGCCTAACAGGCATGAACATGCCAGGCTCATCCTCCATGTACATCGAGATTAAATATGGAAAATGGGCCTAGAACCTTCTCACCCTGATCTGCAGAGTTGCTGCAAATTCTATCGTAGAAACTCCATTTATGGTGGAGCCACGTTTATTGTTTTTCTGCCACTGCTCTTTTGATGTGAGCGAGATGGCACCTGAAACAATGCAGGGATCATGATGAAGACCTTTAGTGAACATGAACAAAAAATGATGAACATGAATTTGGGGGGATTCTACCCCTCTGCCTACTCCTCCAAAGGGATCTGCAGTGGCCCTATTCTTTGCCCCGTGACCAAACGGGCCCCCAGGAACCACAATGGGCCATTACTAGAGCAATGTGTTCTGGAAGCTTGTATAACATAGAATGGACATAGCATTTCTACCGGATATTACAGGAGGTTTTAGCTTCGGGTTTGATCCTGGAGAGACATATCCACAAGGGGTGACAATGCAAGCTCCCAGAACACTTTCTCTAATAATGATCCTTTCATTAAATGCTCATAAGAATGCTTGTAAAATATTATAGCACATTAAACTATTGTTCGGGCGCTTGTTTCAGCCAAAAAATGTTGTTTACATTTCAGTAAATAAGTTGTATATCAGTAAAACAGGTATTTTTAATGATAGAAAAAAAAAAATACTTTTAAAATCATATGAGAAATAAATATTTCAAGAGTGAAAGTTATTTTAATAGGGCATTTCAATGCAAATTGCGCTGCATCAAAAATTAGGCAAAGTTTCGTAAAGATCCGAATAATGAAGTTCCTATTGCGTAAACAAGACAAAAGTTAACGGATGGATGGACGATGGACGGATGACAGACAACTCGCCATCGCAACAAAATTCAGAAATTTTATCCAAAAATGCATTTAATGTGTTGGACAAAACGTAAATTAAGACATGCTGAAAGTTTTATAGAAAATTATTGAAGCTTATAACTGTAATTATTTGAGATATCTTAATTTTCTGCTGTCCCAGCAACAAGGAGATTACATGGGGAAACCCCCATCAAAAAAGCATTTTGGCTGTAAAAACATTTATTTCTCTACTTATTTTTATCCAGGTTCAGGGCTTCATGATATTTTAGTAGGATAGTGATACGGACGGTATCAGAAAATGCTAGAAGTAATAAATGTATTTGTAACCCATTGTCAGAAAATGAGGCACTAGGTATATATTATTGATAGATATAATATATAATAAATAGTGCATCGTTTATTCTGCGTTCATTCCGTGTTTGTTCTGCATTTATTTGGGGTACTTTAACGCAAAGGCGTCTGTAAATAAGCATTCCAAAATAGAACTTCTATTGTCAACCCTTTTTTGTCTGTGCTGTCTAACTCTTTACTAACAACTGCATATATCACTCCATGTACCTGTTTAAAATGTGTATGAATGTTACACTTCCTGTTTGACATACCCATTACATGGAGAAGGTCTGATTTCTGAGTTAATATTTGGATGTCTAAATATTAAATATATAAGTGAACGATGTTAAGCCCTGGATAATCCTACTTTTCCCCTGTTTTGATCAACAAAACCTGATGGTACGTAGTTACGTACTCTCTAGATAGTTTATGAAGTTTTTCAAGTTTTCTGTAAACTGTCCAATTCTTTTGCGACCTTTTGGTGTGGTTGTCAGATCCCCCCATCCGACAAATCTTTGCAACATGGGCTGATAGACCCTGGACATGACTGTCTCAAACATCCTCAGTATCCCTTCTGTGTTTTTTATATCGAGAACTCCGAAAAATATCTCCTGTAATGCAGTATATAACAATCTTGTTGTATTCGAACAAAGGTGTATCTAAGTAACAATAAATTCTGGACAATATTAAAAGAACCTAATAAACAAGATAAATGTACAGATGAAGATATCTTGAATCTATTAAGATGGGTTAAAACAACATGACTCCCAGCTCCCTCACTCTGCTACCCAACAGAGCAGCACCTCAACTTTAAATGTATAGAGAATATTTTCTGTTTTGGAGTGAATAAAAGATTTCATTTCATCAAGAACTAAGCAAACTTTATAAAACATAAGAGAAAACATGATAGTGTGATCACTTCGAGATGAAAAAAATCTGTTATTTATGACAAATCACCAAATGTTCTTTTATTTCATGCCTTATATGTCGAACCAAAGTTTTTTGGGCTACTTTATACTTTCAATATGGTGATTTTGTTATTGTTTGTATGGTGTTTTACATCATTTTTAACACATGTAAGGTTATATATGACGGTCGATTATTTTTTGGTGGAGGCAGACCACCCAGAACCAGTACTGTACACCTCCAGCCATCCGTAAGAATCAACACTTCAATATGGTAAAGTTGCTATTTTTAACACACCATAATTTTAACAATTTCAGTATAATATCACCCATTTCTAAGTCATGGATATCATTTTCGTACCAACTTTCTGAAAAAGACGTTTTCAAAAATTGTCCCAGCAAACCGACATCTGCACAGTACTGTACTGTACTCTATGACAACAATTCCAAAAATTGTGAAGAAACACTTTTATTTCACTGTTATAGTGCAGTATTCCATTGCTTATTATAAAATAATTTTTTGAAAGCCTAGATAAATATTGGTTGACAGATAATAACTTTGGCTATGTCATCGTATTTGCACCATATTTGCCCCTGTAATATAAAAGCCTTTTAATCAGCTGTGTTTATTTGCTGTGTCTGACATTAATTTTTTGAAATAAACTTACAAATCATGCGGTAAAAAAACAGTTTTATTGTGCATTGCTTTCACAAGTGCCAGAGAATGACTTTTCATAAAACAAAATATTCAAAATAAAGTATGATATTACATGAAATGTTGTGAAAAGATTTGTTTTGAAGGTTTGCAAGCAGAAATAGTTTTCTTTTCTCAACTGAGATAACAGTTGCTTATTTTGTATTGACGTCCACAAAATCAAGAATTTCTGTAGGGACATGACATGTTACATTGACTAGTTCTGCCAAAACGCATGTAAGGCAGTAACTGTTTTGCTTGTAAGGATAATTTAGAAATTCTTTGTTTAGAAAGTGTTATAAATAAACTATAATCAAAGTTTTATTTAAATAGTCCAATTACTGAAAATTTAAACTAAAGAAATGTTTTTCTCTCGAGCTGAGCTGGTGAAAAGCAGTTGACCACTCTTTTTGCTAATTTTTAAAAGCAACGAAAACTATACAGTAGTGTTGTTGTTTTTTGTAAAGTTTTTTCGAGATACAGTCTGTATATAACTTACATTATGGATATTTGTTATGGTAAGGTTGACATCTGTGTTTGTTCGTAAGAAGTAGATACAAGTGCCTTCCAACTTCTCTGCAGCATCACCGGTAACAACTAGCCTGTTGGTTAAGGATCCCTTGAACAACCCGGTTATAGTCCTGCCACACTCTTAATAATCAAATGAAATACAGGCTATAGATCATTTGACTGAATACAGGGAAGCCATGCTTTACCATGGATTTTGAGAATGATTGAAACCATAATTTGCAATGCAACTTATTATGTTCAATACCAGTGATTCTCCAGGTTCAGGGAGTTTTTCCTTCATTAACATAGGCCGAAATTTGGCTACTTCACACTTCAAAATCGGTAATTTTATTCACAACTGTGGCAGATTTTTTTTTCATAATTTAAAAAAAATATATATATATATTTACAGTATATATTATGGAATGCAGGTTGGGACATGCTAACTGCCATTTGCTATTTGCCACTTGCTGATTGCCATTTGCCATTTGCTATTTGCCACTTGCTGATTGCCAAAGCGACACGAAAAGCCAATTTCACAAATAAAATTTATTCAATTATAAATTCTTTCTTTCAAAAGTCACAATTTTACATCAACAAATGAAATCGCCAATAATATATCAGCAATAATATAATTTAGGCCCCGGATGATCCCGGATCCCTGGGTTTATCACAGGCAAAATATGGCAAATAGCAAATGGCAAATAGCAACTGGCAAATGGCAATTAGCAAATGGCAATTGGTAGCAAATGGAAAATAGCAAATGTCAACTGGCAAATAACAAATGGCAATTTGCCATATCCTATTATTACTCATGAATTATTACCACAGGAAATCGAAAGTATATACATATAAACACGTTTACAATAGCTTTCTTTGAAACAAATAAAATGAATCATACAATATAAAAGATAAAGCGACATGAAAAGCCAATTTCACAAATATCATATCAAAATTTATTTAATTATAAATGATTTCTTTCAAAAGTCACAATTTGCAAATAGCAAATGGCAATTAGCAAATGGCAATTAGCATGTCCCAACCCGCGTTCCATAATATCTATACACATATTTGTTGTTGTTTTTTTTGTAAACAACATTTCCCCTCTTAATATCTCAATATTGTTTTGTTTTGAATACATTTATAGAAAAAAGTTATCTAAACTGTACCATATCACGCTTAATCACTGTACATATGTTATATAGTTTACTCCACTAAAATAAACATTGTATGTTTAACATATCTAACATATCATGTTTAACAATTAATCTTCAATACTTTTTCCACAAATTATATAGTTACTGCACTTTTTTTTTTTGCAAAATGACCAGGCTGGAGAGTCTTCGAGAAAAAAAGCCCTGAGGTTATTGTTATTTAAAATTGTAAATCATCAACATAACAATCTTGTTATTGCCTGCAATGCTCATGAGAAGTTTCAAGAAGATCAGAATAATTGTATAGCAGAATCATTATTCTATACCAGTCTATATGAACCAAGATGGCTGCTTCTGGCCCTCTAAGAAGAATTCACAGCAGACAAATTTCATGTCATCACAATCAATTTAACAAAAATTCCATGATCAATACCTCTTGTGGTTCTAGAGAGTAGCAATCACAAACTTTTATTTTTCAGTCGGTTTTATTTGTTAGCCATGATGGCTACCTTGGATTTTGCAGGAGTTTAATATCGGTTTTGACTGCATTTTTATGTTCAAACTTCTTTGCAGCCTCTAATTTGTCGACATTTTATTACAATATGCTTTCATTTAATATGAAGCATCTAAACATAATTGATGAGCATCAACAGGAATATTTGCATTTCTTACACTGTAAAGTGCTTTCCATTTAACAGTCCCAAATACAACAACAAAATGAAGAACTTTAGATCACCCACCTTCTTTTTCCCTGTTACAAAAGCACCAAAGGAAAGCCCTGGTAGTAAGTCATGTTAAATGCTTAGCAGATCAAAACGATTGGCTAATTATGTTGACACGAAATGAAATCTAAGTGGTACAAATACAAGAATTAGCACGCATTTGATAAACAATAATTTGGTATTCCTTATTTTGTCGTTTTGGTACACTTTGATTTGATTTTAATTGCATTTTCAATGATTTTTAATAGGGTATTTGGGAAATATGCTTCTCATCTATTGTTTGCATGTAAAACTATGAATTACCTTCCAAGGCAGGCATGGGGGCCTCCTGGTAGAAGAACCTGAGACATCGGATGCCATCCTTCTTCAAGAAATTATCAATAATATTGACATGCTGAAATTGATATGATGATGATGATATAGAATGGTGATGAAGGTAGATGGTAGTGGTGATAATGATGATTAAAACAGTTTGGAATTAATCTATCAATATATTATTTCAACACTCCATAAATTCCACAATATGCAGCATGTCCTTTTAGTGATCTTCCATCTTTAATTTCTAGTCCAGTTACCTTCCAAACTGCATTCTCTTCTTTCCCAACTGCATTCGCTACTCCCATTAAAGGGAACTATAGACTAAATAATTTCCCCACAGAAAAGAATAAAATTGATATGCAATGCCCAAAACTGAACATTAGCATAGCATGAATCAGGTACCAAGAAAAAACATGCATATTGAATTCTCTTCTGTTCTTGGTAGAATCATTGTGCACTTCCGCCCCCCATAAAATGTAAACCCATTTCTTGAAGAGACGTCGGGAAATATTGCCAAGAACCTGGCTCCTATGAACATGCCCAACAAGAACAAACAATGATATCTACCATATCAGAATCCAGAACGAACTCGACTGCCGCAGAGACATCTATCTTGAGGTAGTCAGCAGTGTGTTGGAGAATATACTTGTGGGTGTCTGTCAGATGAGACCTTCTTTTCTCTCGGTTTTCCTTTGCTCGAGACTTAAATCATTAAAAGGTTTCATTTTATTTTAGCCAATTACGCAAATCTGTCAACTGTTTACAACTGAAGTTACCATGTATTCAAACGGTTAATTTTCATAAAGGTACAATAGGGGAGTATCGTTTACTTGTTTATCTTTAAGGACTACTGGTCGGCCATCTTTGAAACAAAATCCAAAATTGATGCGATATGGTCAAGTGAATTTTTCAACCAAATACATTTTTTAGGAACGAGCAAATTGTCAGCCATAAAGTACATGACAGTAGTTCAACAATATTGATGTGAACATAGACTATTAGAAAGAATAATGTGGCAGAAATTGAGCACTTTATATTCAAAAAGTTTGGTACAATGTATTCAAAAGTTGTTTTGTTTTTTATCTGAAATAAATCGGTCCACCGAATAGTCCATTTATCCAGCGAGTGCAGACGAGACCATCTCATTGACAACGTGTATACAAGGAAGAAGAAATATCAATGGAATATAGATTTACTTGAATGGTTGATATTAAGCGATTATTTTCTTAATTGATCACTGTTTGAGCTTCGGTGATTCCCAAAAAAAGCTTGTAAGACTATCTGCAGATAATCAGCAGCTTAGACTTGCCTTGTGTGCCTGCAGTTTGGATATATGTAAGTATACAATTTCTACAAATGACATGCATTTCATAATGACCAGAACTGGGATGTTCAGGCTAATGGATATTAAAGAAACTAACTCTCCAAATAATGTAGTGCAAAGTTGCACTACAAAACTGTTTATCAAAACTCTGGCCAGGTGTTCAGGTCATAAAATAATGTATAATTTATGTGCCGATTAAAAATATAGGTTTATTTCATTGGTTTTTAAAACATCTGTGATTAAATTTTAATGCGGTAAATGAATAATGAGTTGGTAACTCCTAATTCAATGCTCCAGTTTTGGGTTTTGGCCTGGCTGGTTAAAGCCGTTTATACAGTGTCTATAGAGATTGGATTCTCAAAATAAGTAAATTATATACCTCGTCGTCAGTAGAAACGGTGCATCTAAGTTGTAAAATTTGGCTGTTGTTGGCGGGATAGCTACTTAAGTTAGCCTTACAGGTTGTTTTTTGAGATTCACCGAGCACAAACAGTGATCAATTAGGAAAATAATCTCAAAATACCAACATTCAAATAAATCTATATTTCATTGATATTTCTTCTTCCTTGTATACACGAATTTGTCAATGAGATTACAAGCTTTAAAAGAAACATCAATCATACTTTCAAATCAATTAAATTTCACTAACAATACTATCGATGAGTTGATGCTTTGCATCAAAGCTTTATTGTTGTCTGTAATCTATTAAAATTAATTTGACTAAAATTCAGAAGTCTGGATAGCTGTCAAAATATTTTATGTCAGATTAGTTAAAGTGCCAATTTTTAGTATAAAAAAATTCTGACCACGCCTTGGGTCATTTAACCCCCTTGCGCGACCATCATTGTAATTAATCTAATATATTCATGAAGAAGACATGCACTTTTTTTTTTGACACTATTCATATTGGGGATCTGCACCAATGGTTGTCATGTGTGGTTTTTTATGTTTAAAGTTAATCTTTTAGTCTTTTTAGCAGATAAAAATCGGGCGAATGTCAACTGCGACCAACCTTAGTAACTAGGTCTATGTACCTCAAAGTGATTGGAAAAACACATGGTTTAAATTGGCATGCTGGGATACATTTAACATTAAATTGCAGACCATTTTAATAATTTTTGTTGAATGTGTTTTGTATAAACATAAAAACAAGTGAAACATTTTAACATCTGAGTCTTTCGGCACACATCGAGAGAACTTATGCATAAAGTCGGTTTAAAACCACTTAAAAGATCCAAGTATCTCCTGATGGGAGAATATATATGAATGTGTAATAGACTAACAAAGATCAGGAAGTACAGCAAGCTGGAAAAAAATCTAAAATACCTGTCTTTCTCTAATCTGTTCTGCAGTTATAAGGACACTCCCTACTGTACTCATACGCCTCATTCTCTGTGTAACAGTGGAGCTGAGTTGGGATGTCAGTCCCGGCCATGGTGTTGTACTTACAGTACTAAGACGGTGCGCCATTGTGGGCTACCATATATATCTGAAACAATCACTGATCAATTAGCTATTGCTGTTAGGCTGTACTCTGAGAGCAGGGCTTTTTCCGAGAAAATTGGGAAAAGTCGAGATTGTCAAAACTGGGGAAAAAAGCGTATCATTTTTCGCTATTTTTTTTAGAGAAAACATTTATTTAAAATGTATGTTTTAGGTAGTAAATACCAATCATGTGTTAAATTTTGCAATGATTTTAACACACAAACAATAAAAAAGCCAGTGATATTTTGTGCAATATGTAACACAAATCTAATGTAATCCCCAATCTAAAAATTAAATAAAATTATTATTATTTTATTTAATTTTTAGATTGGGAATTTTTTTACCCAGAATTGCCAGGGGAAAAAAAATAGAGTTTTATGCAGTGTAAGGGCTATAACTCCAGCATGATATGTGCCATCAGGCTGGTTATCGAACTTGGCAGAGAATATTACTAAACCCATAAACATTGACCCCATAAGTTACATGGAGATTGGATTATAATTGAATTGAATGTTGTTAAACGGCTCATCAACACAGTATAGGTTATTTAGAGCTGCCCCAGAGAGAGGGAAAGGATACATAGGAATCCGGGAACCTGCCCTACTCTTATTATCGAATAGATTCCTATGATTCTTTAACGTGCTCGGAGGATAGACCGATACACGGGACCGCCCGGTTTACGTCCCCATCCGACGGGCGATAAGAGAAAGTGTCTTGCCCAAGAACACACCGACGGAACTCAGTGGCACTACGGAGGACTGAACCCGGGGCCTCCGGTGATTATAAATGTTAAAAGAAATACTGCTCCTGCATAATCATGTATGTTTTTGTGCAAGGGTAAACTTTTTTTTTTGCACTTAAATAGTACCTATAGATGATTGCAAGTAACAATAGAAATAGAGTTTGCGTTATTTTTTTTAATTGGGTTATGAATTTGGTTTCAACAAAAAAAAATGCTGTTTAAACTTGGCAATTTTTGAAAAATAAATCTCCTGGATAATCATGTTCATTTTTGTTTAGGGGTAAACTTTTTTTTTGCATTTTAATTGTCCCTGTCGATGATTGCAAGAAATAATAGACATATTGAAATATTGTTTGCATAAGTAGTTTTTAAGTGGGTTGGGAAATTGGCAACAAAAAAATATTTTTTAAAGGACAAGGTATGACAAGGGGGTATTTTGGACCCCAATATATTTCAAAATGCTAAAAAATAATATTTACATATAATCTGTTGTGATATTGAAGTAAATTGATCATATTCTATCTTCAAAATATAATTTTATATTTATTTTATTTATCTAGAGATTAATATGGTCTCAAAAAACGGTATTTTTGGTAATTTGTTTATATTTTGCAGATTTTGGGACCTTTCTGGGCAAGATTTTGATCCCTAAAAATATACAGCGCACCTCCGAGCACACATAGTTTTTTGGCTGATGATGCATCCCTATCAAGTACCTGTTTCAACAAAAAAATCAGCTGTGCTCGAGGGTGCCCTCCGTATTTCCAAGACCAAAAACTGATCGAAAAACTGCTGAAAATGAACAAAAATGTCATTTTTTGAAAGAAAAGGCCTTGTTTGTGGGGCTCTTAAACTCATTTAGATCCCTCAAACGTACTTGTAATGAGTTTTAATATTGATTAAGTTCATTTTTAGCTAAATTAGATGTTCAAAACTTGTGCATTAAAACTTTCAATATTGGGGGCCAATTTTGTCCCTTATCATACCTACCGGTAGTCCTTTGGCCATGTTTAAAAAAGAAATTAAAATCTCCTTGTTATCATGTTCATTTTTGTTTAGGGGTAAACTTATATTTTTTTGCATTTTAATCGTACCTGTCGATGATTGCAAGTAATAATAGACATATTGAAATATAGTTTGCTGGTAGTTTTTAATTGGGTTATGAATTTGGTTTCAACAAAAAAAAAATGCTGTTTAAACTTGGCAATTTTTTGAAAAAATAAAATCTCCTGATAATCATGTTCATTTTTGTTTAGGGGTAAACTTTTTTTTTGCATTTTAAGCCTACCTGTCGATGATTGCAAGTAATAATAGACATATTGAAATATTGTTTGCATAAGTAGTTTTTAAGTGGGTTGGGAATTTGGGTTCAACAAAAACTATTTTTTAAAATTTGGCCATTTTTAAAAAAGAAATTAAAAATCTCCTTGATAATCATGTTCATTTTGTACATTGGTAAGCTTTGTTGTTTTTCACTTTAATCAAACTTGTCGATGATTGCAATTTGCAAGTATAAATGACATATTGAAATAGTGTTTGCTTTAGTTTAAGTGGGTCGTTAAATTGATTTCAATAAAAAAACTTTTTTTAAACTTGGCCATTTTTTTTAAAAAAAAATTCTTGACTAATCAAGTTCATTTTGTACAAGGGTCACAAAAGGGTCACAAACTTATTTTTTTTCACTTTAATAGTACCTATCAATGATAGCAAGTAATAAAAGACATATTGAAATAGTGTTTGCTGTAGTTTTTAAGTGGGTTATGACTTTTATGTTAAGAAAAAGGCAATTTTTAAACTTGCCATTTTGAGATTTGTTATTGGAAATATGGCGATCTATACATCTTAATCTTTTAATTTGTTATGAAGGATCCCAAGGATTCAATTTCGCACCATGGGGATTATTGTACAATACTCTACCATTTGTCCTTGTATTTATTGTAAATTAGTCTGTGCATGGGTCACCAAACTTTATGACAGGATGTTATGTAATATTACATACTTTTATGGGGTATGCTTTTTTTTCACTTGCGGTAAATTCGCCTACCACATCAGATCAAGATCTAAATCATCAACATTAATAAAATGGCCTTTTCGACCTGCTTTTAATGCGAAAGAGCAACTTTGAAATGATTCAATGATTTTAATAGAGAATTTTAATTGTGACTTCAATTGCATTTCGAGCGTGTCAACAAGCTTAGCTAATTAAAAGTTTGCAATTCATAACTTTCATATCCGCTCAACTTCCGGTAGGTCGAGATATTCGTAGGTGAAAATAAAGGAGTTTACTCGGACTTTATCCTCAATCTCTACATAAACAAGAGGCCCAAGAGGGCCTGTGGACGCTCTACTGGCTAAAACAGCTCTTATAGATTTAGATAGATATAGCTAGATATAGCTCTCTTCTCCTATAGATTTAACAAAGAAAAATACAATATAGCATTTTTCAACAAATCAAGGGCCATAACTCTGTTATTACTAACAAGATCTAGCTAGTTTTCGAAATTGTCCAGGATTTCATTGATATACCGCGCTTTGCACAACTAGACATCATACTGAAGCTTCCTGCCCAAATTTCGTAAAAATTCAACAAGCCGTTTAAGGAGTAGTGCCGACAAGAAATTTAAAATAAAAATGTCAAAGGGCCATAACTCCGTCAAAAATCAGCGAACTGGAACAAAAGCGTGATATGCACAACTAGACATCTTATCGATGCTTCCTGCCAAGTTTCGTCGAAATTCAACAAGGCATTTAGGATGAGTAGCGCCGACAAGAAATTTTAAAGTAAGTGTCAAGTAATTAAAAAGATAATGAAAAAAATTAAAAAAACAAAAAACAATTCAAATCAATCAAAAAAAAAAAAAAAGGAAAAAAAAAAAAAAAAATTAGAAAAAAAAAAAAAAAGGAAAAAAAACAAACAAAAAATCAATAAAAGAGGAAAAAATAATAATAATTAAAAAAAAAAGGGAACAATTAAAAAAAAAAAAAAAAAAATAAAAAAAATAATTAAAAAAATAATGCAATTGAAAATAAAATAAAAAAATAAATCAAATTAAAAACTAAAAATAAAATAAACACAGCTTTTGCCTATACAAGCCTAAGTAAAACTGACCCCCAGGGTGGGGCCAAATATGACCAATAGGCCACCATTTGAACAAACTTGGTAGAAGACCATAAGCTTATAGCAAATGCAAAATATTAAACCTCTGGCTTGTGCAGTTTCAGAGAAGAAGATTTTTTAAGTTTTTCCGTATACATGTCTATGTAAAACATGTGACCCTTGGGGCGGGTCAAATGTGACCCGAGGGTCACAATTTGAACAAACTTGGTAAAGGACCATAAGCTTATAGCAAATGCAAGATATTAAACCTTAAGCTGTTGCAGTTCCAGAGAAGAAGATTTTTTTCAGTTTTTCCCTATACAAGCATTTATGTAAAACTGTGACGGGGCAAGATGTGACACCAGGGTCACCATTTGAACAAACTTGGTAAAGGACCATAAGCTTATAATAAATGTTTAATATCAAACATCTGGCTCTTGTAGTTTCCGAGAAGAAGATTTTTAAAAAAAAAGATCCTTTCTAAGTCTATGTAAAACTGTGACCCTTGGGGCAGGGACAAATTTGACCCCAGGGTCAGCATTTGAACAAACTTAGTAGAGGACCATAAGCTGATGCTACATGTAATACATGAGAGCTCTGTGCCATGTGGTTCCAGAGAAGAAGATTTTTATTCATTTTTGCCTATACAAGCCTATGTAAAACTGTGACACCCGGGGTGGGGCCAAATGTGACCCCTGGGTCACCATTTGAACAAACTTGGTAGAGGACCACAAGCTTATAGCAAATGCAAAATATTAAACCTCTGGCTCTTGCAGTTTCAGAGAAAAAGATTTTTTAAGTTTTTCCCTATACATGTCTATGTAAAACATGTGACCCTTGGGGCGGAGACAAATGTGACCCGAGGGTCACCATTTGAACAAACTTGGTAAAGGACCATAAGCTTATAGTAAATGCAAAATATCAAACCTCCGGCTGTTGTAGTTTCCGAGAAGAAGATTTTTTTTTTTTAAAATCCTATATAAGTCTATGTAAAATTGTGACCCCCGGGGCGGGGACAAATTTGTCCCCAGGGTCACCATTTGAACAAACTTAGCAGAGGACCATAAGCTGATGCTACATGTAATACATGAGAGCTCTGTGCCTTGTGGTTTCAGAGAAGAAGATTTTTTAAAGTTTTTTCCTATATGTCTATATGAAAAACATGCAAAACCTCAATATACAAACTTTGGACCCCCGGGGCACGGCCATTTTTGACCCCGGGGACTTTATTTTAACAATCTTGATAGTCTAGGCGTTGGCGATCATTTTAAAAGAAAAACTGTTGAAATCTGTCCAGAGGTTCTGGAGAAGAAGATTCTTAAGGTTTCGACCATATAATGATAATGGCAGCCACCTTGGATGTAGCGCTGACCTAATTTTAACAAATCTAAAAAGCATTCATCTAAGGATCATCCATGTGAAGTTTGGTCAAAATTAGCCAAGCGGTTTCTGAGGAGAAGTCGTTTGAAGAAAAGTTAACGGACGGACGACAGGCGACGGACGGACGACGGACGACGGAAGACGGACAACACACCATCCCATAAGCTCTGCTGGCCCTTGGCCAGTAGAGCTAAAAATGAAAATATTAGACCATGATTTAAATTAAATGTATCCATATTGGTGTTTTAAAATCAGACAACACCAAACGAAGATACATAGATGTACACAAAAAAAAAAGCTTTCAATATAATTATCACTACAAACTAGTTTTATGAAGGGCTAAAGTTAGTTGAGTACCATTGATAAACACCGAGTTTACCCCCTACCAGAATGTGGAGGTTTTTTTTTATTGATTACTGATTGGTCAAATTATTTTGAAGATGTCATGTGAAAGTTATGAATTAGCTGATTTTAAAACCGCAAAGAAACAAATAATAATAATGCATTGCTCGAATTATCATTTACATGTTTGTAGGTTTTACTTTTATTTATAATTGATCGTGTGATTGTTAAATTCTCAATTGTTAGTTATGAATTTATTAAACGAGTTGTCAAAATGATATAATGCGAGGCTCTTGCCGAGCATTATATCATTTTTGCTAACAAGTATAATAAATTCAATAATGAATGAGAACGAATGTTAGATTCTATTTATTACATAACTTATAACGTCACATTACGTCAGAAAACGTTAACGTGACATTCATGTGTTATTAAACTCCCACACCATATGTTATGGGATAAATATATATATTTGAGTTATATTTTGTTTGCCGATTCGAGACTTTCCTTGTTTGAAAAAGCATCAACACCATCACGATGAAGATTATTTATTTGGCAATCATTTAAATATTAATTAAAATTTTATTATACAGTGACAAAAATCGTAAAATAACAGTGATTGCGAAATTGCTTTGAGAAAACAAAAATTTAGTAGGAAACATTTTCCAACTCGCGCTCACTCCCAATTAATTAATCATTATTCGAAATAAAATAGCGTCACTAAGAAGATGATTTGTTTGGCTTTCTCACAGAAATCATTTACATATTCATTAAATAGTAGTTGTACAATGACCAAAAAAAAGACGCATGGTGATTTGCGTAAACTCATTAAGAAAACACAAAAATTACGTAATAGATAGAGTCTGGTCTCAGAGAGTTGGCTTATTTAAACACCGAGATGGGCGTAGCCCATCGAGATGTTTAAATAACCAACTAGCTGAGACAGATTCTATCTTTTTTGTAGCATGGTGTACTTAGTAACACTGTGACGTCATAGTGACCTTACTCTAAATTCCAATATCCAGTAGTTGTAGCATGGCATAGCCACGCCCCTTTAGTTACCCTAAATTAAACGATTTAATGCTCTGCATTCATCAAAGGAAATGTCACCAACCATGCTACAATTCATTTTTATCTTGAGATACTGCCTATTTATCTATTAAATCGTTATTTGGAATGAAATTTCATCATTAGAAACATTCTTTATTTTGGCTTTCTGGTGATACAAAATATACAATAATTCAGTTAAAGACAGATATATGCAATGTAGATGGGTGTGCCATACCGCAGGTCTCTCGCTACCAGCCACGATAAGCCTAGTAAAAATCAATAACTGCAGCAGATAATCAATAGCCTTTATAATATACCTGGACGACAAGTTAGGCCAAATAAAAAAATATGTGTGGTTCAGGTAACCCGATCGACCCTATTTTAAGGGGCCGACCCTAAAACTTTTTATGCAAACATTTAAAAAAATATATATTAAAAATTAAAAAAAAAAAATCAAGGTATAGTTATGTAACATATTATATTCATTATCAGAATTGAATTTATTATTGAGAAAAAAAAAAGCCTACCTATCTACCCTATTTTTTGCCTGAACCACACATATTATTTTGCCTTATTTCAGTACAATACAGCATTAGTTCTGTGGTGTCATATCCCCGTCATACATGGCCCTGTGCGATCTAGCTGGTTATCGAATTTGGCCTAGATATTATGGCCATAAATTAACATTGTCCTTACGTTTCATCAAGATCAGATTACAACTATTAAAGTTATTGGTCGGAAATGGAAGTGGCGACGGAATGACGGAAATGCAAATTCCTGTTTGACACATATTTTTTTCTTGTATGTGGGGTGGTTCTTAAACTTACTTTCTTCCCCTCAATGGACCACTTTGATGATACTATTTAGACCCTCTAATCAGTTTCCCAATTAATCCGAGCCTAAAAGCCTTTTTTCCTTCTTATTTTTTTGTGTGTGGCTTTTCAGGGTCAAAGAAACTTCCAACGATGTTTGCGGCGCGTGTCAATTTTTTACGATAATTGCAATGATAAAACTGCACCGTTATCGATTGTAGTGACACAAAAAAACATTTATGTTTTGAAGAACACTTTTGGTGTCGCCTTTTCGAAGCAAATTGCGATACCTAGGGACAGTGTATTAGGAAGAAATTCAAGAACTGGCAAATAAATTTGCTAACACGTGTTACGCGCCAATTCGTGCCAAGTTGGTGTCTATGGGGTAATGTATTTTCACAGATATTAAAGGTGCATTTTATAGATCATCTTTCTTCTATAAATGTATACAAAACATAACAATATTGAGAAAATAAGAGTTTGGAAGTGCATGTTGTTCAGCAAAAACATTTTTTTTTTTAACCCACCCACTTCTCCAAATGTTGGCGCGATTTTTAAAAAAAGGCTGTGCAAAAGACGGCTGCATGGTTGGCTGGATAATACACTTCATAGGCATCACCTTGTCATCCATCTGTCCGTCACAAAAATATCAAAAACGTATGAAGTGTTGTTAAAGCTACAGACCCTCTATATAAACTGATTTCTTCTTTGTGCGTGTCTTTATTTGTAACTTCATGTTCACAAGCTCATGTCGAAATCGGGTATTCAAGCGAGCAAATATAACATAGGACATCATTTATTGTATAGACATCGACCAGTGCACATCGTACCTGTACACAGTAACATTAAGATTTACAGAAGAAAAAAGATTTGTCTCTTTCGGGACTCGAACACACAACCTTCTGATTTCAAGTCAGGTACTCTACCACTGAGCTATAACGCTGCTTGAGAAAATGGTATACAAACTACAATTTATTATGAGGCAAAATAACATATTTTTGAACGCAAATCAAGATGAATCCATAAATATATAGACCAGGGTTCGACACTAACGCTAGTCCGCTAGTCCTGTGCCCACCTGTTTTTCAGGAGGACTACCTAAAGTGAAAGTTGGCTAGTCCGTCGGACTAGTAATTTTTCGAGCCCCATTATAGATATTACGGCCGTAAAATACACATTCGTAATATAGGGCCGGGGTCACTCGATTAGACGAAGTCGCTTAAAACGTCGCTATGATTTGGCTGCCTTCGCTTTTCTATCCATGTGGGGCGAAATTTGAGTCGCCGTCATTTTCGGGTGATTTTCGGCAATTTCAAATGTGATTAACCTCATAATTAACAAAACCCTCTAAATTACAGGATCAGCTCGTGTTTCACAAGTACCTTATTTAACCCCATTACCATTAAATAACAACCCGACTCTTATCTAATCAGGGCAATAGCCTAGTTATCGATCATTATCGGTGTGCCTGAGGCGAGATGTGAATATAACCGACATGTTTGCTCGTTAGACGATCACGTGATTAGATCATGTAGGGATCATGTGCGCATTCTATTTGAGTAAACCAATCAAAGCCGTCGTATTTTTCCGTTTGGTGAATAATTAAAAATCGTACTACAAACTACTACACAAGGGCGGGGTTATGATTAGACGAGATACTTTGAAAATGATTTCTCCAGCGATAAATAAATTTAAAAGGCGGTTATAATTGTATGATTGACATCGGCACAGTGAGTTGTAAAGAACCTTTGCGGCGGTCGTCAATAAGCAAAAGCGCAAACTTCTATTGTGTGTATTATCCATGGCTAATTAGGAAATAAATGTGTTTGGTATAAAGTGAGTTTGTTTGTAGTTGCTCTATAGACGAGAGAAATCAACGGAAATGTATTGAATCCTACGATTAGTCATAGCCATCAATAACTTATATATGTCTATGGATTAGCAGGGAGTAAGTATATAGGGGGGAGAAACGGATCGTTTTGCCGTTTTATGTTGTCGCGCGTGTTTCACTACGTGAAAATGACTACTTCCGGTTGTTTCGCGCGTGTGTGAAAAACAGCAAATTCTTATAAATTATTACACTTACAAACTCGATAAAGGTGCAAAATGTAAACATAAGTATTATTTAATCACATTGTGTCCTCTGATACAGAGCGTGTATTTGTTTGCATGTATAAAAATGGTATGGAGCTATTGCAAATGAGATACAAAGTATGGGTTATATTAGGCATTAATAATAACAAAAAGTGAATAGTAGACATATTTATCTTTGTCAAGAAGGTAATTTCGTGATGGTGATTATAACAGAAAGCCGTAAAAAAGAGGCTGTAAAAACTGCCTAATTTGCGAGGTTGGCTGAAATTTTAACTTTTCAAATTTAACGCGCTTATGATCGATTTACCTGTATCGATAAAATAGTAAATGGCGGCGTTCAAGCGCGACAGCATAAATCGATAAACTAGAGCATTTATGAACCCGTTTCTCCTCCCTGTATACTTACTCCCTGGGATAAGGTAATGATTTTGTGTTTTGTTACTCAATGCGGGTATGACTGAAAAATAAGTTACGGGTAATTGTCGAATAATTAGTATTTTTCAATAAAAATGAACAAAAGACCAGAATAATATTGCATTCGATCAACATTTGTCAAGTTGGTTAGGGTTGAAAATGCATCTAAATCTGATGAAAGTCTGCCTGGGGAGAAACCGAAAAAGAATTAATAAGTTTTACGATTTCAGTTGGTATCTTCAAGACGAAAAGGGTTTTTGGCACTGTTCACTTTGAAGTTTGTCTCCTGTTATACACCTGTTTTTTTTGTTGCTAAATACACCGTTTTTTGGAAGGACCATCTAGTTCTCAGGAGGACTACTAGATTTTTAAAGTCACTAGTCCTGCGGACTACCCGTTTAAAAAAGTTAGTGTCGAACCCTGTAGACCATCTTGTCGGATGTGTAAATTAGCATTGCCTGGTGTAATACTATATGTTATCAATATGAAACCAATATTCCGCCTCAAAACAACCATATATCGACTTGTTATTTAGCGCATGATGAGTTTGTTTGTGTGTTAGTTATTACGTAATGCCTATTTAGTGTTAATAATGCTAGAACAAACCAATTAATAAATAGCCTTGGTCTAGTGGTTAAATGTACGGCCTTCAAAACTTCAAAAAGCGCAACGGCTGTGGTTCAAATCCTGTTCCGGGCAAGTACTTTTTTTACTGCCAATTAAAAATGTGATATTTTACGCATCGATTTCTGCCTTATATACCGACTTCTGGGGTGTTTCGTCGATTTGAAACTATTTGAAACTATTTTACACGTGACTCATTCATATTCATGAGTTATGACTCATTCATATTCATGAGTTATTACCAATTAATATAGAGGGTCTGTAGCTTTAAGGTCAGAGAAGGCTCGGATTATTTCCCAATATTTTCTAATTTGGAAAATGTCTTTGCACTGTCTTGCCCTAGGCTAACTAAAGTATACTATACTATGTCTCTGCTATAAATAAAGCGCAAAAGTACCTGCCATTTACAATGATACGGGTGGGGTGGGTCTCTGACAAAATATTCCTAAAAAAAAAATCATCGCGAAAACCCGTTGCAAATATGATGTTATGACAAAAAAACGCTTTGCATACACGGTTTCGTATATTCAAGTTGCTGTTTGTGTTTTAAAACTCACAAACTGTTTCATATTGTATAAAATACCTCAAATTGTGCATTTGTCCTGTAAAATATACAACAAAATAGATCAAAGGATGTAAAAATCTTTCGGCTGCTATTTGGTTTCCAGCGTTCGATGCGTTACACGAATTACCGGAACGGTGTTGATTTACCGAAATGGAAAGAATGGAGGGGAACGCCCCTTGATATTTTTATTTAGATTTTTTGTCGGCGCTACTCGCCCTAAACGCCTTGTTGGATTTCGAAGAAACTTGGCAGAAAGCACCAGTAAGATGTCCAGTTGTGCATATCGCGCTTTCGTTCCATTTCGCTGATTTTTGACGAAGTTATGGCCCTTTGACATTTTTACTATAAATTCTTATCGGCGCTACTTCTCCTAAACGGCTTGTTGGATTTTTATGAAATTTGGCAGGAAGCCTCAGTATGATGTCTAGTTGTGCAAATCGCGGTATCCAAATTTTCCTTTACAGAGATGTTGAGATTTTATCTTATTTTCAGTAGGTGATAAAATTAGTGTCACTCGGTTTTTATCCTTAGGTTCTATAGTAAAACAAAAATATTTGGCAGAGTAAAAAGACGATAATTTTCAAGATTTTGATTTTGAAAGGTACTTATATTGAATTAATTTGCATAAATGTGCATGAAATATGCAGGGTTTTAAAAGAATCACACTGTAGATACCTTAATTTTAACAATAAACTTGGTTGAACATCAAGGATAAAGACCGAGTTTATCACCTACCAGAATGTATTACGTATGTCTTATTTCTGGTCACTGATTGGACAGTTTTTTTGATGATTCTCTATCAAAATTATGATATCAAAGATACAAGATACAATAATTTTTATTTTAAGTCCGTTTTCACAAACAAATTATTTTTTCTGACAAAACATTTTTAAACATAAAAACATATGATATAGCAGCTAAAACAGAAAGAGCATGGGGTTAAAATTATATACATATTGTATGATATTTAAAATATACAATTTGGCTCTCATAATATTATTAGTATTACAATAGCCCAGATAAAACATGATTAGACAAAGATAAACACATTCAAGGACAAGATTTACATTTAAGCACATTTAAAGGGACACTGTCCGTATCTTTTAGCTTATAAAACACCCAATAATTATGTTCGCAAACATTATACACCAAACATTATTCAATATTTACTAATTAAAAGCAAGATTGTTTAACGGAATTCAATCGCGGTACAAAAAAAGCAAATCCACTTCGTGGGTTTGAACTCGCAGCCCAAACTCGCAGTAAAAATAAGTGTGCGTGAGCGTAAAGTTGTCGGAACTCGCTCCCTACTGAGCTATGCGGGCTATACATATTACGCACTACATACTATGGTGAAAACCTAGTGCGCTATGGAAGTCACGTGAACGCATAAAAGGTAAATATTGTGGGTCCCACTTTATTTACATTTAATAATTAAAAGTTGTTTTTTTCAAACTCACGAATGTATTCCTACATACTTCTTAGGGTCTATCCTCATGTTTTCATGTATACATTTCACTGAATAAAAATCGGACAGTTATTTGGTTATGCTCAATATCTGCTTACTTACGGACAGTGTCCCTTTAAGTATACACACATTTAGATAATTATTCTAAGCACAAATGCATAGTACAGAGAAAATGTCAACAAATAGAGCATAAGTACATTTACAATTTTACAGCTTAGCACACAACTGCCATCTTAAACTATAACATTTACTAAAAATAGAAAAAAATATTCCTTTAAAACAATTTACAACCATAACAAAAGCACATTTAAAACACTCATATTATTTTTATAAAGTATGTTAACAATATGTTAGGTATTAAGAATATGAAAAATATGAAAAAATAAGCATGCAACCATGTAAACAATACATACATATAAGCTTAATGAGACACTAAATAAAACTAAACAAGATATATTAAGGCATAAGCATGCAGACATATAAGCAAAAATTAAATACATTTTCTTCACAAAAACACAAAGAGAGGAAGCAAACAAGCACATAATTTATCCCACGTTTGTACAACATACAAGCTAGACCATCATGAGACAAAACCATGCATTTAAAGAACAACCAAAGCAACATTAGGTACATTTACATATTATCTCATGGTTATCCAACATACAAGCTAGACCACCATGAGATGACATATGGGTTTTAAGAGCAAGACAGAGCAACATTAGGCGCACATGGCACACTCAATATCAATGAAATCTTGGACAGGTTCGAAAACCAGCTAGATCTTGTAGTAATGACAGAGTTATGGCCCTGGATTCGTTGAAAAATGCTATATTGTGTTTTCCTTTGTTAAATCTGTAGCTACTTCATTTTTTATCTGATCTTTACCAAATTTGTTTAGAATGTTAATATAAACCCCCACCCATTTTGATGAAATCTCATTCATAGAAGAAAGTGGGACAAATTAAAAAATACCCATGCCAGACTAGACACAGCAGACTTATTGCATGATTACAAGGTGAGCAATCTAGGGCCATCGCGGCCCTCATGTTTCCATACATGTGATATTTTCAGGAGGGTTACCAGGGATATTTGACTTTTTTTTCAGGGAGATTTGACAAAATTCAGGGAGGTTTTTATACTCAAATTTTTAATGCGTACCGGTTTATTTTTTTTCTGATATAAACCTTAATAAAGGGGGTAAATCAGCATAAAAACATGATATTTTATACATACAATAGTTGAATACTGTTTATTTCATGTTAGCATAGCATATAATCAAGTATAGCATGTAATTAAACACTTTATATAGACTCTGTCCACTTTTTAACCACTAATTACAACAAGACTTGGCTGCTGCCAGCATCACCTTTTAGTTAATGATGATCATTAATCTGCTTTCATAAACATACCATAAAATAACATCATTTAAATCTGCTAGGGTATATATCTTGAGACTGTCCACTTTTTAACCACTAATTACAACAAGACTTGGCTGCTGCCAGCATCACCTTTGTCGGTTGAAAGTCTACACAATTGTTCACATTATTAAACTTGGCAATCATCAATATTATATACCAAATATCAATCGATGCCGAATTCGCTAATTACCACCCCACTTACAGTCGGTGTATTCCTTAATCCTATCATAATCATTCAACCTCCCATGGACATTACAGGTATAGCCGCCACGTGTCATAAACAAACAATCCAATCATTATTTTCACACAATTAACCAATTACCTGACATGCTAATCCTTTTAATGACCCGCCCAGAGGCAATGTTTTCACAGATATAGATAAGACGGCAAGTGTTTATTCTAGATCATTCGGAAAACTCGGTCTTGATCCAATAAATCATAGCAATTACCCAAAAGGATTCGCAAATAGCGAAATTTTGTAACTCGGCGGAAAATACCGGGAGAAATGGAGCTCCTGGCGGGAGGCCGGGAGATCCCATGAAATTCCGGGAGAAATTAGCTCCCGGCGGGAGATATCACATGTATGTGTTTCAGAAAAACAAGGGTCATAACTCTGCTGTAACTGATCCCATTTGGCTGTTTTTCGAACTCGTCCAAGACTTCATTGCTATTAACAATCTGTGCAAGTTAGTAGTAAAGATCAAATAATAAATGAAGGTGATACAAGATAAGAAAAAGGCATTTTTCAGGAAAAAAACAAGGGCCATAACTCCCGTGAAACTTATCCGATCTGGCTAGTTTTCAAACTTCTCTAAGCTTTCATTGATATCAACAATATATGCAAGTTTGGTAAAGATCAAATAATAAATGAAGGTGCTAGAGTGTTCACAAGGCAGAAAATGGCATTCTTCATTAAAAAAAAAAAGGTTTTACTGATCCGATTTGGCTGGTTTTTGACCTTGTCCAAGCTTTCATTGATGTTAACAATCTTTGCAAGTATGGTCAAGATCAAATAATAAATGAAGGTGCTAGAGTGTTCACACGGCATAAAAGCACATTTTTCTATAAAAAACAAGGGCCATAACTCTGGTGTTACTGAACCAATTTAGCTGGTCTTTAAACTTGTCCAAGCTTCATTGATATTAACAATCAATGCAAGTTTGGTAAAGATCAAATAATAAATGAAGGTGCTAGAGTGTTCACAAGGTTTTACAACTTATCCGAGCTTTCACTGTTATAAAGACACAGGCAAAGTTTCGTAAAGATCTGATTAATAATGAAGTCCCTATTGCGCTAACAAGGCAAAAGATAACGACGGACGGAAGACAGATGGACGACAGACAACTCGTCATGCACAGTATTAATAGAGTTGTAACAGTTTACTGAAACTGAAATTAACATGTCGCCAGTACTTAGCTATCTCTGCCCTATTGTTGATGTCGGAGTATATTGACAATAGGTTATATTATAAAACAGCTACACATGCTTTATTATACTGTTGCACGTGCTATTGTTTGTCGGAGGTTTGGTATTGGTTTGATTGGTTAAAATGGATAAATGATTGACAAAGACTCGTACCAGCAGACAAAATCTATATTTGGACGAGGCGAAGATATAGATTGTACTCAGCACTGCTAAATGACCTCTTTATTTCACACCTCATTAACTAAACCTGCCAACTTTATATCTGTTATTAATTGAACAGAGCAAAAACAATACATCTTTCAACATAACATTTATTAACTGTGTAAAATGTAATTTAAAAAAACACACGTAGATTTTTACTGTTAGAGTTATCTTCCCATAGTACAAATATGGAATGGAATATGGATTTTTGGACTCCACATCTACTGAATATAGATTTATTAGACTCTAGATACTAGATGGAGTACAAAAAGAAAATAATATAGATTTGTTTGTATTAAAGCAACTGTTTTGAGTACAATAGTGGAAATATGGGATTGTCACATTGGTAAAAAGACAGAAAGAGATTGGTTAGAATTATACTGGTGTGAAATTATTATATATATGACTATTTTTGTGTCGCCTTTTCGAGGAAAAATGCGATACATAGGGATCACTTTGTCGTCCTCCAGTCAGTCCGTCACGAAAACTTAACGTTGGCTATAACTTTCTCATTTCTTGATATTTCTTTAAACTTTCAATATATACTCATCATGACATTATCGACATGACTATACTAAAATATAAAGGTCAAGGTCACACTGAAAGTCATTATATGGGTTAAATACTCATTTCTTTCTTCACGAAAACTTAATGTTGGCTATAACTTTCTCATTTCTTGATATTTCTTCATCAAACTTTCAATATATACTTGTCAGGACATCAACATAGCCATACTAAAATATAAAGGTCAAGGTAACACTGATGGTCGGTTAAATACTCATTTCTTTCTTCACGAAAACTTACTCAGGCCAGTTTGTCAAGGTCATTTATCTGGGTCCAAAAAAAATAATTATACTGTCAAAGTGCTGACAGGCGACACACGTGTTCTCTGGAACACCCATCTAGTATTTAATCTATTTTTCAGGAAATGGGTAAAAAGAGAGCCAGTTGTTCAGCTTTAGCAATTGTACAGGAGGTGACATCTTTGCACGTCGTGCTGCAACAAATGATGACATCAATAAGTCGCTAAGGCATGCTGCCTATAGATAATTTATTTTATACAAATATATCAGGTTGGGGCATGACGTGAGGCAGCCAGTGCCGTCGTGTTTTAAATGGTACATCAGAGACAAATTGCCTGACACAAACAACTACTGCGTGGAATACAATCCAGGATGGTGATTATGTAAAATGTCAAGCAAAGGTCGTTATCAGACACGATAAATGGAAACCTGTACATATTTTTCAGCTGATCATACCATGCTCAAGGAAGTTTGAGGTGGGTATACCGGTACTGCAACTGCCTTATCCGTCAGTCTGTCCTTTTACATGTGTATCAGGTGAGATATATATAGAACTTCCTGGGTACAATACCCTTGATGAGAAAAATAACCCTGTTGCCTTTGGGTTCAGAGTTCTGATAGAGGACAATGAGATGAACTGCAACATGTAAGAACTAATATTCTCCCTTCATTCAAATTAAGACATTGCCCAATGAGAGGAACTGCAACATGTAAGAACTAATATTCTCCCTTCATTCAAATTAAGACATTGCCCAATGAGAGGAACTGCAACATGTAAGAACCAGTATCCTTTCTTCATTCAAATTAAGACTTATTGCCCAATGAGCATAACTGCAATATGTAAGAACCAATATCCTCTCTTCATTCAAATTAAGACTTATTGCCCAAAGGGAGGAACTGCAACATGTAAGAACCAATATTCTCTCTTCATTCAAATTAAGACTTATTGCCCAATGAGAGGAACTCCAACATGTAAGAACCAATATTCTCTCTTCGTTCAAATTAAGACTTATTGCGCAATGATAAGGAATGCAACATGCAAGAACCAATATTCTCTCTTCATTAAAATTAAGACTTATTGCCCAATGAGAGAAACTGCAACTTAGAACCAATATTCTCTCATCATCTAAATTGACTTATAGCCCAATGGGAGGAACTGCAATATGTAAGAACCAATATCCTCTCTTCATTCAAATTAAGACTTATTGCCCAATGGGAGGAACTGCAACATGTAAGAACCAATATTCTCTCTTCGTTCAAATTAAGACTTATTGCCCAATGAGAGGAACTGCAATATGTAAGAACCAATATCCTCTCTTCATTCAAATTAAGACTTATTGCCCAATGGGAGGAACTGCAACATGTAAGAACCAATATTCTCTCTTCGTTCAAATTAAGACTTATAGCCCAATGAGAGGAACTCCAACATGTAAGAACCAATATCCTCTCTTTATTCAAATTAAAACGTATTGCCCAATGAGAGGAATTGCAACATGCCTAAGAACCAATATTCTCTCTTCATTCAAATCAAGACTTTACTGCCCCTTGTACTTTTTTCCACAAAACTTATTTACACAAAGCATCCACTTCGGAGAGTAACCCTTGTATCTAACGATATTCTTGTTTGGTATTTGTGTAGATAATAATCTGGTGCAGTTGTATAAAACATTATTTCAACCTCATATAGATTTGTGTATACTTTTATGTTGACATTTTAAACATGACCTTTTCAAAAGTTGTTGTATTATGATGCTGACACCTATTAATTCAACATTCTAACTGTACTTGGGGAAAGTTCTGTAGGTAAGAATTTGCTAGACCCATTCTCCATCTTTTATCTTGATGTAAGGATGAGCCTGGCACATTCATTCCTGTCAGGTGCCATATAACCTTTCATGTGTTGGTGCGCCTTAAAACTTAATTCAGGTCATTTATTGGGGAATAATGTAGAGAACATCAAACAACTCATATGAGGTTTATTGAGATTTATTGTTTTTAAATGTAGCAAAATAACTAGATAAAGTGAAGCATAATAGGACCATTGTGTGGACTTATTTGTCACAAGCACTGAAGAGAAACACACGGCAATCTTGAAGTATTGATCAAGTTCTAAAATTACAATCTATTCATGTATTTTTCTCCACAACTATTTTTCCCCAGAATATAATAGGAAAACTCAGTGGAGATATTACATAGATCTGATATAAAGTCACATGTATGTCTTATTGTTCTAATATTGTGATGTGAGTGTCTATGTAACATAACTTTCTTTCAATATAAATATATGTAAATCATCCTCTGGTTTTTTAAAAAAAAAAAATCTGGGTTTTTTGAAAAGAAAAAGCTTGTTTGCAAGTATAGAATGAATGCAAAAAAGAATAAGTTTATTATTTGAAGATTGTGAAATTAAATGTCTTCTAAGTTTTAAAGGGATAAATGCCAATCATGACATATTATCCACTGAAGATATTTTGAAATATACACATATTGCAATGCCTCCCTTTAAACAATTTGGCCAATATTCATATTTGCACTCATTCTGAAATCGTAAAGAAAGAAAAAACCTCCCCATTTGTTTATGTCTATATTAAGATATGCTTTAGTCTAGCTTCTGTAAATATTTGTTGTATTATATTTAAATACATATTTGATGCATATTTTATCATATAACTGTACCGTTTGCTGAGAGGTGCAGTGATACAGTGTTCCCTTCTGGCTGTTGTTTTTTCAGTCCCATTCTAAAAGTCAATTTTCTTTTTCCCCAATTGGAAGAAAACAAAACAAGAAATGTCACAGTAAGTGATCTTTGACCTCTGTGACCTTGACCTTAGACCCACGGACCTGGATTTTGTGCGCGACAGTCGTCTGGTTGTGGTGAGGACTTGTGCCAAGTTATATCAAAATTCGTCAAGGAATGCCAGAGTTATTGACCGGACATGATTCGACTTTTGACCTCTAAGTGTGACCTTGACCTTGGAGCAAAGGACCTGGATTTTGTGCGCAACATGTCGTCTTATTATGGTGAGCACTTGTGCCAAGTTATTTGAAAATACGGCCAGGAATGCCAGAGTAATTGACCGGACACAATTTGACCTTTGACCTCTAAGTGTGACCTTGACCTTAGAGCCACGGACCTGGATTTTCACGACACGTCTTGTTGTGGTGAGCACTTGTTTCAAGTTATTTTAAAATCCGTCCAGAAATGCCAGAGTTATTGACCGGATACAATTTGACCTTTCACCTCTAAGTGTGACCTTGACCTTGGGGGCCACATACCTGGATTTTGTGCTCGACACATCGTCTTATTTTGGTGCCAAGTTATTTGATATCCGTCCAGGAATGCCAGAGTTATTGACTGGACACAATTTGACCTTTGACCTATGTGTGTCTTTGACCTTGGAGCCACAGACCTGGATTTTATGCGCGATAAGTCGTCTGGTTGTGGTGAGTACTTGTGACAAGTTATTTGAATATCCGTTCAGGAATGCCGGAGTTATTGACCGGACACAATTTGACCTTTGACCTCTAAGTGTGACCTTGGTGTCACAGACCTGGATTTTGTACGTGACACATCGTCTTGTTGTGGTGAGCATTTGTGCCAAGTTATTTCAATGCCAGAGTTATTCCGTCAAGGAATGTCGGAGTTATTGACTGGACACGATTTGACCTTTGACCTCTAAGTGTGACCATGACCTTGCAGGAACGAACATGGATTTTGTGCCCGACATGTCATCTTGTGGTGAGCATTTGTGCCAAGTTATTTGAAAATCTGTCCATGAATGTCAGAGTTATTAACCGGACACAAAAGCAGTTTATTTTGACCTTTGACCTCTAAGTGTGACCTTGACCATGGAACCATGGACCTGGATTTTGTGCGCGTCATGTCGTCTTGTTGTGGTGAGCAAATGTGCCAAGTTATTTGAAAATCCGTCCTTTATTGTCAGAGTTATTAACCGGACACGATTGTACAGACGAATGAAGGGACTGACAGACGGACAGTGCGACTACTATATGCATCCCTTCGGGGGCATAAAACAACAATTGAAATGTTATTTTTGTGAAATAAACATAATTCAATTATTGGTAAATACTCGTTTAAACAAGTATTTGGCAACATATAATTAAAGAAACTAATCCGCCAAATAACAGCAAAATTACACTTCAAAACCGTTTGTCAAAACTACTCATGTGTTCTGGTCAAATAATAATGTATATGTGTCAATTAACAGTTCAGATTTAATCATAGGTTCTTAAAATACCGCAATTGAATATGCATAAAATGAATTATGAGTTGGTAATTCTATACTCTAGTTTTGGGGTTTAGTCTAACTGGTTAAAGCCGTTTATATTGTATCGGTTTGGATTCTCAAGTTTAAAGTTATATAATATTCGTCATTGTCAGTAGGTGAAGAAACCGTGTACATATTGTAGACTTTGACTGTTGTTGGAGGGATAGCTACTTTAATGTGGATATCGTTCAATATCAATACTAATTCTTACAATTTTTATTGTTTGATATTTATTATATGATGCTAATTACTCCTATTGTAAAGATCCAGCACCCCATTACACAAAAGGAACATTGGCATGATAGATTTGTGTTAATTTCAATAAATAGTCTCCTTATTAATTCATTGTTATTTATATAATGTCCTTGCATGACGAACAGATTTTTATCTTTGAAACAGAAGTAAAGGTCTCGTGCAAAATATTTAAATACAATGAACAAGAAACGTGGACATTATAAGCTACCTAAAAGGTTTCTACATAGTAACCGTGACCTTGAATCCAGTGATCTCAAATGCAGTCCTAAGCTTCCTTTTCATATATGCTACGTACACAGTAAGTTTCATTTCAATTCATTAACAAATTCCAAACTAAAGTTATTGGGTGGAAACCATTTTTCTATTTTTAGTAAAATTGTGACATCAAATGTAATCCAAAGCTTTTTTTCCATATAAGCTACCTACACAAACAATTTCAATACCTCATTCCTAACAAAAGTTACTGAGTTCATGCAGCCAGCTTGCATGCCAAATGACATTCGCCAACCTTATAACCAGTTTTCCAAAGATTAAACAAGAAACAAGAGGAATACTCTACTGTTTAATAATGGATTTTCTAATGATATAAACACTCTGACCAAGTTTGATAGTCTGTCCAAGTTTGGTAAAATCAAATACAAAATGAAGGTGCTAGAATGCACGAGTGTTCAGAAGGCTGAAAATGGCATTTTTTCATAACTGAAGGGGACATAAACCTGGTGTTCCTGGTCCGATATAGCTGGTTTTCAAACTTCCAAGCTTTCATTAATATCAACAATCTGGCCAAGTTTGGTAAAGATCAAATACAAAATGAAGTTCTAGAGCTTGGCAGAATATGGTATTTTTCAATAAAACAAGGGCTGTAACTCTGGTATTACTAATCGGATTATCCGATTCACTGGTTTTCGAACTCATCCCAGCTTTCATTGATATAAAAACCCTGGCAAAGTTTGGTAAAGATCTGATTAATAATGAAGTCCCTATCGTGTTCACAAGGGAAAAGTTGACGACTGACAACTCCCCATCCCATAAGCTCTGCTGGCCTTTGGCCAGTAGAGCTAAAAATTAAAACATACACAATGTGACATCAACGTTCTTGCTATAAAATATATATTTATACACCATTCCTCAACAATTTACTTCACTTGTGGACAGTATTCTCTAAAGAGATTTATATTTTCCCTGTCAGAGTTTGTTTCAGAAAAACATTTTTCAAAACTCCTTAGAACAGTTCTGTTGGAGAGAGTAACCTCTCTGATTTTGTACTCCTTGCGCTAAAGTTTAGTAATAGTGAGCGACCATTTACTTAAGTCTTGACTCGGTGTAGGCTGTTCCTTGATTAATTGCTGTGTTGGATGAGGTCCACAGGTGCAATTGTTCATATCAGACATCCGGGGTCTTCTATCAGTGGCTCAACTGCATGTGATATTGGTCTGTCTTTTGATAAGTGTGCTTGAATGATGCCAATCAGTGTGTATATGTAGGTATATCCTTTCTTCACTTTGATGGGCTTCACTCCCCACTGGTTGGTAACCTTTGAGAAAGTATGACTGTAGCTGAAACAGAAAGTTTATATGAAATAAAATTACATCGCAAGAAAAGCAGAAATAATGTAATGTTGTGTAAAGGGGATAGAGGCTATCTGGAAGTGTAACTGATGCCAATATAAATAAGAGAAAACCCTCAAACTGTGCTTCAGTTTCATAATAAATATGCACACACATTATATAAGCCTCATGTTACCCATAATTTTTCCAGATAGCCTCCAGTCCCTTTAAAAGCCCGTCAACACGGAATAGATTACTTAAGAGTCATCATAGAGAGACCGGAAGGATACACATGCAGGTATCCACAAACCTGCCATGCTCTTATTATTAAAAAGATAGGCCTTCAACATGCTCGGAGAATAAACTCTTAATACACAGGACTATCTGGTTTTCTTTCCGTGTGATGGACAAAGTTAAGACAAAGTGCCTTTCCCAGACATATCTAGTCTAGAATGAAATGGATTCCATTATTATTTTAATTGGTAGGCAACAGTATGTTATCGCTTTTGTCCTTTATCTAAGAAAATCACTTGTTGCCAGAGCCCGGCTATATTTATCCCAGACTCAGAAAGCTGCTACGGGTGTTGGACTGTGTATCAACGTCACTTTACTGAGCATAAAACAACTGCATTTTAGTAAGAATACCAGGACGCAGTCAAATTGCTATACAGGCATATTATGGGTCTTCTACTACTTGAATTATGTATCAATTTTAGGGATACAGTCTACAAAGATGTTCTCAGCATACGAATACAGCAGGTTCCAAATCGGTATAATCACTGATTATTGATTGATGTTAAACTTTATTAAAGGGACGAAAGGCTATCTTGATTGTTTAAAAGCTTGCGGCACCCAGTTAGTTTTTCTAAATAACTTGCATTTGTTCAATAATTAATATTAATTATAAGAATACTATACAGAAAATTCAGTTTGAATATTACTCAGTGTTTTTGTGTATACAGCTATATATGTATCTCTTTTTGGTGCTGTCTGATTTTAAAATAAGCAACACCTCTTCAGTCATTAAACAGAGTTGATGAAGCTTTAACTGAAACATCTTCTAAAGAGTTTCAATAGGTCTGCTCCACTGCTACTTATTCTCATGAACTACTGATCAGATTTCAATAATAAAAAACATCTAACATTAAACTGTTTCTTCAAATGTAAATTTACATTGCTAAAAACTGAGATTACCTTCACAGACGCTAATCTTTCTATCCAATTGCTATTGTATTATCATTAAGTTGTCTTTTTGTTTATAACTATAATTTACCAATTCTTCATATTCTAAATATGATATTTTCCTAATTCCTCATATTCTAATCATGAAACATTCTATTTAGAGATCCATTACACATACTATTTCAGATGTATAATGTTCTAATATGATATGATAGACAACAGATGCCAAAATTAAAAACATTTTCATTTTGTCTCATCATAACTAGATTAACTAGTGCTCAAATCTTTTATGATAAAATGTGTTTTGATTGTTGACAATTACAAATAAAAATATTCTAACATCTACACACTGTTCGTTTATTTTTATCACATTCATTCCCCTTACTGTTTTCTATGTATTAACCGTTCTGACCGGCTTGTGATACTTCGTATCACTGTTGTAGTATCACTGTTTTCTTGTATCATACTTGTAATACACTAGCCTCTGCAAGATTTGTACGACGTTATGCACACAAAGCATTCATTTAAGGGAGAATTCATTGGTTCTACCAATATTCTTGTTGGCGTAATGTGATAGAATCTCAGATTCATGAATTTATTGAACTTTGATAAAACTGAGACTGGGTAAAGCATCATATCAGCCTTACGTCATATCCATTTTATCTACTGGGTTAATAAATTCAATATTAAATAGGCAATTTTTAAAGATCCTTTTTAAGAAAATATTAGCATGTGAAGGTATTTATCCCCTATTCTGATGTAACTTACCACTGTTCTCCTTTCTTGTCGACATGATAAGGTCATGGTGAAGCATATAATCAATGGCTGCCAATTGACTTCTACACCTGTATTCACTATCTGAAAGGAAGAATATATATTCTAGAATATAATAAGTACTAACTGTTTTTAAAACTAGAAAATGTGCCCATTGGTCCAGCTGTGTATTTTGGCCAGTAAAGTAGGTCAAGGGCATCCATGATGTCCTATGTATTGTCTGACCAAGTTATTGAGTAGTTTTGTAGATGTGTGTATAAAGTTTGGAATGCGTTAGCTATCGGTGACTTGGATACCAACTCAAAAGGGATAAAGTACCTATTAAGTTTCATGAGGGTGGCTGTTAGTTTACTGCATCGAATCCATAATTAAATAAGGACAGACAAATATATCGGACAATCAAAGATACCTTTGTCCATGAAAAATGTCATATTGTCAAAAACTGTATCTTGTCAAAAAATGTGTATGCCGTATCTATAGTATGAATTTATTCAACTCTTAGCACTTAGTCTTGAGATAGACGACTGAATTTGGACAGATGCCTAACACAGCTATGCAATTTGTTTTAAACTACAGTAGCTGCATTGCAGGGCGTGACAGAGAGAAAAAAGACAACACACTTATGCGAACAATTATCTTTTTGATGCATACATCAGATGTGGTTGTTGAAGGACTCCAACTCTGATGTCATCCTGAAATTCAAACAAATTTTATCACTAACAACCAATACCTTTTAAGTAACCGACAATTATTTCCGAGGTTCACATTTTCTAAGTATCGAGTTTCAAGTAGAGAATATCGAGTTTCGAGTGAAGAAAATTGAGTTTCGAGTAGAGAATATCGAGTTTGGAATAGAGAATATCGAGTTTCGAGTAGAAAAAATCGAGTTTCGAGTGGAGAAAATCGAGTTTCGAGTAGACAATATCGAGTTTCGAGTAGACAATATCGAGTTTCGAGTAGAGAAAATCGAGTTTCGAGTGGAGTATATCAAGTTTCGAGTAGAGAAAATTGAGTTTCGAGTAGACAATATCGAGTTTCGAGTTTCGAAAATCTAAGTTTACAAATTACAAACAGAAAACAGCCACATATGAGCAGCAATGATGTTATAGAGGCAGCAGACATGTATCCAAGTATTTTCGTCTTTATCTTATAATCATCTGTCTTATTAATACCCTTACATAAGCCCTTGTAACAGTAACATCAAGTTTCCAAGTCTATTTTGTACAGTATATTGTAAAAAATGAGGACTCGTGATCTTACTCCAGGACAAAAAAAAACAGATTAGTTTCATTGATCGTTTGGGATTGATAATTGACTCTTGATAATTAAAGGTCGATATTTGTTCTCCGGAGAAACTACAATTCACAGAATCATTTATAATATATAATATATATATATATACTCGGTCAAAAAAGTTTTGGATCAGGGCATATAATGGCGCATAAAAAGAAAACCAGTTGACGGATTTAATTATTATCCCTTATTATCTCAATTGATAATTGACAATAGATCAACAATCAACAATAATTATCGTTTACAATGAAAGTTTGCAAAAAAATAATAATCTTTTTATTGGTTACTCGTAACTGTTACTTTTTATGGACTTTGTAACATTTTTTACAGAACCTTTGTATGTTCGCGATATTTTTTAAAAATCAAATCTTGTTTGGAATTTAATGTTTCTGGTACCAAATTAACCGAATAGGGTAGACCTTGGTTACTAAAAAAATATACTTAAATTCTATCCACTAGTTTTATTTTTATATGACTTTATATACCCTGGTCCAAAACTTTTTTTACCGAGTATATAAGCTATCAGCATGTGGTTAAATTTCTGCTGAACATACTGATCAGATTGGTCATTTCAGTTCTGCCAGATGTTGGATATATATAACAATAGATTCCTTTAAAATATATATTTCTGAAGTAATTTATAAAGTAGCGTTCACTATTATTAGTCCACTACCAGTGTATTACCAGGGGGACTATAAGTTAATTTACTTTCTGTCTGTCTGTCCCTCTGTCTGTATGTCCGCAAAAGCTGTCTGTCTGTCTGTCTGTCTGTCCCTCTGTCTGTATGTCTGTCTGTCCCTCTGTCTGTATGTCCGCAAAAGTGGACAGTACTAACACCTCCAAACATTTTTATGAAATGTGCCCGTGCAAGGTTTTTTTCCATTTTAATTTGGCCATTTGGAGTCTTTTTTTGTTGTTCTATCTTCGATGACTGCATTATGTGATTATGGATTATCGGCTTCAGGTATTTTTTATGAAATGTTCCATGTCTATTAAGGTCTATTAAGGTAAAAAAATCAAGAACATTGCCAAGCGGAGCATATATGCCCGTTGTTTCATTGTTGTGGACTAAATAATAATAATTCAAAGACATATAAATCAGAGCGCTATGGAACTTTATCAGATGTAGTCATCGTGTCATGTTGATGATGTGTACAGTTTTCACATTTTCTAAGGATCGAGTTTCGAGTAGAGAATATCGAGTTTCGAGTAGAGAATATCGGGTTTCAAGTAGAGTAAATCGAGTTTCGAGTAGGGAATATCGAGTTTCGAGTAGACAATATCGAGTTTCGAGTATAGAATATCGAGTTTTGAGTAAAGAAAATCGAGTTTCGAGTAGAGAATATCGAGTTTCGAGTATAGAAAATCTAAGTTTGAAAATTACCAACAGAAAACAGTCAAATATTAGCAGCAATGGAATTGTAGAGGCAGCAGAGATGTATCCAAGTGTTTTCATCTTTATCTATAATCACGTCTTATTAATAAATACTCTTACATATGCCCTTGTAACAGTAACGTCAAGTTTCCATGTTTATTTTGTACAGTATATAGAAAATGACGACTCGTGCTCTTACTCCAGGACAAACAAAATATTGTTTCAATGATCGGTTGGGATTGATAAATAAAGGTCGAGATTTGTTCTCCTGAGAAACTACGATTCACAGAATCATTTATATATAATATATATAAGCTATCAGCATGTGGCTAAATTTCTGATGAGCATACTGATCAGACCGGATATTTCAGTTCTACCAGATGTTGGATAGATCTACACATACATATATAATATGTACTTCAATATATATTCTTTTAAAATTAATATTTCTGAATTAATTTACAAAGCAGCATTTACTATTAGTAGTCCACTACCAGTGTATTACCTTGGGTCTATATGTTAATTTACTCACCGTCTGTCTGTCCCTCTGTCTGTATGTCCACACAAACTGGATTGTGATTGTGGACAGTACTAACACCTCCATACATTTTTATGAAAAGTGAACGTGTTAAGTTTTCATTCCAATTTAATTTGGCCGTTTCGAGCCTTTTTTCTTGTTTTATCTCTGATAACTGCATTATGTGATTATGGATTAAAGGCTTCAGGTAAATATGAAATGTCCCATGTGCATTAAGGTAAAAGAACACAAGAGCATCGCCAAGCGGAGCATTATAATACGCCCGTCATTCATTGTTGTAGACCTAATACCTTGAAGGAAACTAATTCATTCACCTTAAACTTATTGACAAGGTTAAGCTCCCGGTTAAACCTTAATAAACCATAATTAAAACATATGAATCAGATTATTACCGTTTATACGGTGCATTCACTGGATCATGCTGAAGATGTGTTGTACATAAAGGTTATTAGCCACAACCACTTGCAAAATGCCAGGTTAAGTTCCCGGTTAAACCTTTTTTAAACGGAAATAATTTAAAAATATATAAACGAGAGAGTTATGTGCCTTTATCATATGTATTCTTTGTCGCTGAAGATGTGTGCACAGTTTCATTTTTGCAGACCTTATACTTTGTAAGTTATTAGCCACAATCAGTTGTCAGGTCAAAGTTAACGACAGACTGAGTCTGACGTGCGCTGCTGATTCAGCCAGGATAAAATCAACGCATCAGGGGCCGCAAGGATACGGTCATCCTTGTCACCGCGAATGTTGATATGCTTTACTACATGCTGGAGCATGGGAACAAATATTTACTTAAAGCTACAGTCTCTATATCAATCGCTTTCTTCTTTGTGAGAGTGTCTTTATTTGTAACTCCATGTTCACCAGCTCATGTCGAAATCTCAGAGAGAATGTACAGTGGCACACATGGGAGTAGCTAGACCTTTTTTGATGTTTAGGCCCGGGCATGTTTATAACCCGTAAAATTAGGAAAACGTAGGACGTCTCTGGTGCTTTTTGGCGTATATTTACATATAAATTTAAGAAAAAAATCACACTTCAAAATTTAACAAATTCATACACTATTATTTCATTGTTATATTTTTCAAACATGCATTTAAAATTATGTGCAGGCCCGGGCCTTTTGGCCTAATAAGTAGCTACGCTACTGGCACACCATATCAGTTTAACAAAATGTTTCCACGCCATGTGTGGTTGATGAGAGGAAGACGCTGACGTAGTTTCATCAACATTATATGCTGATATCAGAAATTAATCATTAATCATTAGAACTTGGTCGTACACCTTGACGGACACCTTTAGATCAAATGCAAAATTGATAACTAAGTCGAGTTTACCACAAGCAGGATTGACAGACAAAATTTTGATGGCAGAAATCGATAAAATAAACTGCATTTTTGAAACAATATTGTCAACATATTTTCAGTCAAAGTGATTTACCTGGAGAGTGTTCTTACAGATATGTTTTAATGATCTTCATTTCCTGCAACCTAGTGATGAATTAAACTTATTTTGAAGGGGAAGTATGTTTCAATATGCAACTATGCACAATAAGATAAACTAGTATACTTGTAGTACTATTCACAAGCGAACAACTCAGAACTTCACCAGCTGTGCACAGGTATACATACTGGCATGTCAAGTCCCAAGAAACCTGGTTTGTAACCACCTTTTCCATAGCCTTTAGTGTTTAAATATTTCTGATCCCCTCTGCCTTCATCTATACTAAACAAAAAAAGAAATATCCCGACTTTTTTAGGGGCGTAAAAAAGCTTAAGGATGTTGGCTGGGCAAGTTTTTACATCTTCAAGTCTAAACATTTTATTTTTTAAATCATAGTTTTATTTGACAACAGAATTGTTTCATTGTTTCCATTCTAGTAGATATGGATATAATGTAGGATTTAAGATGGTAACATACCAAATTTTAAGCAAATTATTTGTTTTCATATTTTTTCCGTCATTTGTGATCATTTTTTGTTGTCAACACAATAGGGGGTATGGGTATATCTGAGTAGAATTTATCCTTTTGCTATAGAATAAATCAGATTTTTGTTTTTCAGTAGTGGAATACATATATAAAAGTAGATACTGAGCTAATTTTATTCTCGATCTCCAAGTCAATATTGTGTGTACAGTATTTTACATTGAAAATGTCAAAATAACTCCAAAATGGGTGTAATTTAAAGAATTTTTAATAAAAAATCATTAGAAGCCTGGTGACCTATATATTTTTTTACTTGTTTTGAAAGAAATGTCATAGGACCTTGACATATACAAGTTTTAAAAAAAGTTGATCATTAGAACATCATTTTTTATCTTGAGTTAATTTTTCGGTAAAAACAAAAGTGGGTGGGTTACGGTCCATATATGTTTGCTTTTTAAAGTAAAAAGACGAATGAGGATTACAACTGTTTTTGTATGATTTAAAAGATATGTATATATGTAATCGAAAATGAATTGTTGTTTTTCAATAAACGTAATGTTATGAAAACAATTGGGAAAATGTTCAATGACTAATATTTTTCCTCTTTTTAGTGAAAATTTGAAGTTAGAAATATGTGCCTTCTTCAATGACGTCTAGTTCTTTATCATGACACCACGTATGCAAGCTTGGAAACGTGGCTCCATCGTAACTGGAGTGTGTACTATAGAATTTGCAGCAACTCTGCAGTTCTGTAGGTAACAAGGTTCTAGGCACATTCTACATATTTTTTTTGATGTAAATGGAGGATGTCAGTCTGGCATATTCATTCCTGTTAGGCGCCATATAACCGTTCATGTGTTGGTGCGCCTTAAAACCCAATTCAATTCAATTCGTCCCGAGACATGTGTATTCGCTGATTATCTACTAGTCGGGTCAGGTCAGGTGCTGCATTTATTCACTATATAATCCAATAGTCAGATATTTCATTTACTACATTATCCACTGAGTCAGACATTCATTTACTATAGTATCCACCAGTCAGGCATTCATGAAATCCACTAGTATTGTCCACTAGTCGGGGAGCCGCTGCATTTATTTACTATACTATCCAGTAGTCCAAAGTGGTGCTGCATTTATTCTCTATATTATCCACTAGTCCAAAGTGGTGCTGCATTTATTCATTATATTGTCCACTAGTCGGGTGGTTCTGCATTTATTTACTATATTACCCACTAGTCAGGCATTCCATTTACTGCATTTACTATACAAATCAGGCATTCCATTTGCTACATTATCCACTAGTCAGACATTCATTTACTATAGTATCCACCATCACGCATTCATCGACTATATTATCCATTAGTATTCTAGTCGGGTGGCACTGCATTTATTTACTGTACTATCCACTAGTCCAAAGTGGTGCTGCATTTATTCTCTATATTATCCACTAGTCCAAAGTGGTGCTGCATTTATTCACAATATTAACCACTAGTCGGGTGGTTCTGCATTTATTCACTATTATCCACTAGTCAGGCATTCCATTTACTGCATTTACTATACAAATCAGGCATTCCATTTACTACTACATTATCCACTAGTCAGACATTCATTTACTATAGTTTCCACCATCACGCATTCATTGACTATGTTATCCATTAGTATTCTAGTCGGGTGGCACTGCATTTATTTACTGTACTATCCACTAGTCCAAAGTGGTGCTGCATTAATTCACGATATTACCCACTAGTCGGTCGGTTCTGCATTTATTCTCTGCATTATCCATTAGTCCAAAGTTGTGCTGCATTTATTCAGTATATTTTCCACTAGTCGGGTGGTTCTGCATTTATTTACTATATTATCCACTAGTCAGGCATTCCATTTACTGCATTTACTATACAAATCAGGCATTCCATTTGCTACATTATCCACTAGTCAGACATTCATTTACTATAGTATCCACCATTACGCATTCATTGACTAAATTATCCATTAGTATTGTCCACTAGTCGGGTGGTTCTGCATTTATTTACTATTATACACTAGTCAGGCATTCCAATGACTGCATTTACTATATAAATCAGGCATTCCATTTACTACTACATTATCCACTAGTCGGACAATCATTTACTATAGTATCCACCATCACGCATCCATCGACTACATTATCCACTAGTATTGTCCACTAGTCGGGTGGCACTGCATTTATGTACTGTACTATCCACGAGTCCAAAGTGGTGCTGCATTTATTCTCTATATTATCCACTAGTCCAAAGTGGTGCTGCAATTATTCACAATATTAACCACTAGTCGGGTGGTTCTGCATTTATTCACTTATTATCCACTAGTCAGGCATTCCATTTACTGCATTTACTATACAAATCAGGCATTCCATTTACTACTACATTATCCACTAGTCAGACATTCATTTACTATAGTTTCCACCATCACGCATTCATTGACTATGTTATCCATTAGTATTCTAGTCGGGTGGCACTGCATTTATTTACTGTACTATCCACTAGTCCAAAGTGGTGCTGCATTTATTCACGATATTACCCACTAGTCGGTCGGTTCTGCATTTATTCTCTGCATTATCCACTAGTCCAAAGTTGTGCTGCATTTATTCAGTATATTTTCCACTAGTCGGGTGGTTCTGCATTTATTTACTATATTATCCACTAGTCAGGCATTCCATTTACTGCATTTACTATACAAATCAGGCATTCCATTTGCTACATTATCCACTAGTCAGACATTCATTTACTATAGTATCCACCATCACGCATTCATTGACTAAATTTTCCATTAGTATTGTCCACTAGTCGGGTGGTTCTGCATTTATTTACTATTATACACTAGTCAGGCATTCCATTGACTGCATTTACTATACAAATCAGGCATTCCATTTACTACTACATTATCCACTAGTCAGACAATCATTTACTATAGTATCCACCATCACGCATCCATCGACTATATTATCCACTAGTATTGTCCACTAGTCCAAAGTGGTGCTGCATTTATTTACTATATTACCCACTAGTCAGGCATTCCATTTACTGCATTTACTATACAAATCAGGCATTCCATTTATTACATTATCCACTAGTCAGACATTCATTTACTCTAGTCAATGAATGCGTGATGGTGGATACTATAGTAAATGACTGTCTGACTAGTGGATATTGTAGTAGTAAATGGAATGCCTGATTTGTATAGTAAATGCAGTCAATGGAATGCCTGACTAGTGTATAATAGTAAATAAATGCAGAACCACCCGACTAGTGGACAATACTAATGGATAATTTAGTCAATGAATGCGTGATGGTGGATACTATAGTAAATGAATGTCTGACTAGTGGATAATGTAGCAAATGGAAAGCCTGATTTGTATAGTAAATGCAGTAAATGGAATGCCTGACTAGTGGATAATATGGTAAATAAATGCAGAACCACCCGACTAGTGGAAAATATACTAAATAAATGCAGCACCACTTTGGAATAGTGGATAATACAAAGAATAAATGCAGTGCCACCCGACTAACGGACAATACTAGTGGATAATATAGTCAATGAATGCGTGATGGTGAATACTATAGTAAATGAATGTCTGACTAGAGGATAATGTAGTAAATGGAATGCCTGATTTGTATAGTAAATGTAGTAAATAGAATGCCTGACTAGTGGATAATAGTAAATAAATGCAGAACCACCTGACTAGTGGTTAATATTGTGAATAAATGCAGCACCACTTTGGACTAGTGGATAATATAATATAGAGAATAAATGCAGCACCACTTTGGACTAGTGGATAGTACAGTAAATAAATGCAGTGCCTCCCAACTAGTGGGCAATACTAGTGGATAAGATAGTCAATGAATGCGTGATGTTGGATACTATAGTAAATGAATGTCTGACTAGTGGATAATGTAGTGATTTGTATAGTAAATGTAGTACATGGAATGCCTGACTAGTGGATAATAGAAAATAAATGCAGAACCACCCGAGTAGTGGTTAATATCGTGAATAAATGCAGCCCCACTTTGGACTAGTGGATAATATAGAGAATAAATGCAGCACCACTTTGGACTAGTGGATAGTACAGTAAATAAATGCAGAGCCACCCGACTAGTGGACAATACTAGTGGATAATATAGTGAATGAATGCCTGGATAGTATAGTAATTGAATGCCTGACTAGTGGATAATGTAGTAAATGGAATGCCTGACTATTGGATTATATAGTGAATGAACGCAGCACATGACCCAACTAGTAGATAATCAGTGAATTCACGTCTCGGGACGAATTGAATTGAATTGGGTTTAAAAGCTCACCAACACATGAAAGGTTATATGGCGCCTCACAGGAATGAATATGCCAGACTCATCCTCTATTTACATCAAGAAGAAATATGTAGAATGGGTCTAGAACCTTGTTACCTACTGAACTGCAGAGTGGCTGCAAATTCTATAGTACACACTCCATTTATGATGGAACCACATTTCCACGCTTGCATACGCGGTGTTATGATCAAGACCTTGAATAAGCTTGATAAAAAATGACAAAATCAATACGAATGGTGGGGGGGTGTGGGGGGGTCCTACCCCTCTGCATGTGACGGTGTGTTTGCAGTGGTTGTATTCTACCCCGACAACCACACGGGGGTCTCGGGATGAGACATAGAAATTAAAGGTAATAAATAAACTTTCATTTAACAACTAAAAATAATCGAGTTAACATTTTGCTGATGTATGACATTAAGTGCATTCTTTTATAAACAAAATGACATTCTTTAAAAAAAAAAAATCATCACTCCCAAATAAGTAGGTCAAGGTCATAGATAAAATCCATACATCTAAAAAGACGCACTACACAAGACAACTACGTCAAAATAGAATGTTTCCTTACCTGCTCTTTGCTTGGAAGGTCACATCCAAGTTTGCTTTTTTGAGATGTTGCGATGTACTACCCAAGATACAACTATAAGCAATGTTTTAAACTTTAGTCTAGTGCATACACTTTGAGAGAGAGTGACCTAAATGCAAAATTTGAATACAAAAAAAATATTAAGTTATCTGCCCCTTGATTGAAGGGTCAACATCACATGCACATTTGCAAATTCATAAAGATGTGTCTTAGTATCAAGATATGTCCAAGTCCAATGTGCTAAAAGTTAAAATTCAGCAGGTTTCCCCTACAGAACTTTCCATGGGGGCCGCCATATTTGTTTACACGCAAAACCGCAGTAAAGATTTACCTGTTTATGAGTGGGGGTTAAGCTCACAATTTCAGGTATAAAAAATACTTTTGGTAAAATTAAACGCTCTCAATTTAATACAGGTTATTTATTAATTAACAAATCCGAAAATGTATTTTGAAGCATTTATCAGGCGTGATTTAATTTTTGGGACCTTTCACTTCTGGCTCAGGGGACTCCTGGAAAGGGGCGTGGCCAAGCCCAAGCTATATTTAGGATATCACAACCTTCAAGGTCAAGGTCACATGCACATTTGTATAGTAAATGTAGTCAATGGAATGCCTGACTAGTGGATAATATAGTAAATAAATGCAGAACCACTTTGGACTAGTGGATAATATAGTGAATAAATGCAGCACCACTTTGGACTAGTGGATAATATAGAGAATAAATGCAGCACCACTTTGAACTAGTGGATAGTATAGTAAATAAATGCCACCAAACTAGTAGATAATACTAGTGGATAATATAGTCAATGAATGCCTGGATAGTATAGTAAATGAATGCCTGACTAGTGGATAATGTAGTAAATGGAATGCCTGACTATTGGATTATATAGTGAATGAACGCAGCACATGACCCGACTAGTAGATAATCAGTGAATTCACGTCTCGGGACGAACTGAATTGGGTTTAAAAGCGCACCAACACATGAAAGGTTATATGGCGCCTCACAGGAATGAATATGCCAGACTCATCCTACATTTACATCAAGAAAAAATATGTAGAATGGGTCTAGAACCTTGTTACCTACTGAACTGCAGAGTGGCTGCAAATTCTATAGTTCACACTCCATTTATGATGGAACCACATTTCCACGCTTGCATACGTGGTGTTATGATAAAGACCTTGAATGAGCATGATAAAAAATGACAAAATCAATACGAATGGTGGGGGGTGTAGGGGGGTCCTACCTCTCTGCATGTGACGATGTGTTTGCAGTGGTTGTATTCTACCCCGACAACCACACGGGGGTCTCGGGACGAGACATAGAAATTAAAGGTAATAAATAAACTTTCATTTAACAACTAAAAATAATCGAGTTTACATTTTGCTGATGTATGACATTTAAGTGCATTCTTTATTAAACAAAATGACATTCTTTAGAGAAAAAAATCATCACTCCCAAATAAGTAGGTCAAGGTCATAGATAAAATCCATACATCTAAAAAGACGCACTACACAAGACAACTACGTCAAAATAGAATGTTTCCTTACCTGCTCTTTGCTTGGAAGGTCACATCCACGTTTGCTTTTTTGAGATGTTGCGATGTACTACCCAAGATACAACTATAAGCAATGTTTTAAACTTTAGTCTAGTGCATACACTTTGAGAGAGAGTGACCTAAATGCAAAATTTGAATACAAAAAAAATATTAAGTTATCTGCCCCTTGATTGAAGGGTCAACGTCACATGCACATTTGCAAATTCAAAAAGATGTGTCTTATTTTCAAGATAAGTCCAAGTCCAATGTGCTAAAAGTTAAAATTCAACAGGTTTCCCCTACAGAACTTTCCAGCGGGGCCGCCATATTTGTTTACACGCAAAACCGCAGTAAAGATTTACCTGTTTATGAGTGGGGGGTTAAGATCACAATTTCAGGTTTAAAAAATACTTTTGGTAAAATTAAACGCTCTCAATTTAATAGAGGTTATTTATTAAATAACAAATCAAAAATGTATTTTGAAGCATTTATCAGGCATGATTTAATTTTTGAGACCTTTCACTTCTGGCTTAGGTCACTCCTGGAAAGGGGCGTGGCCAAGCCCAAGCTATATTTAGGATATCACAACCTACAAGGTCAAGGTCACATGCACATTTGTATAGTAAATGTAGTCAATGGAATGCCTGACTAGTGGATAATATAGTGAATAAATGCAGCACCACTTTGGACTAGTGGATAATATAGTGAATAAATGCAGCACCACTTTGGACTAGTGGATAATATAGAGAATAAATGCAGCACCACTTTGAACTAGTGGATAGTATAGTAAATAAATGCCACTTAACTAGTGGATAATACTAGTGGATAATATAGTCAATGAATGCCTGGATAGTATAGTAAATGAATGCCTGACTAGTGGATAATGTAGTAAATGGAATGCCTGACTATTCGATTATATAATGAATGAACGCAGCACATGACCCCACTAGTAGATAATCAGTGAATTCACGTCTCGGGACGAATTGAATTGAATTGGGTTTAAAAGCGCACCAACACATGAAAGGTTATATGGCGCCTCACAGGAATGAATATGCCAGACTCATCAACCATTTACATCAAGAAAAAATATGTAGAATGGGTCTAGAACCTTGTTACCTACTGAACTGCAGAGTGGCTGCAAATTCTATAGTACACACTCCATTTATGATGGAACCACGTTTCTACGCTTGCATACGCGGTGTTATGATAAAGACCTTAAATGAGCATAATAAAAAATGACAAAATCAATACGAATGGTGAGGTCCTACCTCTCTGCATGTGACGGTGTGTTTGCAGTGGTTGTATTCTACCCCGACAACCACACGGGGGTCTCGAGACGAGGCATAGAAATTAAAGATTATAAATGTTGTTAAATGAAAGTTTGTAAACATTTTAATAACTAAAAATAATCGAGTTTACATATTGCTGATGTATGACATTTAAGTGCATTCTTTTAAAAACAAAATGACATTCTTTAAAAAAATAAATTCATCACTCCCAAATAACTAGGTCAAGGTCATAGATAAAATCCATACATCTAAAAAGACGCACTACACAAGACAACTACGTCAAAATAGAATGTTTCCTTACCTGCTCTTTGCTTGGAAGGTGAAGGTCACATCCACGTTTGCTTTTTTGAGTTATTGTGTAGAAACCATGAGTTTGATGCCGCCCGGCACTGTGCTTGCAGTAGCCATTTTCTAAAGAGACTCATTGAATGTGTGCGCAGTAAATCTTGCCGTTTTGAAACATATTTATTCTTTATATATTTACATAAATTTTTAATTACTACTGCATTACTTCATCTTTCGTCGGATTTTGCGCACAATATGACCTATTTAGACGACGACGTGCAATCAAACACCATCAATTCATTCATTCATCCATTCTTATATATATTTACTTGTTTATTCACCCGTTGACAGGCATTTGTTGATCTGCATTTGTACATAGTTTATATTACTACCATATCATCGCTTATTTGTAAATAGTTCAATCTTTATACACTCTGGGGCGTATTTAGGCATACTCCTGTACTCTCGGACGTACTCTAGAAAATTGAATGTGAAAAAATGTGCTTATTTTTAAAATCAGCAATACAAATTGAGGGGGTTAGGGGATTAGGCACAATTTTAAAAACACAATGAACGGAGGCGAGAGCCTCCAAAATCTCGCTCAAATAAAGCCACAAACCTCTGAAATTGCACTCAAATTTCAAAAACCAGCAGGATGGGGACACCCACTCATGCACCCTCCCCCATGGTGTATTCTCCAAAAGGCTCTGGCTATGCCCCTTTTATATATTTACATTAATTTTTATTTAATACTTCATTTCTTCATCTTTCATCAGGTTTTGCGCACAATATGACCTATTTTTGTGTCGATGTGCCATAAAACACCATACATTCATTCAAAAATAGACGCTTTTTAATTGAAAAAGTGAATGAAAAACAGAAGTGGGATACCTGGTAGGCTATTGTGTGCATGGGAAACCCAAATAACACCAGTTATGATATCGGTATATTGTATATCTGACAGCAGAAGTATACAGATTTGACAGTATCATTGAAACATCAGCTAGATAAAAACAACAACATTGAAGAACGACATGTTTTACTTACAAGTTCATCTGCTAGCAGTACCCTGCCTCTCAGATCCATGGCAATATTTCCATGTTGTAAACCAGTCTGCAAATCTTGATTTGACCACATCGATCCAAGACATATCTTATAATGTATGTTGTGTTATGGGCATCCTGGAAAAAACATTGTTGTGTTATTTAAAGGACGAACAAAATACAGTTAACATGCAAAATTTAGCACAAAGTGTAGGTTAGCAGTTCTATATATATATAATTTAAATGCACAATACTAACATGTGCATGTGAACACCACAGTGACAGGATATTACTATATAAAGTATAAGAACGTTAGCAGTAGGCTTAACTGGACTGAAGGATCATTAACCAAGAAAAAAATATTTTACGAGGTTTCGTATAAAAGAATCTCATTTGAATCCAGGTTCAGTTAAAACTTTCCAATGAGTCTTATTCAATGGAAGCCTTGACTTTGAGGAAAATGCACACTTAAATACCAACTTTTGCTTACAGTTTTTGATGTCCAATGGTAACTGGTCTACCTGCAGACTGTCATTGCCATGGTAACATCCAATCTGTCCTAGCCATGTAACCAGTCCATGTATACAGGAACTACTCAGCTTGCTGTCATAGCTTTCTACGCTGGTCATGCATGCATCTGTTTGGTCAAAATAGTCTGGTATAATAATGCAGATCATTGACAGGCATATCAGACCCAGCCTATAAGTTAGCAGCATAAATTTGACTACAACACACATTAACTACTCAAAGTTTGCTAAGGATCACTTTTTTGCTTCTAATTTTTTTGCTGAAATAAATAGCATTATTTCTATTTTACATGAAATTATATTTCAGGCAGTGTATGGTCATGTGATCTCATGGCTTGATTCAAATTGTGGAATTGTTGAAGTATCAATGAAATTAATATCATTATTGTGAATTAATTTTTAATAAAGTTATATGGAAGAATAAAAGTGATCCTTAGCAAATTTTGAGCAGTATATTAATAACAGATAGCCGATTCTGAACCAATGAAGTAGCCAAAATATCATGTGGCACCTTAACTTTTCCTTCAAGCTCCCGAGTCTCTCATTTATTCATTGATTTTGATGAGAATTTATTCAAAAGATTCATAATGAATATCAAAATGGGATTATAAGTTTCTACACTCAACTGGAAGAAGAAAAGAAAGTTGTATAACAAGAGCCGTCAGAGGACAGCATAGCTCGACTATTTCGAATTTTCAGAGAACAAGAAATGATACACCCGGCATACCATCAGAAAAAAAAGGTGAAAACAAAGGGGCGAACTGGATGTGTCAAGAAGGAAAGCATTGGAATTTTCATTAAATCAAGGGCCATAATTGTTCTGTGATGACACGTAGCTATTTTCATAACCCTTTCAAAGGATACATAATGCAAATTTTATAAGTTGAAAATTTGAAGAGAATATGTTGAAAGTATTATGTAAATGCATTTGATCTTTGAGCCCTTTGTGACCTTGACCTTTCATCCAATATCTTGAACTCAATAGATACGATCATCCTCCCATTTATAATCAAGTATATAAGTTTGATGATGATTGGATAAACTTTCTGAAGTTATTTACACGCTAAGAAATGCGGATGTAAACATTAACCTGATGCTAAGAGCCTATCAACACATAAATGCAATTTGTGACCATGAACTTTGACCTATAGACCCCATAAGATCCTTCGCCTACTAGCAATTAGCACAATTTATTTACTCTTTTTATTCACGCGCATAAAGTCGATGTTTGCGCGACATCATGTTGTAAATAAACGTACAACGACAATTGTTGATGCATCAGTTATACCTGCTGCTTCTCACAAATTAAAAATAAAAATATATTATTATACTGTTTATATGTAATCGAAGCCGGTGTAAACCAACAGGTTTCTTAGGCCCTTTTAGAAATGGTTGTTTTCCCAGTCTGATTATGATTTTTTCTTTTCATAAGTGAAAGATTTCCGGTTCCTTTTTTAGTTTTTCGGTCTGAATTTATTAGGATGATTTGCCCAATATTTATTTAGCCTATTTTTAAAGGAATTGATGGTGGGTGCCTCGCCTCAATCACTGTGTCCGAAAGTTTGTTCCAAGATTCCACGACTGTAAGCAAATGAATTTTTCCTAATATCAATTCTTGCTCTTTTTTTAAATAGTTTCTTGGAATTTCCCCTTGTTCCAAGATCAGGGGCCTGACTGATCGGTTTATTTTTGTCAACTGTATTGATATTATTTAAGATTTTATAAACCTGAATCACGTCAGCCTGCTCTCTTCTATACTCAAGGGTTGGTAGCCCTAGCATAGCGAGTCTTGCATGGTACGGAAAGTTATTGAGGTTTTCCACCATCCCAGTCGCTCTTTTTTGGACATTTTCTATAGCAATTATATACTTTTTTAGGTATGGAGAAAAAACCACCGTAGCGTATTCAAGGTGTGGTCTAACAAGGGACTTATATAAACACAGGAACATTTCTCTATCCATGTATGTGAACGTTTTATATATTAGGCCAAGGTTTCTATTGGCCTTAAGATACTTTACCACTTAAATGATAGAAGAACTTCAATTTTGAGTCAAATGTTACTCTTAGGTATTTTTCATGTATTACCTTGGTAATTTTTTCTATTTTATTCGAATTATCCTTGATATAGAACACATAGGATTCATCATCAATATTACTGATATGTAGGTGTTTGCACTTTTTAGGATTAAATATCATTTGCCATTTTTTAGCCCATTCACATGCAGTGAAGATACTGTCTTGTAGGTCTATCTCACACTGTGTGCTATTTATGCATGTGTACAGTTTTGTATCGTCAGCAAAAAGTTTGGTGGTGCGGGACATGGCATCTGGGAGGTCATTGAAACAAAACAGGCCCAAGAGCACTGCCCTGGGGGACCCCGCTTGTGACATCCCCGAGTTCTCAGACCTGCCCATTGACCATCACCCTCTGTTTTCTATTTGTTAAAATTATTATTATACTAACTTAATTGTGTTTTTTTTAAAGTTTCGTTGAATCCCTCAAAATCTCGCCAAAATCGCCCCAACGTCGCCCAAAACGTTGGGTCGATTTCAAACGTCTTATTTTCCCCCAGGCCCTGGTTCTGGATCCGTACTGTAGCATAGCGGAAAGAAATCAGAAGCGGGCCGGGTGACCGAGGCTAACCTTGTATCGATATGTAATATAGTTTGTTGACAAAACTTTCGACTTGGAGGAGGCTTTTCAGAACTTCTCAAGTAGTTTTTCGGATAGTTTGTGTCCTTCGTCAAACTATTTTACGAAGCTTTTCTTGATTGTTTTACAGAGCTTTTCTTGATAGCAACCTGGCACCTGTGCTACTGAGAACTCAGTGTGTGAATGGACGTGCAGTGCAACCTGTGCCTGTCGGGGTTTCACTGGAAAAAATTATGTTTATTGGCCTGTAACAGGGCCTTTCAAACTTATATGTGGACCCTGCTACAAAATAATACATATTTCATACACCACCTTCTTAGAAAAAAATAAATAAAATAATTTGCACTTACGGTAATCTACCGCTGCATGCATCCGCCCTAACTGGTTGAAATCAAAGCATAAATGAGCGGGCTTCTTTTCGTTCGGCTGTTTCCGTCTCGCCCGCCGAACGTGCCTTGTGACATTCTTAACCAATAGATGACCGTCCTAAATTAGGCGATCGCTCACATTGGTCAATTATTTTAGCGCTAAATGATCGAGCACGCACAGGTGAGACTACTCTGGTCTGTATAAGCTACAATCAAAGTAGTAAAATAACTGAGCGGCGTAGGTTGGTAGAACAGGATTTCCTAGATCCTTTGTCATGCTGAAGGGGCGTTAAAGAATCAGATGATGACGTCTACCTAAATCCTTAAAGGACGGTAGGGTTCAGGCGCGTATCCAGGCATACGCACGTACGCCAATGCGTACAATTCGTCAGCAAAAATGAAAAAATAAAAGTTCAAAATGCCATATTAACGCCGAAATATAGCTTGAGAACGCATCATTTGCCTCCTAATTTTCAAAATTTTCTTGGGGGAGGCCACCCAAACCCCCACCGGCGGGAGGGGGTTTGGCGTGGGAAACCCTCTCCCATACTTACCCTACACTCGCAGCGTCGCTGCTCGGTTCGCAGTTACGGTTCTGATATCTGGCGTACATTTCAAAATGCTCCAGGTACGCCCCTGGCGTTTGATGTTTGTCTTTAATCTTGTGTCGTGTCGTACCCTTAACGTTAGTTCCCTTGTTGCTCTGGCTTCTGTCAAGTCACTGAATACTTACTTTGTGGCTTTCTAGGCTTTTACTTTTTATATTATAAGTAGTATAGAAACTGGGGTTATCAGCACAGTTTTCCTCTCGGGGTCCCCTACATGACAAGTTGGCTAATTTGCGTGTACCGACATGAAAAACAGGCTAAAATCACCAGGAAAAAGTGAGCGAAACAGCAATCAGTTCCAAGACGGGATACATTGTGCTGTCAAGCCCATTAACAAATTTAAAACTCGTGTTGAAAACCCTGAGGGGAAAACTTCACTGATAACCTCAGTTTCTATACTACTCATATGATAATTGATAATATGAGTTGACACTTTATCCCAACTAGATTCAAATTCAGCCGCTCTCTAAGGAAGCATAAGGGCACCTTCAGCCCGAACCTTTAATCGTTTTTGACGTTATTAAACAAAGTCAGAGGGAATCGAGCCTGAAGTTGTTTTTTAGGAGAGCGCAATTATTTTATTTTCCGACTCTTAGGCGAAACTACTTTCGGAGAAATTTCCCAATCACAAGACTCAAAACGGCATTAACACAGGTCTTCTAGCAGGAGTATTTCTGCATTTTGCAATATTGAACGAGTAACGGTAAGCAGGACGCAAGTGAGTTAGGCAAGAGATTTTCATCTGACATTACATCAAGCATGCTACAAGCACAAAGAATAATCTGACTATGTTATACATGAGTGAAATGAGAAAAATACGAGCAAGCATAGCGGCAGGGAAAAGATGGGGGAAAGATATCAAAGAGTTGCAAGACAAATTGAAAATCCTAGTAGCCCAAAGAAAGAAAAAAGTTCTTTCTCCATTTCTCCAGAAGGTAGGACACTGAGAGCAAAAAAAGCAGCAGGGGTGAGATGGGGGGGGGGGGGGGGGGGGGGGGGGGGGGGGGGGGGGGGGGGGGGGGAAATGTCACAGAAACAAAAACAAAAAATATACGGATTAGATGAAATATTGAAAACCAAGAAAGACCAAAAAGAAGACAAAAACAAGACCAAGAAGAAGATCAAAATGACATCGATGATACACAAGAAATGTCACATGATAGTACAGATCAAAATGACACCGAAGATAGTACAGAAGATATTGAGGATCTTTGGACAAAAGTAAAACATGGTATGCAGAAAAATGAAGATCTGTATGAAATGGCAGACATATCTATACAGCTGGAAAAACTTGGATCCATCGAAAAAGATAAACATGAAATACTCGATTGGTTGAACAAAGTTGTTGTTGCAAATAAATACAGATAATCTCATATATTTTTACCGAAAGTAGAAATATAATCTAAACTTTTATTATATACAATGAACTTAGAAAAAACTACCAAAGAAAGAAACATGGAGACAGATGGGAGCACTCTGGGGATTCGTTCGAGTAGATATCTAGCATACTATATAGCAAAAGAAAATGACTTCGACAATAGCCTGGTATCAGATATTTCAAAGGTAGACTACACAAAGGGGAATAGTGGACAAACAAAACTGCAATCTATCCCAGGGACAGAAAAAGCATTCATCGATGATATATATGTTTGTGGGTATCTAGGAAAAAATGATGTTCAAGCAAACCAATGAAAGGTGATGTTAATCGAAGGAAAAACATGTAAATACTGTACAAACAATAGCACCATTCGTGTCGAAAAGCAATCGGACACAGGCGAGACTATTGTAATGTCAAAATCTGTAATTGTACATTGAACATGAATCAGAACAGCTGTATCTCGAAAACTATAGAAATAATTGAATCGCATACAAGTAGTAGAGCAAGAAAGAAATGGAACGCATATGGAAAGAAAACCCAATAGGAAATGCACTCTCAAAGATAGATGTGTCAAACATTCCCATAGATGTAGTGGAAGAGAAGAAAATGAATCTCTGTCAACTTCTATAAAGTGTGGGACTAGGAATATACTTTATAGACTACACAAAAGACTATTCTGGAACAATGAAAAGATCCAGTCTGGTTGATTATTTCAACTTTGACAGAAACGAAAAAGCCTATTTTCTGGAATGCAGAGTGAAACGCCCACAATTCTAGAGAATACGAAAATGTCTTCACTACTATACAAACGAGAGGTGGAAATGTTGTGAGAACAAAAATATAAAACAAGATAGTCTCAAATTTTGAAGCTGGTGATGTACAAGTATTCGGAGGACATCTAGCTGATTTTGTTGATTCCAAATCTGAACGTTTGCGAAATACATTCTCACACCCAGATGTGCAAAGACGATGATGTACTAGAGTTGAACTTTCAATATACGGAGAACATTACTATTTGTCAGGAACACATATTCTAGAAGAAACTGTAGAAGAACTCCAGGGTATATTCTATATACCACCAGCAAAAAATCAATGGACAAATCTAGCGAAGAATATTGATAGAAATATGATTATACTAGACAGAGTTCAAAATACTTCGTACATTGTTTAGTATTGTAACACTCACACAATTTCAAGATGAAAATGCGTTTGAATTGTCCGGAACATAGGCCAAATACGTTTCAAGTTATTGTCAGTTATGAGCTTGGTTAGGTTGCAGGTTAAAGTTTTGTGAAAAGGGACATAACTCCTTCAAAACGAAAGTCGGGGTTGTAGGCAATGGTTCATAACATTCCTTGGGGTATGGTGAATTTGTCTGTTAGAGGTATGAACATAGATCAAACACTTTTCAAGTTATGGCCAAGGTTTGGTTGCAGGTTAAAGCTAGTGTGACAGACGACGACGGACGACGGATGACAGACGTTTACCGAACTCTAATTTCCAATAAGTGGAATTTAGAGTACGGATTTGGCCACTAAGTACACCATACCACAAAACAGTATGTCTCAGCTGGTTGGTACGGAATCCATTTCGTTCCATCGTAATTTCGCATGTTCATCACCGGTATCCGGATAAAACCATGTTGGACGAACGCGGGTCACAGTGAAAATATTTTCTAGGTGAGTCTAAAATGTCCCTGCTATGAACATGTAAACGAGTTTTCCATTCCTTTTTAGCACTATTCTGCTGGCAGTAATTATATAGTTCAACACTTAAATAAGAAATAAATTATTAATACACCAAGTGACATCAGTGATCATTTTGGTATATACGTACATGTCAAATTTAGTTATAATATTAAAGCGACATATACCAGGCGTGTGTGGCTCTACAAAAAAGCTGACTGACCGTTCCAAGGCGGTAGTCCTATTGTCAACCCTTTTGTGTTTGTGATGTCGTTTGCATTTTTTATTACTTTTGCCTTTTCGTTTGTCTGTTTGCGTGTTTATTTTTGTGTTTTGTGGTTGACTGTCGTCCTTGAATGCTGCTTTCCCCTGTCCGATATTTTTATCCTTCTTTGGTAAATTGAACATGCTCATTCGGGAAACTGACTGGTCTTTTCTTTATAACGGTTTTGTAAACGACGCTTGTCGAAACTTTACTGCTAAATTTGTAGAATTAATCAAAATGTGTGTCCCTTTTAAAACTAACCTTTCGCTCAAATGACAAACCCTGGTACGATTCTGAAATCCGCCGTGCTTCAAGACAACGCGATAGACAAAAGCGTAATGCGTCAAAACATAATACTCCCTTACAGTGGACTATATATAAACGACTCAGGAATAAAGTCAATAATCTTAAGAAACATGCAAAAGAAAAATTCTATAATAATATCGAAGAAGTTATAACTGAAGCAAATATTACTAACCAACGGCAATATTGTACACTTTTAAAGTACTTTATCAAAACTAACAAACACTCGGAAACCATACCACCTTTAAAAATCCAACTACCAAATGGTGAAGTCAGTTATCATATCTCAGATCATGAAAAGGCTGACTAACTAAATGACTATTTTGTATCTATATCTTCAGTTGATGATACACACGCTGTGTTACCGAACTTTACTCTTAAAACAAATGCAAAATTAGAAACTATAATAATTACAGAATCCGAAATAATTGATATTATAAAAATATTAAATGTTAACAAAGCAAGCGGGGACGACGAAATAAGTCACAAGATGCTAAAAGAATCAATGTATACTGTTGCAAAACCGTTATGCATAGTTCTTAATAGATCATTACATGAATGTATATTTCCAGATATTTGGAAAACCGCTGTGGTTATGGCGATTTTCAAAAATAAAAAGACGCAAGCGTCCCTAGCAATTATAGACCGATATCGCTACTTAGCTGTGTAGGAAAGGTCATGGAAAGGATAGTTTTCAAACACATGTATAACTTTTTCCATATTCACAATCTCATTTATAAATACCAGTCCGGCTTTCTCCCAGGTCACTCTACAGCCTACCAACTTATGGACATGTACCACCATATATGCCAAGCTTTCGATGCCAAATAGTTTACGTGTATAGTTTTTAATGATATTTCAAAGGCCTTTGGTCGTATATGGCATCAGGGCCTCAAATTTAAGATAAAACAACACGACATTGACGGTAAACTCTTAAGTTGGTTATCAAATTACCTATCTGGCCGTTTTCAAAGGGTTCGGGTCTGGACATCCACATCTGAAACAAAAATGTTGAAAGCCGGGGTGCCACAAGGATAAGTCCTGGGTCCTCTGCTTTTTGTAATTTATATAAATGATATTGCCGAAAACATGTTAAGTATAACGCGTCTTTTCGCAGACGACAGTTCTCTTTCAATGTCCACATCTAGTATAGACGACATGGAAGGTATTTTAAACCATGAATCCATGATTTATGTATTATATCAGATTGGTCGAAACGGTGGCTTGTTCAATTTAATCCAAATAAAACTGAAGTGATATTTTTATCTCTGACACGCACGGACCGCCGTCCACAGCTACGTTTAAATGACGTTCAGCTTACATTTGTAGAAAACCATAAACATTTGGGAATAATATTGAGTTCAGATGGTAAATGGCATGAACACATACACAGTATAATAGCTTCTGCGTCAAAGGTTTTAGGCCTAATGCGACTTTTAAAATTCAAATTGAATCGTAAAACACTTAATCAGATTTACCTTTCATACATGCGTCCCATCTTAGAATACGCATCTATTGTGTGGGATGGGTGTTCTGTCTATGATCGAGAAAAGCTTGAAAAACTCCAATATGAGGCCGCACGGATTGTTACTGCATTAACAAAATCAGTATCAATACAAAAATTATTATCTGAAATCGGATGGATCTCATTATCCGACAGACGTAAATCACAAAAATTTGCCATTGTTTATAAAGTCTAATTTCGACTGGTAAGTTATTACACAGAGTAATAGATGATGGTACAAATGATCTGGAAACAATTTCCGTTCTTCTTGCCATTGTCTCATAGTTGTTATTGTTTCTTAGGTTATAAGAGGCTATTTTTAAACGCAAACTTAAAAGCTTAATATATGTTAGCCCTACAGTTCCTAGTTTCTTCTTACATGGTCCGCGACCACTTGTCGTTATACACGCGAGAATTCGTAATGCATGCAGCAATCTTAATAACGATCTTTAGTGCAAACACTTTGCTTTTCGGTCAAGAACAACTCTTAGATGAAGAAAATACATTAATTTTTAATGCTTTCCAAAAATACATTAGCGAAACCAAGCGCTTTACAAACTAGCACATTTTACCAAGTTCTTACAACGGGTGCATACTGCTCTGACTCACTGTACTGAATGTCTATAATCTCGCTTTCTGCTATCACGACCTTGCTTCTTCCTATCTCTTCTCTCTATACCATATTTGACAACAGCTAATGGAACTGATCTCAGGTATATTCAAGTATATGGTAATTGTTAAACCATCAATGTGTATATATACTATGTAACTACTAGCTTAGCCGTGTACATTTTTGTAATATATTGTATTGGGAAGATCCGTAACTAATATTGTTAGAACTTGTGGCCCAACCCGTTTGCATATTATATGGCAATAAAATATGTTTAAATCAAGAAATAAATTTGAAGTTCATTAAGTGATGCAATCGGTATTGAAACATCATGTCAGTTAATTTGTACCGCAGCACTGTATCTCGATAGGTCGAGTCTTATGTTTTCATCAGCATGTGTTTGTGCTTAACTAGCAAGAAACATGTAACGGGAAACAGGCAATGAAAGTTTAGGCCTCGTAGAGCTTGTTTAAACAGCAAACCAGTGGGAAATGTTCGAGGGGTGTAAGGAAAAATGGATAAGACATACGAAGGGTTATGATACGACCACACTCGGAGCACGAAGCATAAATGATACGACGAACTCGGAGTATAATATTCACTTATTTAAGCTCTTATATGGAATTAAAAATATTTGATAGCATTTGTAGCTATATATAATAATATGTTATTGCAAATATGTTACAATACACAAATTCAAAATCACAATATTCATAGCAACACACGCAAATGGATTGCACTACAAGTTATTACAACATTAGTTATAGTTCTCTCAACCGTGTTTGAAAAGGTCTACATGATTATCGGTTTGAAATTGTAACAATACATTTAAATATGAAACTGATAGAGGAAAACGAAGAAGAAAAACAACAATAATAAAAACAAATCCGACTGAAAATTACACATCTAAACTAAGAATGCTCAACATCTTCAACTCCATACCACATATACAACTGGGGTTATCTCTCAATGATTAAGATAGAGATCAGCGTTTAAATTGCTGCAATTGTTTTGCAAACGCGCATGTAGAACTGAAAGGTATCTATCACCCAATATATATTATTGGGGGACTATCGGCGGTTTAAAGTATTTCTCAAAGTGCGTTATAATTCATGAATATGTAAATTCAGTTAACTATTACTGTGTATGGAAATAATTTGAACGCTCTATTACTGGGATTATGTTTAACCGCAGTGGCGATTCCACATACCGTATATAGTTCTCAGTGAAGCGTAACTTAGCTGTACCCCTCGTGTATGGACATAGTTAATTGTGAATTCCATTTTCTGAATACATACGTTTTGGAATCGATGTGAAATATGTTTTGTTCTTATAAAATTCCAAGAAAGTTTTGTATAAGTGTATGAGTTTGTTATAATGCAAGTAAAGGTGAATTTAACATCGCTGCTCAAAACACTAATAATCGGGAGGTGTTTCATGAAAGTAATGTATTACCGGAAGAGCGTGACGTCATTGCTTCTTTGTTCAGCTGCCGAAGGCAGCTGACTCTTATATGGCTTTTATATATGTCTATGGTTAACAGACTGTGACTCATGTAAGTGGCAAGAAGCATGCTTTACAACTTGAATTCCTAGAGAACTCGTCTGAAAAACTTGAATGGTATAAACACATATTTTTGGTATGTTGAAAGGTTACAATTTCACATGCAGAAATGACGTTTTCGCAAACCAGTCTACTGAAGAATGTAGCATGTAATCATTACTATTATATGTATATTAGCGACGAAACATTCACAAGCATCAATAGCGCAGTTGATAGAGGCGCCGTGGTAGTGCTCAGGAAGGTAGGGTTCAAGCCTGCTGATTTCCTTTTTTTTTCTTCTATTTTTTTTAAAATTTTCATTGGTTTTCATTATTGCTGATGGTAAGGTAGCAACTGTCCTTTACAGTTTTCACTTTGCTAACGAAATCTTATAATTATACATCGTAACAGTGAACAGTTTATATGTGTTGTAATGCACACGTATCCCTTACATGTGAACAATTGTATTTCTGTGCTGATGTGTACCTCTAGCACGTCGTGTTACAAGGTAATTGTAATCAATATGTAAGGCATGTCAAGGTATTTGAACAGAAAGAAGCGAGGTCGCCCACATTGATTTAAAATGCTTGGTAGGAATCGGGAATAATGTAAGAAAAAACGGTCGTGGCGTGTTTATGTCTCTGCGACAACATTTATTTTTTTCAATATTGTTTTAACACCCGTGACTTGATATATTATTATGTTAACTTCTTGTCTCTCGGCAGCTATTTTACGCTTGCGTAAAACATTGCTTGTTTTTTTCTGATGCTGAAGCGGTCATTTTTCTGGGTCAGTCTACTTCGCTGACCTTCATAGCTGACGTATATATATATACTCAAAAAATATAAAAACAATGATAATAATAAGATTAGTATGCTATACACAATCAAGGTCAGCAAAGTCAGTAAAATTCATAAAAAGTCAGCGTTTTTTACCTATTTCAACTTCAAAATAAACCATTAAAAACAAAATAAATCAAAGTACCGAAGGTACTGAGAGCATGGTGAACTATGATTTGTGCATCCATGTAATGGAAGGTTTCTTTCCAATCACGCATGACATGGATGGACTGAAAATGTGTCGACTCTTCTTAATAACAATACATCATTGCATGTAATAATACACCAATGCATTGTTTAATGTATCTGGAACTAAGGCGATTAAAACAAGATAAGGTAATGTATATACAGGAATAAGAAAGGGAACAAAAGGAATGATTGGTTATAATGAAAATTAATCATCGAAACGCTTCATCATCTTCACAGGTGTTAAAGTGTATCAAACAACAACACCAGTCGTCACCGATCAAAGTTTGAGTCATTAGAAATGAATATAGCGTCAAAAAGGTCAAGACAGCTAATTTTGCCAATTCAAGGGGAGGTAATTCATAGACCCTTTGACCAACATAGCTGAATTAAAATAGGAAACAACCTTGCATTGATATCGACCTACTATGCAAGTATGATTAAAATCAAGTGAACACGAGTGTAGTCAGTAGAGTGTAGCTGAAAGACAGCCATATCCTCCGCTGCACAAAGATTTATAATATACAAATTTAAACATAGAATGACACTGTAAAATGACAAATTCTCCCTGAAGCTTCCGTGTTCCAAAAAGTGTGACCTTCAACTAAAAGAACATATGTTTTAAATACAACTTGTAGTAGAGACATACAGACTACACATATACAAAACATAACTTATAAATCTTTGTGCTCATTTGATTTTAATCTCACAACTCGGAGTATCCCTGGTCTCGGGATACCGTTGTTATTTATTCTCACAACTCGGAATACCACTGGTCTCGGGATACCGTTGTAGTTCATTCTCACAACTCGGAGTACCACTGTTCTCGGGATACCGTTGTTATTCAATCTCACAACTCGGAGTGAACATGATTTTCATACACAATTATTTCGTTGTTATATTGTTCAACCATGTATGTGAACGCTACTGAGAATTTCACGATTCATATCACTAATTGTAATTTTTACGCGGATTTTTTTTTAAGTCGGCAAATCGTTTGTTGACAATAATCACCAAAGTCACGGTAAATTTCGTTTACTACCTTAGGCCTAAACAAAAAGTATTTTGTTTCCTGTCACCCAACCGAATCGCCGTTTTTACCCTCGACACAACAACTTTTACCCCTTCATTTGTGTGTTGCTTTGTTGTGTTTTGACCTTAACAGAATATAATTCAATCAGTTTTGCATGTAATTTGAAAATTGTAATAAAAGGTAACATATTTGTGTTTAGATCAATGCTACAGTCATACATTCGAGTCCCACTTGTTACGCGTTTGCACATTGAATAATGTTTGACAGCTACTCACTAACACGCGGCAGGACTGTAGTTCTACGAGTTTGTTTCAAAACTGATGAGGTCTACCTCTACCTCTACCAAATTGACGCATAGATAAAAGTCGTAAAAATCTTTTTAAAAATCCCCCCACTCTCCACACACACACACACACAATTTGTTTTCCGACTTAAGTCTAAAAGGGAGTACATCATGGGTGTTTATAGGTGTCCGATTTAAAATTGACAAATATTAATATTTTATTCTACATGACCAAAACATAATGAGTCTATAAGTCTTTTATTTGCAAAGAAATTCATTCTGCACAGTAATACGTGCTATCCTAGGTGACGCACCAGGGTTAACTTTAGCATATTACGTGCGAGTCCACCCTAGCTATATGGTGTTCTGAAACTTTAGACATTAACAAAATGGTTCTAGCTTCACATTTTGATTGATAGTGTTTTCTATCGTGAACTGGAACAATTTTATAATTTAAGCTGTTTCTAGAAACATTCTGATGTACCCCTTTTAAGACCATTGGGCATGAATTAAACAAAAAAAATTGCATGAAAAAAATATAATTAGAATAAAAAAAATTGGGTTCAAAATTGGGTTCTGCTCAGATTCGAACCCATCCCGCTCGCTTTATAATCCATAATTTTATGGGACTGCCGCTCTCCCAGCTTTAAAAATGTTGATGATCTATAAGGTATTTATTCTAAAACCTTAGTGTCCGAATTGACCCGGTCTATACCCAGTCAGATCTTGTTGATCGCCGACACGATCGGCACACGTATTCAGGATTATTTTACGACCGAAACAGTTATTTTAACTTCATAGCAAAGGAGGTAAAGACTTCAGAATATTAAACAGCGTACTTCCAAATAAGCTGAACTCTTTTTCCGGAGAACAGGCAGCAACAACTTTTTACAAAGGATAGTAGCTATCGCGATAACCATTACTGACCAAACCTATTAAATATTATATGAAGACTATAAAGGCCATGTATATTTCTTAAATATATAAATCCCAGTTGATGGAATTGCATTGAATGTTGTTTAACGGCTCATCAACACAGTATAGCTTATTTAGAGCCGCCCCAGAGAGAGGGGAAGGATACATAGGAATCCGGGAACCTGCCCTACTCTTATTATCGAATAGATTCCTATGGTTCTTTAACGTGGTCGGAGGATAGACCGATACACGGGACCGCCCGGTTTACGTCCCCATCCCAGGGACGAGGCTAAGGTAAAGTGTCTTGCCCAAGAACACACCGACGGAACTCAGTGGCACCACGGAGGATTGAACCCGGGGCCTCCGGTTACAAATCCGCCGCGCTACCGACTGCGCAGAAAGATGGAAGATATGCGTTTGATGATGTTGCAACAAGAGAAATAAATTATAAAATAAACTGGTTACAAATCTCAATCACTATCCTAGGAGAACAATACAGCGTATGAATAGCTTTCTGGTCAACTCGTACCTGAGTCAACTCGTACCCTAGTCAACTCGTACCCTATTTTGGTCAACTCGTACCTTAGTCAACTCGTACCTTAGTCAACTCGTACCCCCTTTTTAAAATGACTTTGGACAGCAGCGGTAATAAAGAACAATGGTATATAGTCTATAATTTTAATGATAAGTGACAAAGTTATTTAAGAATGTAATAATATGAGATTGTAATAAAGCAGCATTTTTAATGTTTTTACATGTACAGAAAAACAGGGAACATATACATATATACAAATCACATGAACATACATACAACGTATATACACATGCACACGATGCAACGTCACTAAATTGTCACTTTTTCGGCGTCGCCGTTTACTCATCATCCGGCCTGCGGACTGCCGGCTTGTAGAGCACGCTGAAGTGTTTCAGTAGGCCGGTTGCCGAGGAGGTAGAATGGCGGAGTACCCCCGGCTCTCCCATTCAGACGTCGATGCCACCCTGCAAAATATAATAATAAAAAAGTAGTTAATAGAACTTATATTATTATTATTTTCTTTTATTATACTTTATTATAATTTATTTCTATGATTAATTTTAGTCTCACACTAAAGCTGTTGGGTTTTGCCGCTGTTGGATTTTGTCGCTGTTGGATTTTGCCGCTGTTGGAAGGTGTGGCGTTCCAGAACGTTAGATTGTAAATTGTATTTAGATGTTTGAGTACACCATAGTGAGTTTGAAAGCTGTATACTATTGTTTATTACCTTCAACGTCGTTATTTGTTCGGACGCTCATGCCGAACACCGACCAGCACTCCACGGGCCACATGACGGACTCGAACCATGTCGACCTCATTTACCTCAGCAGAGGATAGAAGCGGCTTGGGGTGATGTCAGCCAGAGACCCGAATACCTCCGGGATGTGCTCGGGAGGGAGGAACGGCAGACATAGTAACTTCCGGAGGAAGGAGTACGTCTCTGTCCTCTCTGTGTATTCGGTCGCAAGACCCTTCGCCTGAAAATAAACGCATATTTGCCATACTTAAAAAAAATCTATAAAATTATTTTGTCTGTAAGTACATCGACATGCTTTATTTAGTTGTAGCTCAGGTGAGGGACTTGATGGTACAAATCTTTGACGTTTTGTATGATTCATTTATAATTGCTATAACTAACCAATATTTAAAGCTTGAACGCATTTGACGTTTTGTATGATTTATTTATAATTGCTATAACTAACCAATATTTAAAGCTTGAACGCTATGGAGTATTGTTTAATTAAAACTTCCATTAGGAAGGAGTTCCTAATTCTCGAGGTTCTAAGCTAATGAGGATTGATAAATTACGCAAAACCATGTATCCACGGCACTTTGTTACAGAATTATTTGCTTTAACACATTTTGAACATAATAAACTATCTAAATAAAGATAAACTTATGCATTTCAAGCCATGTTCGATTGAGCTTTGTCAAAGAAGTCTACCATTCACCAAACAATGTCCAGTCGCATTCCAGTAGCATAATTTTATTATAAAACGTGTGTGTTATATTCAGTGTTAAATTAATACAGGTTAAAGTGGTATCAGAGACAGTGTTTACGATAAAACTATAAAAGTTAAGACTGGAAAACAGAACGTAATATTGAATTGCTATTTTTTTTTTATCGTAATGCTTGTAACAAACACGTGCACAAACCTCTACTATGGTGGGGTGCAAAGCATCACTTAAGCCGTCGCCATCGGCGGAAAGCTGAACGGATGTATCTGGACGCTCACATTGCTTGGAGGTGAAGGACAGTATTATCAGTCGCTTTCTGGCCTTGAAGTAGTCCAGCCTGGTGATTCCTGTTTATTATGTCAAATGAAAAAAAAATCAAGAGCTTTAAACGAAGATGATTTTAATAATCTAGATAATGTTGTTATAAGTACATCGGCAAAACAATTAACACCTTTTGGCATAGACTATAAGGCCTTTAATTAGATTCCCACAAATCAGTAGCGACCGGGGGCCTATTAATCAACAGAATCAGATAATCCAATTATCGATTACACAATACAGTGGTAAACAGTATAGCTATAGTTAATTATGATTATGTGAAAAAAAACTTAATAAACTGTATAGATACTTAGGTGTTTTTTTGTTTTTAAATGGAAACATTCATTTGAACTAGAACCATACATCGATCACATTATAGACAAAATATATAGAATCGCATTAAGTAGATTTCGACTTTGATCACAATCTTTGGAAATAGAAAGAGGACGCTATTTTAATATTCCGCAAAATGAAAGAAAATGTCATTTTTGCAATACAAATAAATGTTGTTGTTGTTGTAATTTAAATCTCATCTAATTTTTCTAATAAAACATCTTCATACAAAACAAATAAAATATGTAGCCATTCAGTAAAGAATTATAAGAGACTGTAATCAAAATTATACAGATATCAATGCACAATATTTCCCATTATTAAACAATTATATTCACTAAAACTTAAAATTTGCCAGTTAAAAGTAGCTGATTATTTTTTTCATTATTTTCCCGTACAAAACAGTATTAAGTGGACATGTTCATGTTGGAGAATGATTAGATAGTTTAAAAGTTCGATAGCTAAATTATGATATTTCTCGCATAATCGGAATTACACTTTTTGATTAAATGCCATGTTTATAGTGATCTAAAAAAGTAATGCTGCTAAATCAGATAGTTGTAACCAATGTTCTAACTACACCGATCATACAATTTTAATTTCTCCGCAAAGCCGGAATTGGAGTACACTCTTCAAACTTGAAACATAATAAGCCTTGATACACCATTTTAACTTCTTTTTATGAAATTGCCCTCGTGCCTTCATAAACCAAATAATATTTCAAGAAAAGATCTTACCTGTGTTGCACGTGCGATGCTGCCAGCGATCGCAAACGTCGCACGTGACTGCATGCTGTAACCGCCTGACTGGATGCTGGCACTCAATACACAAGTCATCCATTAAGTCCCAAATAACACACAATAATACAACACTAACAAATTATAAACACTTTATTTGTTCTTATAGTCACTATAAACGTAAAATCCTGAACACAAGTGTAACAAAATGTCTAATACACAAAATATAATCCACAATTTATTGAAATTAAATTTACGAAAAGCTTAGATACTTCGAACAATATTAACAATATTAATAATACTTTTGCAAAATGCTTACTGACAACCATACATATATAGTGCAGAGTATCAATGATTACGTTCATAATTATAATTTGTAACAAACAAATTACTAAAGAAATCAAAAGGATTAAAAGTTGCCGCTTCAATTTGAAGAGAGCGCCGCATGTTGTATCTCGGAAATAATTAACAGTTTGTCCTCATGGTATATTTACAAATACAATATTAAAGTTAATTAACATTCGCCGAAACATACAATTATACACAATCATCAGATAATCATTTAATTTCATACAGTTTGCTAGTCACTGTTAGAAGTATTCTATGAGTATAAAGACGGTAACATATTCATTTGGTAAATGTATAATTATCGGCTTTGTGTTTTCTTTCTTTAGTTATCTTTAACAAGTTCACACAAACATTTCACACAAACGTATCTTTTCAAAATATTACAATGGCATTCTTTTTGACTGATGTGTACATATCATTTTCGGAACTTTATATACCATCCTGAAAGAAATGAAGAAAGTATAGTTCAACACCAATATTAATTCCATTAGAATAATAAATAAACTATTTTTTCCAGATTTTTTTAGTAGGTACGAGTTGACCAAAACGGGTACGAGTTGACTTGGGTAGGTACGAGTTAACCAAAGATATACTTTACGCAAGATCACGTGACGATCATGTGATGATGATGATTGATCTATTTATAGAACGCACATCTAAACGATGAAACAATAGATGAAATAGCTATATAAATAATATATAACTTAAACAATGTATCGAGGAAATTATTTGAAATTTCTAAATGACATTACCTTATTTGTATCCGCACTAGAAAAGAAGAAACACCTGTTAAAATATGGGTCTTCTTTTTCAGGCAATGCGTCGATTCATCAGTGAGGCTGTAGTTAGGATTCGTGAAAAAACACGGTAACTATAGCTTGGTGAACAAGTTCACCATGCTAAAAACGGTGATTTTGTTATATATATATTAAAATATGTGTTATTTTACTTAGATATACTCAAAAAGGTGTTTAATTGTCTTTAATAAGTAAATAATTAACAAGGTCAGCGTTTTCTCAAAGGTCAGCGTTTTCCTCACCAATTTTGGGTCAGCGCATAGCTGATATCGCCATGGAAGTCAGCGGATTAGACTAAGCCATCGGGAGTGATTTATACAAGTTGCAAGAACATGTTCAAACTTAAAGCCTCAAACCACAATTAATTTTCCACAGGGTCCTATTGTAATGTTTTAGTTCGTGGCATAGAGATACAAAATTTACAACATGTATTTATGCTTAATTTCTTCATTGATCCAATATCTGCAGTTTAAAACACAACAAATATTTACCAGATTGAACTGTTTTGCTTTCAAAATTTCATGCTTTCAAAATTTAGGAAAAAAAGTACAACGAGTATCTATCTATCTATATCTACGTTGTACTGCCGACTCCTTTTTCAAGTGCTACAGGCAGGAATGAGTGCACGCCGCTAGTAAGAAGTGAGAGGATAAAAAATGACAAAAAAGGGTTTTATTATTAATAGTGAAAAAGGAAACAAGATGTGTTAGGTTAGGTTAGTGAGACTAAAAAGTGAAATATAACAGGTGGAAGATAAAAACAGTGCGCTGGCCTAGTACTGGATTGTAGCCACAGCCTGCTTGAACGAATCAAGATCAGGGCCTGGGATGGTTACAATGTGACTTGGCAGTTGATTCCAGAGTACAATCGAATGTGGAAAAAAGGAATATTTCTGATAGTCTTTGGAGACTTGGATCTGCCTAAAGTTTAAGGGTGCCCACTGCTGAATTTAAGTATCATAAGAATTTTTTAGTTTCCTGTTTTTTTTTATCAAGACTAACCTATTGCTAGTTAGTTTCACGGAAAAAAAATGATGGGTCGGTGATTTAACTTTTTCGCAAAATTAATCTTTAGTAATACACTCTCACAGTGTGGTTTTAAATTCTGAATCAGCTGAAAATTGTGTATGGGAACTTATATGTATGTAGTGTGGTTTGCTGAACAGGTATCGATTTTCGTCTTTTTTAATGTAATAGTTCATACTTTAGGACGAAATATTAAGGGTTGTGGTATTTTTATCACCATCTGAAAAATTAGTACATCCCTTGTCATTACCCCACTCAGTTTACTATAAATTGCATTTTTAAATTTGTGATCAATCAATGTTTCATGATAAAGGTATAGTAAACTTGTTGAGATATTTTGTCTACAATATATACAAGACCTGAGTTTTAGAATAAGAAAATAAAAATCGGGGGTCGGTGTGCATATAAGAAAGATATTCAATAAAAACTGAGAAAAAAATGTGCTTTTTTAGATTTCGACGAGCTCTGACATATAACGGCATAGGTCTGTAACAAATAAAGGAAAATACTGTTTATTCCTCTCTCTGTATATCCTAACACATGTCTTTGTAATAAAGTTTAAATTAAGTGAAGATCTTAAACAGTTTTTAAGAAATACCATCTTTTGTACCCCTACCCCCATTTTGGCTTATGTTAAAAAGTGTCAATTTTGGGCATAAAATGTGAGGTAAAAAAAAAATCTCAAAAATGTTCATTTTGTTTGCACTAAAATATCCCTATTGGACATAAGTTTGTTACTGTATAATTATTTTTTCCACTTTTATTATAATTTTTGAAATATAACAAATGTAAATTTCCGGAAGTCAAAAAATCCAAAACCTCAGCAGAGGCCACCCTTAAGGACTCACACCACTATTATCTCCCTTGAATACTCCTGCCCTACAGATGAAGGAGGTAGATAAAAAAAACAAGTTCGCTTTTCTACATTTTACAGGATACATTGATTTATCTTTACCAGGTTCTAAATCTACAGCATTTTAGGAAGAGATCCCAGAAAAATGCATGTTGATATAAGATTTCTAGCTAATTCTGCCTCATTTTACACATCATGGGTCTAATCTCCACGGGGTTGTATTTTTGTCTAAATTTTGATAGGTGTCACGCAAACATGAAATTAAAAAAAGTTCAATCTGGTAAATATTCGTTAAAAGTTAATAGCATGCAGATATTGGATCAATGAAGAATTTAAGCATAAATACATGTTGCAAAATCTTTTTTATCTCTATGACACGAACAAAAACATTACAATGGGACCCTATGGAAAATTAATTGTGGTGTGAGACGTTAATTGGTGCATTGATTTTGTCATTCTGAGGAGTTTCTGAATATAATTAGGCAAATTAATAGCAATATGACCATGGTAGATCTTAAAGAACATAACAAGTATTGCATCAAGTCTCCTGCATTCAAGCGTTCTCTAGCCCATACTTTCCTGCATAGCAGTGACACTTGAGTAAGGCGAGAAGTCGTGCTTTACCCATCTGATGGCCCGTCTCTGGGTCATTTCAATTTTATTAATGTTGGTGATCGTATAAGGACTCCAGACAGTTGATGAATATTCCACTTGTGGACGCTGTAGAGTTTTATAGGCAAGCTGACGGACCAGTTGGTTTCTAGTGGTGATATTTCTTTCTAGAAAGCCAAGTGTTTTATTTGCAGTTGTAGAGATCCTGAAAATGTGGACGTTCCAGCTCATGTCAGTTGATATATATCCACGCCAAGATATTTTGCATGTAAGACAGATTCCAAGATATGGCCATGGAGATAATATTGATGCTTTATAATGTCTTTAGATTTTGAAATGTGAAGAACCTGGCACTTAGAGGGATTGAATTCCATATCCCAGTTATTTTCCCAGATTTCAAGCTGATGGAGATCTTGTTGGAGTGTGTTGCAATCGGAAATTGAATTGATGATTAAGTAAACTGCTGTATCATCAGCAAATAGACGAACTTGTGAATTTATATTGGATGGTAGGTCATTTATATATAGAAGAAAAAGTAGGAGGCCTAGAACTCACCATTGGGGCACCCCTGAACAGCAGTGGACTGATCGCCTTCTAGAACCACTGTCTGACTCCTGCATGAAAGAAAGGATTGTATGCAGTTGACCACCTGTGGGCATACACCGTGTTCCTGTGGTTTGTAGATCAGTTTGGAATGATTAACTTTGTCAAATGCTTTACTAAAGTCAAGTAGTACTAAATATGTTTGTTTTCCAGAGGCGGTTTTATTAATGAGATTGTCAGTTAGTTGTAATAGTTGTGTTTCACATGAAAGTTTTCTCTAAAATCATGCTGGAGATCATAGAGTCATCATATAAGACATAACTGTTTCAAAGAAAGCGGAGGAGTTTTAGAAAAGACAGACAGATTGGAACTGGTTATTTAATATATTTGCCTTGTCAGTGTTGTTTGTTTTTAAGTTTCCTATGACTGGTTTGTGAGTCTTGTTTAGAGTTTTTAATAAGTGAGTACAACCTCTTAGTTGAGAGTTTACTTTCAGAGGTTGACTGTCCAGGCTCTGCAATGGACTGCAATGTTGAGAGTATTCAAGGGAGATACTAGTGGTGTGAGTCCAATCTCTACCCAGCTCATAGTATGTGAGTGCAAGGAACGATAACTCTTCGTGGAGATTTGGTGTGAGTCCTCAAGGGAATAGAATAGAATAGCGCGTTTTTTTTAAAAAAAGAAGGTCATGTGACATCACAACTGCTTCCGGGTATGATTATTTTACGCAACATAAAGAAGACCGTGGTCTTTCTTTCTTATTTCTAATATTTGTAGAGAAATAAAAGCTGAAAATAGAATTTTCAGTTAAATTAATAAAGTTCTGAATCGATTTCAGAATTGGTTTTATATTCAGAATAACCTCAAGTTCTATTGTAGTGTTGGTATGTACGAATACATACCGGAACGCTGGAAACAACACAGCAGCCGAATTATTTTAACAGCTTATGACCTATGTGGTCGTATTTTAACACGAAAATGTATTGTTTGAGGTATACTTTTTAACAATTAATTTGTTTGTGAATATGTGCGACCAAACAGCACATTCTTTTAGTGACACCTATGGAAATCCCTTCCTTAACGACCTAGGCCCCTACCTGCTTATAGGAACACTCCCCCTCACACACGCAAACACAACACCGGTGGCACCACATCACCCTGGATTTTGTTTCCTCATCATGCCCAGGATTTTTTGTTTTCATAAACACCCACCCATCGAAATCCTTAACCGGCCAACCCACTGGACAACTTGAAAAACATCCCACACAGGGGCGGATGCAGGATTTCAGCTTAGGGGGGGCGTAAGATTTTGGTAAATTTTCGGATCCGTTTCTAGCCTCATAAAACGGTTGCGGTAGTGCATTGATAGGGTAAAAAAGTCCGTTTTCAAATAAAAGGAATTATCAATGTATTAATTAAAGCACTCATTAGCCATTATGCGTCGAGCGAGCGAAGCGAGCGGAAAAAAAAAGTTATACTGAGGGCGTGCATCGAAATTGTTTGATATTTTATCTACAGTAACATGGACATACATGTATGAATAAAAAAAGTCCGTTTTCAAATAAAAGGATTTAACAATGTGTTAATTAAACCACTCATTAGCCATTATGCGTCGAGCGATCGAAGCGAGCGAAAAAAATAAAATACTGAGGGCGTGCATCGAAATTGTTTGATATTTTATCTACAGTAACATGGACATACATGTATGAATAAAAAAAGTCCGTTTTCAAATAAAAGGATTTAACAATGTGTTAATTAAACCACTCATTAGCCATTATGCGTCGAGCGATCGAAGCGAGCGAAAAAAATAAATACTGAGGGCGTGCATCGAAATTGTTTGATATTTTATCTACAGTAACATGGACATACATGTATGAATAAAAAAAAATCCGTTTTCAAATAAAAGGATTTAACAATGTGTTAATTAAACCACTCATTAGTCATTATGCGTAGAGCGAGCAAAGCGAGCGAAAAAAAAAGTTATACTGAGGGCGTGCATCGAAATTGTTTGATATTTTATCTACAGTAACATGAACATACATGTATGAATAAAAAAGTCCGTTTTAAAATAAAAGGTTTTAACAATTTGTTAATTAAACCACTCATTAGCCATTATGCGTCAAGCGAGCGAAAAAAAAATAAAATACTGAGGGCGTGCATCGAAATTGTTTGATATTTTATCTACAGTAACATGGACATGTATGAATAAAAAAAGTCCGTTTTCAAATAAAAGGATTTTACAAAGTGTTAATTAAACCACTCATTAGCCATTATGCGTAGGGCGAGCGAAGCGAGCGAGAAATTTTTTAATACTAAGGGCGTGCATCGAAATTGTTTGATATTATATCTACAGTAACATGGACATACATGTATGATCCGGATTTTTAGGGGGGGCGCGCGCCGGGTGCGCCCCCCCCTGGATCCGCTAGTGCCACAGTATCCCCCAACCCTACTGGCCCTAAGTAAAAATTCCCCCACCCACTCGACGTAGATTTTATTTATTTTTTTACAAAAAACACCCGCAGGATTTTTCTTTATAAACGTTTTTTTACTAGATACATGGTCCTCCATTACCCCAGCCCAACACTGCTGGAAATCTAGAAAACACTCCCTGGACTTTTCTCGAGTACACCCCTTGGATTTTTTTTCATCCACCCCAGACACACACCCACAACCAGCACACGCATCCCTCGCCGAGTCATTCAAAATAAAAAGCATCCTGTGACATACTAATTACCGGGTAGTTAAGTTTTGAGTATCTCAGAGTTCAAGGTTACACTTTAAGATGAAGGTCAAACGAGTAAAAATCGTGGCTCAGCAATAACTTTGAAAGTACTAATGGTATTTCCTTCAAATTGGATTTTTTTAAGAACCATAGGAATCTATTCGATAATAAGAGTAGGGCAGGTTCCCGGATTCCTATGTATCCTTCCCCTCTCTCTGGGGCGGCTCTAAATAACCTATACTGTGTTGATGAGCCGTTAAACAACATTCAATTCAATTCAATTGTACTGGTTAGGGGCCAGTTTCCGTCCAAGCCCAGTTTCTGTCATTCTCATTTAACACTGCAAATTACTTGCGCAATGTTACTAATTGACAGACGTTTAGCACTGAAGATTGAAAACAAGAACCAACCAGAATGTAAATAATGGGTACCAAAACGAAAGGGAATTCTCCGTAAATTGTGTTTTCTTCTTTATATGGCATTTGGGATGCGCACGCACACTGCCGCACAATAAATTATTTAAAAAACACACACTGTTGTGACGTCATTTTGATTACACTTCAGCAGACGCAGTTAAAATATACTGCAAAATATATTTTAACCAAAGAGAGGCAACTCGTACAACCTGTATCTGTTTGAGTTACATAGAGTTACCCTTTGTTGAAGTGTAAAATTGACGTTTTAGAAAATAGTACATTGATGTTAACGGGCGCATTGTTATAGCGATCGACGTTAATGTCATTCCGGCCACAGAGGCCTTCTTACCAAGTTGTGAGCCATTTTGGTGCAGGTTAAAGTTTTATAAAAGGGGCATAGCTCTGCCAAAATGAAAGTCAGAGTTATTGGGCACATGTAAGGACACTTCTTGAGGTAAGATGAGGTAAGTAGGGGAGTATCGATGTCCACATTCTGTGAATGGTCGCTTTGGTCCATTGGCTAGCGCAAGACGTTCTCGACTTTGAAAAAAAGGTTAAATATAACGATCGACCCCTCAATTGAATAATACCTCTTTTCAATTGAATTTGACATATGTTCAATTGAATTAATTAGACCGATGTTTAAATAATGGTAGAGAGGTTCAATTAACTGAGTTTCACTTAATTTGGCTTCCATGCATATTTTTTTAATTTTTTTTCAAATGCCGAACTTGGGATTCCCAGACAGGTCAATTATGTTTTTTTTTTCATGTAAGTTATTATATTCAGATGTTAACAGTTATCGAGTGTTTGTTAAAAGTGTATTTAAACAATACTTATAATAATATGATAGTAAAACATAAAAAGGCATCTCTCAAACGACGAATATGTCCACCTTGTGTTTGTTTTCATTTCGTAGCCCGTCTGCAGTGTACGTCGCACTCCTGTACTGAGGTACATGTTTTGCGAGAAATCTTCAATTACCATATTTGTGTCTAGAAATTCGCATATGTACGTCGGACATATATATCTAAAAAAATAGCATCTCCCCCCATAAATTGCATATGGCACAAAGGATTTCTCAAACATGCGTTTTGAAAAAAAGGCTTAAATACAAAAACAATCGTGCACTATGTTGAACACATACCTTAATTCCGGCACTTTTGATCGCTTGCCTGCATTACCAGAAATCCTCCACCTTAAACTCTCAGTATTGAAAAAGCAATGCTGGCGGTGCGATTCCCGGGTGTGCATAAACTACCATTCCGGATTTTGATTTTGCAATCCTGCCCAAAAACAGTCTACATGTATAAGGTAATTAATTGGACTTTAAACTTATTAAGTTTTCAGGGCCCTCGATTCACGTTTTTTGGGGCTGAAATTCAGCCCCATTCCCCCTGACGTGGAGTATACTTCCCCACCCCACTCAAATTTCTGAAATTCCCCCCGTCAAATAAAAGTACTGGAATACCGGGAATAGTACTGGAATGTAGTGTTACCACGCAATTGTCCGATGTAATGCGGTGTCGACATGAACATGTCGCACAATGCCAAATCATTAGAATATTAACAGCCTTATAGTATAATCACTTTTTGAGATTTTACTGCAAATGGTAGGTTATTTACATGCATAAGAAATTTGAAAAGTAAGTTTTAATAGATTTTAATACAACATAATGAACATATTTTATAAAAATGGATATATAATTGATGCAATTTTGTAGCAAAAACTCCTATTTTCTTTAAAATTTATGCAAATTCCCCCCTCTAATGGCCCTGGCCCCATTCCCCCAATTTAGAAAGAAGTCCCTGGTTTCAAATATTTTATTTTAATATACGTTTGTTAATAAAGTTCAGCGTTTTTTTTCACCATTTTGGGAATGGGTCCGTGACCGGTCAAATTGGGAAAAAACACGCGATTTTTCTCAAAATTGGGAAAAAAAACGCGTGATTTTTCTCAGAATTGGGAAAAAAAATTGTTTTTGTATTTTGTTCAATTTACACAGAAAAGCAGACGAAACGTCGAAAACCCTGGTAAAAAACTTCATTAAGAAGATTATTCTAAAACATTTTACAATTTTGGGAAGAAAAATCTGGAATTGGGATCTTTTTTTTTTTTTTACTCAAAATTAGGGAATATGCTATTTTTTGGCGATTGGGAATGGGTCCCCTCCAAAGAAGGAAAAAAACGCTGAAGTTTAACAGTCTCGATCAAACCGAGACTGCAATATTTCGTATTTATCGTATTCGGATGTATTGTAGAACATTCAACATTTATGTACCATTGACCACTGTAGAAGTATATTCAATTACAGAGCTGTAGATAAGCTGAGTTTTTGAGTATTTTACACATACTATTATTTACAAAACTCCTCAGTTTTTAGCTTATGCGATGGTGTGTTGTCCCCCATCCGTCTGTCCTTCGTCTGTTAACTTTTACCGCGTTGAAGATGATAGGGCCTTCATTTTACATCCGATCTTTACCAAACTTTAACAGATTGCATGGATGGAAACTAACTTTTAAAGCTTGGTTGCCCAAACTGGATTTTGGTTGCCCAGCTGAAAATTTATGAGCCCAGATTTTCTGTATTTTTCTTTCCTACACACTAACAAACACATTATCAAACATGATTTTAACAAATTTACTTTATTTAGGCCAAACAAAATATACGTGTGTTTCCTATTGCATGCTCTAGGGTCGGTAGGTAGGCATATTTATATTCTATAGTTCACTACAGTCTGATCATGGCCATTACAGTTACTCTGGCATGGTATATATTTCACCCTTTTCCTGTGAAAAATTCCCCTCTTAAAAAAAAATAAATATATATATTAGAAAATGCTAAACTACAATACAGGAAAACAGCATACTTTTTGCAATTCCCCTTCCTGAAGGCCCTGGCCCCAGTCACCTAAAAGCTGACTAGTGCCCTTAAAAATTCCCCCGTGAAAGTGTTATTTGTATTACACCAAATACCGTAACGTTCGCGCTCCGTGAAATTAGAACGGGAGCCGCATTTTAGAATGTCCCAAAACGGAAATGCGTCAATTTCCCAATATCCGGTTGTTATCGTTGAATAAACAGAGTTGCGACTGTTTACTGCATTTAATAAACTATGTAAGAAATATTTTCTTTGTTGTTGTTTTCTACTGAAATGTTATTCGTCCCGCATTGACGAATAATGCCGAGGAAATCGACTAGCTTGTCGAAAAACTAGTCGCCCGGGTGGACTACCGACTTATGAAATCTACTCGCCCAGCTTGAAATTTAGTCGTCCCGGGCGAAGGGCAACCATTAGTTTCCATCCCTGGATTGTTAATATCCCTGAGAGCTTGGACAATTTCGAAAGCCAGCCAGATCGGACCAGTAACAGCAGAGTTATGACCCTTGATTTAGTTAAAAATGCTATATTTTGCCTAGTTAAGACGATAGGGCCAAAAAAAAGGTGTGGTTCAGGTAACACTGGCAAAAAAAAAATAGGGTAGTTAGGTACAATAATGAATTCAATTATGATAATGAATTATGTTAATTACTATACCTTGAGTTCGATTTTTTTGCATTACCCCACCCTCCAATGTTTATATAGTGATTTACGATTTTGTAACCTTTTCAAAGTACAGGTGCTCCAGGGAGGCATTTTAATATGCAGACATTATTGAAAAGTAAATAAAACAGTTTATTATGTATAAATATAACCGTTTTTAACATTTACTATTCATATTTGTTCTCATAATTATTTAATTTCCTTGTTAGTGCTTTCCCCTATTAAAATAAAATGAAAACTGATCACAGTAACATTAATTTAAAGAGAAATTATACAATTTTTCAGGGCTTTTTTACCTTATATAACAGAGGCCTGTAAAGGGCCTCTTCCCAACAGAAAATTGGACTGTTTTTTCCCAACTGTGGCAGAAATATTTCCCAATCGGAAAACAGCAGTCTCTCAGAATTTGAGAAAAAGCATGAATTCTGTGAAAAGTGTGTTTTTGGCTGCTAAGTAAATTCCGACTTGGAAAATTAATAATTATGGTAAATAATGGATGACAATATAAATTAAGTATATTAATGTCATATTTACTTCATTTATGAAACCTTGTATTTTTCCCAAAATGAGAAATAAGCGCAATCTTTTTCCCCAAAATGGACAGGCCTGGGCCTCTTCCCAATTTTGTGGAAAAAAGCCCTTTTTTTAATGTGACAACGAGTAGTTCCAACTTCACGGTTAATTATTAATCTAAAGCTTTTGGCTTCGCGAATAAGGTCTACTTTCGATTTTACTATGCTATAAATATGCTATATTTTAATTTTCACAAACAACATTCCTCAGTAAGTCAATCAAAAAAAAACAATGCAATTTCTTAAATCTGAATGAAATAAACAGATAATTATCACCTTTACATGTATGTTGGTAATTTCGCACAGAGATTCACAAATCAATACGTGTTAAAGCGTTGCACTCATTGGTACACTTGTTTCTTTATGTGGCTGAGCTGTTTCGAGCAATTCCATTGGCCAATAAGGCACATTATGGGAGTGGGTTTTTGTGTTGACAATTGTGTGTATTCCAGTAGTGACACATACTAGTGTTTCGTACAAATTTTTGCTTGTACCCAAGAAAATGAGGTGGTCACTGAACCTCTACCACTATAAAAAAAAAGATATATGGCTTGAAATGTGTTAAAAATAACGTATAACGCCATTCAAACAAACAAACAACGTTTATTTGGCGACTTCCATTTTTTAGCTCTACTGATCAGAGCTTATGCTGTGGTGTGGTGTCCGTTGTCCGTCTGTCCGTCCGTAATTTTTTTTTGTAGCGACTACTCTGAAACTACTGAATGGATATTCATGAAACTTTACAGAAATGTTGCCCATGAAGTCTAGTTGAGCAAAAATTTGTGTTAATGTGAAATCCAAGATGGCCACCAAATCTAAAAATAGATTTATAAAAAACAAGTTTGTATCGACTACTTCTTGAAAACTCTTAAGTGATATTGATATGGGACTTTTTCTAAAATGATCAGCATGAAATGATGTTGGTCCTTGTCGAAAATCGTTTTGATTCGACGTTAAACATGGGACATCTTTTTTTACATAGAGTTATATAATGAAAACTTGTAGCGACTACTCCTCTGAAACTTCACAGGAATGCTGATCTAGCTATCAAAAATCTATCAGTAGAGCTTCGAGGTCATTGACCTCTTGTTTGTTTTCATTTTTCTGATTTTACCAATTTTCAGCAATTTTGTTCCTTGAAACACCTTGGCCTTTCATTTTTTCATTAGATTACATCTAGCGAATTATGTTTAGAAATGTTGAAGATGAACATCAAATATTAGAACCATGTTAGGCCACATAAAAAAATATGTGTGGTTCATATAACCCGACCGACCCTATTTTAAGGGGCCGACCCTAAAAGTTTATGCAAAGATTAAAAAAAAATAAAAATGTTGATAATGCAAAAAAATCAAACTCAAGGTATAGTAATTGAACATATTAAATTCATTATTAAGAAAAAACAACAACAAAAAAACAACACCTACCTACCCTATTTTTTTTTGCCAGTGTTACCACACATATTATTTTGGTTGGCCTTAAATATACATATTTTGCACAGAGAGAGGGTTCTAATACATGTATATGTTCACATGATTGTTTTATGTTGCTAAAGTATATACATGTATATCCATTGCATTTGAGCCATGACTTCTTATGAGGTAAATGTTTATTATGTGTTACCTAAAATTTACTAAGGCCAAACAATTTCTTTTTTTTGAGTAAGATATTGTGAGATTCTATTTATCTCATTAACTCCATACAAGTTGATGATACAACTGAAGTTTTTCTGTGATGTTGTCGTCAGTTTACCTCAATATAAGACCGCCCCAGTTAAATTATGCATTCCTGTTACAAATAATAGGAAACTTTGAACCAGAAGACCTTTTTTTAACAGGGATTTTACTAATTAGTTTAATAGTAAATTAGCATCACATTGTTTACTGAAAGGAAAATGTTAAACTCTGAATGTATCATATGACATTCCATGCAAATCATATGGCTTACCTAAATATTTTCCACTTTTGCTGTGTAATTTGGTAATAATTTGCATGATGATAAGAAGTACATGTAACTCGTGTTGTAGAAATGAACTCCTGTAAAAAAAGGAAGTGCCGTGTATTTGGGCTTTTGGGTAATAGGGTCCTGGAAAAACATGATTGTTCCTTGAAAAGTCTTGGAAAAGTCCAAGAAAAGTGTGGGAACCCTGGTAGTTATGCGTTATAAACCTATCACTATTTTTAATAAACCTATCTATTTTCATAACCCCTCAACTGAGTCTTATTACATTACCATTCCCAATTGCAAAAGAAGTAATTTTTTCCCCATATTTTTTTTTCCATTATTATTTTTGTTGAGAAGAATTTTTAACAGAAAAAAGGGAAAAATAAATCATTTAAGTGGAGGCGAATGGGGCTGAATTCCAGCCCCTAAAATAGTTTTATGACATATTCATATGGATAGAGGTGCATAGAACATTTAGTTAAAAGAAAAAATGATATACGGAGCCTCTGATAAGTTTGAGAGTGCGGTACGTGATGGTGGGTACGTGGAGTAAAAATATTATAGCTATATTCTCATACTTTCAACAGAGAAATAATATTAAGGCCAAACAAAAAATACCTGTATTTCCGGTGGCCCGACCGACCCTATTTATATGGAGCCGACCCTTATCACAATATATCGAGGTAAACTGACTAGGGGTGTCGCGATATACCAGTATACCGGTAAATCACGGTATTCACCCGTGCGATAAAATATCGCGATATTAAAAGTACATAACAGTATTTTGCGATATTCAAAAAGTGTGTTGTGTTTTCTTTTATATCCATCGTATTTCCGCGGCTTTTAATCTTTGCACGCTTATTTGAAAGTGAGAAATAAAAAAACTTGTACCACTCCACGAAGCTGCGTCGTCCAGCCATTTTATGTATACATACTGGCATTCCGCATACTGTACTGTACTGCAGAACTATCGATAGTTTCAATAGTCAGTTAATACTTATATTTCAACAAATAATCTGATCAAGTAATTCATTTCAGAGTTTTTACGTTTGCTAAGTTGTGTTCTCCTCTCCCAAAATAGCACGCTCGGAAAACTAAGCAGGTGCGCGTATGAATTCATTCATGCCCTAGAGGAGGATCGGCAGTATTGATAATTAAATCTGGGGATTCCCGAACACGTGACTACTAAAAGACGGGATGATTGATACACGATTATTGAACGCCCACCAATTAAAAATGTAAAACTTGTACTTTCAAATGGTTTATTGAACCACAGAAATGTTGAGTTAACATAAATATTAAAGCAACTTAGGTGAGTATATTTGTTTTATTTGGACATTATCAACTATTTACTGGACCGCTTTCCATCTGTCCCGTGTAATTTTGAAACTTCTTGCCAATCTCGTCAGAAGACGACTGTGTTACAATCCCCGCAACATCAGTGCCATCTGAGAGGATTTTCTCGACAGCCGGTGACATTGTTACCGCTCAGAGAGCTACACTCTCTGCATCACTTGTAGACAAGCTAATCTTTCTTAAAAAGAACACTACTTAATGTGACTGTGTGTGTCTACTGTACTATGCAAAATGAGTTTTGTTTTGTTTCTCATGTTCTTGTTCTAGTCGAAAGCTGTGTGTCTACTGTACTATGAAAAATGAGTTATGTTTTGTTTCTCATGTTCTTGTTCTAGTCAAAAGCTGTGCATCCTAAAGCATTATAAAATGTTTTAACTGTACTATGTTTTTATTTTATACTTGTTATGTACATATAAGAAGAAATATAGCTTACAAATGCATGCAGAAGATTAAGGCAATATATCGCAATATATATCGCGATAATTTAATAAATATTGCAATATATCGCGGTATTGGTTTCTGATATCGTGACACCCCTAAAACTGACATCGAAGAGCAACTTTCAGCTGTATCATCAACTTGTATGGGGTTTATCTTGCTCCAATTTTTTTTTTTTTAAAAATGCCTACCTACCGACCCTATTTTTTTAGAGCGTGCAATAGGAAACACACCTATTTTTTTGTTTGGCCTAAGATCAATATGTATAAGGTTATCATGATATGCAGCTCTAATAGGAAAAGAATAACACACTGAAATCATTCAAGAACGGTTGAAAATATCTGACACTATCTCTCCATCATACCAGACTCCATCCTAATCCAGTAAAGGAAACATCCCAACACCTATAACTACATGTATGAATAATGATATTTTCAGATATATGCGGTAGACTATGTCACGGTCGTTCCTTACCGCAGGTGGGATACCATCTACAGGTCAGGCTGCTTTGGGTCAAGATGTACTTATGGGATCCATCGCTGCACAGAGAATAAGGCGCAGAAGTACTATAGGAAATGTCCTTGTAAATGCAGAAACCCTCAAAGAAAAACAGGTATTTAATATTTTAGCTGGACTGATGTCAGATCACCAAAGCTGATGTGCTGGCACCTTGTCCAGCATCTATTCACATTTCTGTTATGCTTTTTGTTTGAATGCTTCTCCTCCAAATAAACTAAGTGGATTTTCAAGAAAATTCATACATTTTCCCCATGATAGTAGTGCCCTGGCGCTTTGCAAAATGCTAATAAAATTAAAATTAAAAAATCATAACAAAAGATCAAAACTTTGGTTTTCAGTTCACCTGAGCACTCAGGGTGAGCTATTGCGACCACTCTTCGTCCGGTGTTAGACGTCTGTCTTCTGTCAACTTTTAGCTTGTTTACACGTTAGAGGCCACATTTCTGGAGCAGTCTTGATCAAGGAGATGAATTTACATAAGTTTTCATTGAAAGCTTGGGCCTAATAAAAAAACATGTGTGTTTCCGGTTTCCCGACCGTCCCTACTTTATCACCGCCGACCCTAAATATTTTTAGCGGAAAAAAAAAAAAAAAAAAAAAAATCAAATGATAATTTTATTAGCCAGAGTTGTTAAGCATCTAATCTGGATTACAAAGGTTATCAAAAAGTTGCCTTAGTACGAAAATGGCATAATATATGCGAACAATATATATAAAAAAAATATCTAAAAAAACAACATTTTCCTACCTACCTACCCTAACTTTTTGACAGAGTGAAATCAGAAACACACAAGTTTTTTTTTTAGGCCTTGTTTTCAAATCCTGTACATGTACTATCGAAACATTGTTCATCACCTTTCTTGAATAAATACTGTTTAAACCAAACTTGCATAGATTGTATATGACCATAAGATCTCGGAAGAGTTCGATAATGGGCAAGATCGGACCAGTAACACCAGAGTTATGGCCCCTGAATTAGCAAAAATGCAGTTTACATGTTAACACAATATAGGCCACATTTCTTCAGCAATCTTAACCAAACTGAGTTTGAATTTACTTTTTAGCTCGACTGATCAGAGATCAGCAGAGCTTATGCCGTGGTGCGTCGTCCGTCCGTCTGTCCGTAAACTTTTTTTTGTAGCGACTACTCCTCTGAAACTACTGAATGGATTTTCATGAAACTTTACAGAAATGTTGCCCATGAATCTAGTTGATCCTAGCAAAAATTCATGTTGATGTGAAATCCAAGATGGCCGCCAGATCTAAAAATAGGTTTTTAAAAAACAAGTTTGTAGCGACTACTTCTTGAAAACTATAAGTGATATTGATATGGGACTTTTTCTAAAGTTATCAGCATGACATGATGTTGGTCCTTGTCGAAAATCGTTTTGATTTGACGTTAAACATGGCTGCCAGCGGCCATCTTTGTTTACATAAGTTATATAATGAAAACTTGTAGCGACTACTCCTCTGAAACTACTTGACGGATTTTCATGAAAATTCACAGGAATGTTGCTCTTGATGTCTAATTGATCCTAGCAAATTTCAGGTTGGCAGGAAATTCAAGATGGCCGCCACGGCTAAAAATTAATTTTCAAAATACAAGTTTGTAGCGACTACTTCTTGAAAACTATAAGTGATATTGATATGGGACTTTTTCTAAAATGATCAGCATGACATGATGTTGGTCCTTGTCAAAAATTGTTTTGATTCAACGTTAAACATGGCTGCCAGCGGCCATCTTTGTTTACATAGAGTTATATAGTAAAAACTTGTAGCGACTACTCCTTTGAAACTACTTGGCGGATTTTCATGGAACTTTACAGGAATGTTGCTCTTAATGTCTAATTGATCCTAGCAAAATTTCAAATCGGCCAGAAATTCAAGATGGCCGCCACAGCTAAAAATAGATTTTTAAAAAAGTTTGTAGTGACTACGTCTTGAAAACTATAATTGATATTGATATGGGACTTTTTGTAAAATGATCAGCATGACATGATGGTAATCCGAGTCAAACATTATTTTGATTCAGCGTTAAACATGGTTGCCAGTGGCCATCTTTGTTTACATAGAGTTATATGATGAAAACTTGTAGCGACTACTCCTCTGAAACTACTTGACGGATTTTCATGAAACTTCACAGGAATGTTGTCCTTGATGTCTAATTGATCCTAGCAAAATTTCAGGTTGGCCGGAAATTCAAGATGGCTGTCATGGCTAAAAATAGATTTTCAAAATACAAGTTTGTAGCGACTACTTCTTGAAAACTATAAGTGATATTGATATGTGACTTTTTCTAAAATGATCAGCATGACATGATGTTAATCCTTGTCAAAAATCGTTTTGATTCGATGTTAAACATGGCTGTCAGCGGCCATCTTTGTTTACATAGAGTTATATAATGAAAACTTGTAGCGACTATTCCTCTGAAACTACTTGACGGATTTTCATGAAACTTCACAGGAATGTTGCTCTTGATGTCTAATTGATCCTAGCAAAATTCAAGATGGCCGCCACGGCTAAAAATAATTTTTCAAAAAACAAGTCTGTAGCGACTACTTCCTGAAATCAAAATCAATCAGTAGAGCTTCAAGGTCATTGACCTCTTGTTTTTTTATTGTTTTTTTTCCCTTTTTTTTATTGTTTTTTGTCCCTTTTTTTTTTAATACTTTTTTTTCCTTTTCTTTTTTAAACTTTTCTTTTTTAATGATACTTTTTTTAGTTTTTAGCTGTAAGCAGAGCTTATGGGATGACGAGTTGTCCATCGTCCATTAACTTTTTCTTGTTAAGACGATAGGTCTTCAATTTTTATCCAATCTTTACCAAACTTTAACAGGTTGTTAATATCAATGAAAGCTGGGATAAGTTCGAAAACCAGCCAGGTCGGACCCGTATCGGCGGAGTTATGGCCCTTGATTTAGTTAAAAATGCTAAATTTTGTCTCGTTACTAAAGACGGTAATGTCTTCATCTTTCACTCGATTTTTACCAAACTTTACCAGATTGTTAATATCAATGAAAGCTTGGACATTTCGAAAACCAGCCAGATCGGACTAGTATCGGCGGAGTTATGGCCCTTGATTGAGTTAAAAATACTTTATTTTGCCTCGTTAAGACGATAGGGCCTTCATTTTTCATCCGATCTTTACCAAACTTTAACAGATTGTTAATATCAATGAAAGCTCAGACAAGTTTGAAAACCAGCCAGATCTGACCAGTATCGGCGGAGTTATGGCCCTTGATTTAGTTAAAAATGCTATAGTTTGCCTCGTTAAGATGATAGGGCCTTTTTTCATTCAATCTTTCCCAAATTTTACTAGATTGTTAATATCAATGAGACCTCGGACAAGTTTGAAAACTAGTCTGATTTGATCAGATTCAGCTGAGTTTAGGCCCTTGATTTATTTAAAATTGCTGTAATTTGCTTCGTTAAAACAATAGGGCCTTCATTTTTCATCCGAACTTTACCAAACTTTACCAGGTTATTAATGTCAATGAAAGCTCGAACAAGTTTGAAAACCTGCCAGGTCGGACCAGTAACGACAGAGTAAGGGACCTTTATTTAGTTTAAAAACTTTATTTTGCCTCATTAAGACGACAAGGCTTTCGTTTTTCATCCAATCTTTACCAAACTTTATCAGGTTGTTAATATCAATGAAACCTTGGACAAGTTTGTAACCAGCTAGATAGGACCAGTAAAAGCTGAGTTGTGGCCCTTGATTTAGTTGAAAATGCTATATTTTGCCTCATTAAGTCGATAGGGCCTTCATTTTTCTTCCGATCTTTTTGACATTTTACCAGATTGTTAGTGTCAATAAAAGCTAAGACAAGTTCGAAAACCAGCCAAGTCGGACCAGTAACAGCGGAGTTATGGCCCTTGCGGTTATAATAGCGTAAATGAGTCTCCATTGCCCTTCCATAGTAGAGTTAGAATGTTGACAACCTGTTAAAAACTCAAACCTTGTTAGAATTCTGGGAAACTTACTTTATCATGCAAATAAACATGTCTGCTATTAAACATCAACAAGGATATGGGGGGTTTAATACCTTCTAAGAAACATTTCTTCAGTTGTATACTAACACCGGGTCAAAGGTCAACACTATTTTTACCCCTTGCAATTTCATACCCTGTCTACTTTCACTTCTCAAATTTATATCAAAAACTGTCAAAAACATGATGAGCTGCATTTTCAAATATCAACAACGTGTCCAGAATACAGTTACAGCCAAAAAATAACAGGAAACTGCACTGAAAAAGTTTTTAAAGAAAAAAGATTAGCACTCTTTAATACAGAACTACTTTCGACTGCACCAGGCGAGCACATCCTGTTGATTTAGTGTATGTACCTATAAGGAATTATTTTTGCGTCATGTTTTTTAATTAATCTGGTCGATTCAACCCAGCAACTTAATTAAAGAACATTTTGACTTGTTTCGCAATGCCGAATGACTTCGTCTTGAAATTATTGCGATTTACCTGCGCTTGACCATGCACTAAATCGAGTCGATTTTGTCGCGAAATTAAGAAATAATAAAAAAAGCAATATCTAAGCAACCGTTCAACATTTTCTCATCAAATCAACTCTGGTGGCTTTGTTTTGCATCCCTTAGTATGTATACCACACATTTTGCCATATATCTTTCACAAAAATTCCAAAAAAAATCTAAATATCACATTTTTAGAGAAAATCAGAAAATTTGAGGAAAAGTTGCCAAAACACTCTAAAATAGTCTAAAAGTCTGAAAATGATATTTTTTTCTCTGTTTCTGAGTTCAACTCACCTATTCAAACAAAATAAATGCCTAGAAAATAATTTTTTATGCAATTCTGAAAAATACATGATTTCTCCTTATAGGTTATAATAGCATAAATGAGTTATTGCCCTTCCATAGTAAAGTTAGAATGTTGACAACCTGTTAAAAACTCAGCATTGTTAGAATACTGGGAAACTTACTTTATCATGCAAATAAACATGTCTGCTATTAAACATCAACAAGGAAATAGGGGGTTTAATACCTTCTAAGAAACATTTCTTCAGTTGTATACTAACACCGGGTCAAAGGTCAACACTATTTTTACCCCTTGCAATTTCATACCCTGTCTACTTTCACTTCTCAAATTTATATCAAAAACTGTCAAAAACATGATGAGCTGCATTTTCAAATATCAACAACGTGTCCAGAATACAGTTACAGCCAAAAAATAACAGGAAACTGCACTGAAAAAGTTTTTAAAGAAAAAAGATTAGCACTCTTTAATACAGAACTACTTTCGACTGCACCAGGCGAGCACATCCTGTTGATTTAGTGTAATTAGACCTATAAGGGATTATTTTTGCATCATGTTTTTTAATTAAACTGGTCGATTCAACCCAGCAACTTAATTAAAGAACATTTTGACTTGTTTCGCAATGCCGAATGACTTCGTCTTGAAATTATTGCGATTTACCTGCGCTTGACAATGCACTAAATCGAGTCGATTTTGTCGCGAAATTAAGAAATAATAAAAAAAGCAATATCTCAGCAACCGTTCAACATTTTCTCATCAAATCAACTGTGGTGGCTTTGTTTTGCATCCCTGAGTATGTATACCACACATTTTGCCATAATATATCTTTCACAAAAATTCCAAAAAAATCAAAATATCACATTTTTAGAGAAAATCAGAAAATTTGAGGAAAAGTTGCCAAAAACACTCTAAAATAGTCTAAAAGACTGAAAATGATATTTTTTTCTCTGTTTCTGAGTTCAACTCACCTATTCAAACAAAATAATGCCTAGAAATCATTTTTTATGCAATTCTGAAAAATACATGATTTCTCCTTATAGGTTATAATAGCGTAAATGAGTCTCCATTGCCCTTCCATAGTAAAGTTAGAATGTTGACAACCTGTTAAAAACTCAAGCCTTGTTAGAATTCTGGGAAACTTACTTTATCATGCAAATAAACATGTCTGCTATTCAACATCAACAAGGAAATGGGGTTTAATACCTTCTAAGAAACATTTTTCAGTTGTATACTAACACCAGGTCAAAGGTCAACACTATTTTTACCTCTTGCAATTTCATACCCTGTCTACTTTCACTTCTCAAATTTATATAAAAAACTGTCAAAAACATGATGAGCTGCATTTTCAAATATCAACAACATGTCCAGAATACAGTTACAGCCAAAAAATAACAGGAAACTGCACTAAAAAAAGTTTTTAAAGAAAAACAGATTAGCACTCTTTAATACAGAACTACTTTCGACTGCACCAGGCGAGCACATCCTGTTGATTAAGTGTAATTAGACCTTGATTTCGTTAAATATGCTATATTTTGCCTTGTTGCCTTCATGTTTCATCTGATCTTTACTAGATTTTTTTGACTTTTTTTTTTCTTTCATTATTTTTATATTTTTTGACTTTTTTTATTTTATGCCCCTGAAGGGTGGCATATAGTAATCGCACTGTCTGTCCATTCGTCTGTACACTCGTGTCCGCTTCATAACTCTGACAATAATGGATAGATTTTCAAATAACTTCGCATAATTGCTCACCACAACAAGACGATGTGTCGCGCACAAAATCCAGGTCCGTGGCTCCAAGGTCAAGGTCACATTTAGAGATCAAAGGTCAAAATCCGTTCGTCTGTACACTCGTGTCCGCTTCATAACTCTGACAATAATATATGGATTTTCAAATAACTTCGCACAATTGCTCACCACAACAAGACGACGTGGCGAGCACAAAATCAAGGTCCGTGGCTCCAAGGTCAAGGTCACACTTAGAGATCAAAGGTCAAATTCCGTTCGTCTGTACACTTGTGTCCGCTTCCTAACTCTGACAATAATGGATGGATTTTCAAATAACTTGGCACAATTGCTCACCACAACAAGACGACGTGTCGCGCACAAAATCCAGGTCCGTGGCTCCAAGGTCACGGTCACACTTAGAGATCAAAGTTCAAAATCCGTTCGTCTATACAATCGTCTCTGCTTCATAACTCGGACAATAATAACGGATTTTCAAATAACTTGGCACAATTGCTCACCACAAGATGTCGTGTCGCGAAAAAAAACAAAAAATTAAAAAAAACAAAAAAACAAAATAAAACAAACAATGAAAATCATATAAAAATATTTTTTTTTTTAATTTTTTTATTTTTTTTATTTTTTTTTATTTGATTTTTATTGTTTGTTTTATTTTTTTTAAATTTTTTAAATTATTTTTAAATATATCTGTTGGTTTCATATTGCTCCACGGTCAAGGTCACTCACAGGTCACTTCGGGGCATTTGTCACTTACTGTAACATTTCTTGTATTTTTTTAATTTTTTTTTTTTTTTATATTTATTTTTTTGATTTTTATTATCTCTACTGACCAAGTTCGAAAACCAGCCGGATCGGACCAGTAATGGTGGAGTTATGGCCTTTAATTTTGTTAAAAATGCTATATTTTGCCTCTTTAAGACGATAGTCACTCGCTTCATTGATGTTACAAGAGCCATATTAGCTAGTAGAGCATCCACAAGAGGGCCTCTTTTTTTTTTTCATTAATTTTGTTTTGATTATAATTTTTTTTTTAAATTTATATATTTTTTCAGATGTTTTTTTCATCATGTTTTGGATTTAACGAAACTTAGCAGGAAGCATTGGTATGATGTCTAGTTGTGCATCAGTACAGGAGCAGACAAGTCATTTCACGTGCCTGAAACGCATAACTCAAACATAAATAATTGGGGTTGGAGGCAACGTAGTTCCCATTTTGCAAGCACGTGCAGATGCGCGGATTTTATAGTACTCTTTATAGAAACACTAGTTTAAAGCTTATACTAGATGGCAAAGAAAACAAATCATATCAGCAGTCAGTTATTATGTCGGAGATTCATCAAACAATCGTGTTGACAGGTTTTATTGAGATATCATAGTCGGAAATCGCGGTACAAATGCGAAGATCGAAAAAAACTAGTTTTTGTTTTCTTCGAAATTGCCAATGTTTCAAAACGGGTACAAAAATTGTATATTCTTAAATATTGTTGAAATTGCCAGGAGTCGAAGATCATTTCCTGTTCTACCTTTTTTGAAAATTTCTTATTTTTTCGTGAATATACATTTTGCGTGCCCGTTTTGAAAGTTGGTACCTGCATTTCACTCTTTCAGAGGCTATTCAAAATGGCGGCGACACAGAAAAACACCATGCCTAGGGCCAGTCAGTCGCACGCCATAAACCCTCACTTCTCCCTGGTGAAGTTCGCACTGTCACTAAAACTAAATTGTGAATTGAATTGAATTGAACTGTTGTATTTCCATTGCAACAGTCCAAACTATGTGCTAAAAATAGCTCACACACACGGTGTACACGTATTCAAAGGTCAAATTATGCAGATGCATGCGTACTGAGTTACACACATAGACATTTGTACAGGAGTGGAATTAAGTCGTTAGACCTTTATCGAAACACTTCAAACAGTGATTGTATATAATTCCAAGTTTTACATGACTGACTTGAGTGAGTGCGTAATTTACACTAGATCTATCATCTATGTCGGAGAATTAATATTGAAAGTGAAACACACCAAGCGAATGAAATGGGTCATGTCATGGATTGTCTGATTGTCTGTAGCCTGTGTAGGGATTTGTGTAAGTAAATACACTTTTAATTACTGTAGTGTAGGACAAGTGTTTAACATTGAAACATATGAAATGGTGGTGGTTCATATATATTATTATTAACTTAATTCTGATAATTTTTAGAACACATGAGTGATGAATGATTGATGAAAATGTAAGCCTACTTATTCATGAATATATGCCACAGTCTTACATTTTGGACAGTATCCAGAAAGCGCCACATTCAATTCCAGTTCAGTTGTGTTTTAAGAAAACTATTATGGAAAGCTGGCATTGATAGCATTAAGAAAGTCGAACATAGTTATTAATATTAAAATTAAATGGAACAATATGTTATTTTTCAGGTTACCACAGCCTGTTTTCACAAAGTCATTTCCCAGTCTCACAGTAATCTGTATAACTACATCAAGAGCATTGTGTAAGCCAGTGTGTAGGTAAGCACAGTTTTAAAAAATCTATGAATTTATCAATGTATATATATATGTGGCATTGTGGACCTGCACTTAGTCTCAGACTTCTTATACTAAAAATAAAAAATGAATAAATGGTGTTTTACAGCACATCGACACATAAATAGGTCATATTGTCCATAGTACGGATGTAAAATGTATCAAACAAGATAAAAACATCCTTGTATTACATCTAAAATGTTAAACTTAACCAAGACCCTGACTTAACATAATGTGCTGGCATTGACCCAGCGATAGCATGGCGGACAATAGCACCATAAAGAACCATAGAAATATATTCATTAGTAAGAATAAGGCAGGTTCTCAAATTCCTATTATATGTGTCTCCTTCCCCTCTCTCTGGGGCGGCTCTAAATAAGGTATACCGGTAAAGTGTTGATCAGCCGAAAACCTTTTTTTTTTAATTCATCTTACATGTAACAATTTTTTCTAAAATTCATTATTCATCTACATATTTCAATTAAACAACTTGTTAACTATTTAAGTTGAAACGAAATCTGGTTACGGTAAACAAAAGATGTATCATTTTTTAACTTTCCTATGTGCCCTTCCCCTCTCTCTCGGGCGGCTCTAAATGACATATAATGTGTTGTTGATCCAACTTAGGCCAGAGTTATTTTGGTGTTTTTTTTCTTTTCTTAGACGCTCCGAACCAGTTTGTGTAAGGTTTTTTTTTAACACAAAAAAATGGTAAGAAAAATAACCCGTGATACCCATATGTTGGTCCTGCATTTGAAACCACCAGTGATCATGTTTAAAAATTGAAGTAAAATTAGAAGTTATATAGTTTTTTTCTGGTCATTGTTCCCACCATGTTCTGTTCAATTTATATTCTTATAAAAAAAGTTCTATTGTCACTTTTTATTCATCTATTTCAACTCACCAACTTGTTACCTATTTAAGTTGAAAGAAAAATATGTATGGTTAAACAGAATCTGTATCATTTTTATTTTCAGAGTCCCTGATGTCCTGAGACGCTGGGAAACTGTACTGAAGTCACAAAATACGGGAGGATTTTATTGAAACGAGTGTATAGTCACATATATATTATAATAAATTTTTACAACATTATCAACCGAATCAGAAATACTTAAACGAACAAGAATAGAATAATGCGACGGTGTACAATATTATTACTATTTTTTTTGAATCATGAATACCTCATACGGACAGTACTAGCATCAACTTCAAGAAAAATATGTCTAGTAACATTTGTGACTTGAGGGAAGGTTATTTGGACCCACTAATTTCAAAATTCCCAGGATCACCAGTTCAGCAAAATATCATATCACCATACATGTCTGACTGTTGAAAGAGGTGGATCGATGGCGACTTTAACTGACAGTTCATTGGAGTGGCTCAAAATAAGGGCTAATACGAAAATATAAATGTGTTTCTGTTAATCTGAATGACCATGCCCAATTTCTTTATTGGATTAAAATGATGTTTTCTGAATTTTATTGGATTATAAAGTTTGTGGAATGACAGATGGCAGGAGGTGTATATTACTGGTTCTACCCAGAAAAGTGGGTGGTCTGTCTCTGCAAAAAAACAAACAAACAGATACATGTATGTATATAACCCCACATATGTTGAAAATGACTTGCACCATATAAACAATACAGGCGGAGAGGTGTTCATATTAAAGGGACATGCAGCATTCTTTTTTTTTTAAACGCCAAAATGTTATAATTTAAATATATGCAAGCGTGTGTAAAATCAATTCTTGATTAATCAATCGAGGTGCAAATTTTAATGCTTGATAAATACTTGATAAATGCTGTGTGTCCCTTTAATAAATAAAAACAATTATTGTATGATGCAATTTTTTTTTTATGTAATACCCTTTATATTGGGATGTTTTGATGTAAATATTTGAAATAAAATGTTTTAAATCAAATAAATAATTCATTTTGATATCTGACTTGTTACATATTTTTTACTTAGTCATGAAAGATAATATTTAAGGCCTTAATATGTACCTTAAATGTTTATTGTTTACCATCGAATGGTGAGGCGGCATATGGTGTTAGTTATCTGTGCGTCTATAATCTTCCACAGTTTTTAACCAATCTTTTGCGAAACTTTACATGATCTTCATCTATAGCATATCGATTTTGCATCAAAATAAAATTTATTTATGAATATATATTCTTGCATTGTACAATTTTCCATGGATTGTTTTCAGTGCGGTCATTCAAGTCCCATGGACATATTGAGTAATGGAGATGTTCGGTTGCCTTTTTTATATTTGTATACATTCTCATTTTCACCTCTCACCGCTGCGGGTTCAATTCCCACTGGGAGCTCAACTTGTAGGTGAGAAAGTGTCGATTCTTACAGATAGCAGAAAGTACACAGTACTGGTTCTACCCAGGAATTATGGCCTAAAATGTGCTATAATGACATAAAACACAATTCAGCTTTAAAAATATAAAGTAAAAAAAATGGCCTTCTTTACTTTCCTTCGATGCTATCAGTATAAGTATTACGACAGTGTTTCTTAGGTTTCAACCGACAAATGGTCTATATTTAAACTAATACTTGTAAGTAAGATGGGGCCCTCAAACCCTTTCATGTGTGGGCGATATATTCCACGGTTGATTCATGATACTAGCATGGGACAGCTACAGTACATATGACAGTGCTGAGTGCAGTTGCGGATGAATTCATTTGAATATTTAACGGCTCATCAATGCAGTACAGGTTATTTAGAGCCGCCCCAGAGAGAGGGGAAGGATACATAGGAATCCGGGAACCGTGCCCTGCTCTTATTATCTAATAGATTCCTATGGTTCTTTAACATGCTCGGATGATAGACCTATACGCGGGACCACCCGGTTTACGTCCCCATCCGACGGACGAGGCTAAGAGAAAGTGTCTTTCCCAAGAACACCGACAAAACTCAGTGGCACCACCTCCGGTTACAAATCCGCTGCGCTACTGACTGCGCCAAGTTGCGGATGACAATTAGACACTGGATAGTCTAGTCAAAAACACAGCAACAAATATATTATCTGAATATGTTTAAGAAAGTATGCTTGCAAGAGCTTTCAAAAACAGACTTCATGATTTGAGTTGGGGTGGGATGGGGATGGGGCGCATCCTTTTAAATCTCAGCTCAGATGCCCTCCCCCTCCTTCTCTCCACCCCAACTCCCATCTTGAACAGTAGCGATTGTTACGTACACTTTCCACATATGAGAGGGTGCCCAATACTACCCGCTCCATCGAATACGCGCCTGCAGTTCTTGCGAGGTTAGTCGAGTCAAAATTACAGTTAAGTCAAACAATTCGTATTTTCGTGTACTTTTGATAAAGAAATAACATGCTTTTCGTGACATGCAGCAAAATTCATGTAATGTGTGAACTAAAACAACAATTCAAGTATCTCCTCGTATTTTATTTAACAAAAAACACACGGTTGTTGTCGTTTTAATCGTATTCTAAAAATGGCATCTTTTAGAGTTATCGCCCCTCGCTTCGACATTTTACAAGGCGGGTCTGCATTTATCACGCAGTAAAGATTCTAAAAAAAAAAGTCGGTATAGCCGAAAATCACGAAACTTAAAGCGGAAATGAAATTTCATGATCAAAAATTGTCACAATTTTCCAAATTATGTGTTTTAAAAAATTCAAAATGGCGGACAATTTTTTTTTTTGACGTTGCCGAAAGATGACGTACTACTTTTCGTTGTCAAGCGTGGTTGCGATATTGAAAGATGTAGGAAAATATCAAGGCTGCTCCCCTACTGCATATTGCATTTTTTTCGGTTTGTTTATTTTTGATGGAGTTTATTTTTGATGTCGGCGCTACTCCTCTTGAACACCTTGTTGAATTTCGACGAAATTTGGCAGGAAGCATCGGTAAGATGTCCAGTTGTGCAAATCGCTGTATATCAATGAAATCTTGGACTAGTTCGAAAACCAGCTAGATCTTGTTAGTAACGACAGAGTTATGCCCTTGATTTATTGAAAAATGCTATATTATGTATTTTCCTTTGTTAAATCTGTAGCTACTTCATTTTTAGCTTGACTATTCGAAGAATAAGAGATCTTATGTAATCACCCCGGCGTCGGCGTCCCACATCAAGGTTTGCGTGTAAGCTGTGTTTCCAAGTCTATATCTCTTACATTTCTTATCCTAGGCCTTACCTACGAATACCCGCCGACCCTGACGTTTTTTTGGTCCATTTCGAAAAAAAAAAAGAAAAAAAAAAAAAAGAAATTCAGTGCATCTTCTTTACAGTCATACAAAACAATCTGTAAAAATAAATAAAAATAAAATAAAAAAAAGAAAAAAAATCCGACCAATTTTGAACATGTTACCAGAACCACACTATTTTATTTTTTTTAGGCCCTAGCACAACCAAATTTGGCCATGGGCTTCCTTATAGCATTATCCAGGGTCTTCCACAGGAATTTCTTAAGGGATAGGGGGATTTGCGCGGTCGACGAATGGGGATGGGCGCGGGAAGGGGGATTTTTTTTTTTACTGACCAGTGGAAAGGCGAGATTTGTCATATATGTAGTATCATAAGAAATGAAATAAAAAAATAATAAAAAACATTTTTTGATGTAAATTTATTGTTTTATTGTTTTATTCATCTATTTATCAATAAAACCAACAATCAGCCATACAGTTAACATTAACCACATCATTCATAAACATTAACTACATCACTCCGAGTCTCAACCCATCATCACAGTGACGATCTCCTTGTTCTCTGTGAATGCCAGTCATCTACCGCTCTGTTAAAATCAAAGTCATCCAGAGTTGGACCATCCATGCAGATTAAGAGAAGGCTGTTGAGGGCGTTGTTCGACAGGTTGCATCTGTGTGTTGTCTTTACCCTCTTCAGTGTGGAGAAACCCCTCTCACAATCTAGAAAGAAAAGTGTTTTTTATTGTACAGTTAATATAAAAAATATGTTAAAATGAATATTGTCATGATCTGTTAATAATGATATACATGCAGCTCCAAATAATTATTTAATAAAACAGTAATTGCTTTTAATAAATATTGTATCATTTTATAAAACTGTATCCTACCTGCTGTGGAAGTTGGAAGCAAGAGCCCTATTCCCTCATACCCACTAGACTCAGGCTCAGACTCATTTAAATCACAAACTCTTTTAACACTAAGAGTCCTAGTAACAAATGTATCCATAATTCAATTCACTATGAAATCAAATGCACTGTATAAACACAATGTGAAGAAGACTATCTATCTTAAGTTTTTGTTTTGGCACGCCTTGTTGCACTAGGCATTTTGGCGTGCTTTTCATATGTTGATTATACATTCTATATTTCATAATTATTTTATACATAGGGGATTTATTTATTCATTTGTATTCGTTACTAGGCGGCAAGAGCTAAGCAGACGTAAGTATTGTCTATGGCAGATTACTGTGAAGAAGACTGCATCAAGACCTGTTTATACTAAGTAAAATAACAATGGAATTGCTCGTTATCTGAGACATAACTAATTGTTAAAAAGCAGACAGCCAATAAAACAATTCAATTACTTACCATAATTATTTCACGGTTCTGGTTACTCTCCAAAACACCGCTACACACAGTGCAGAAATCCAATATAGCCGCCCTTCGTTATGATCATCATTCTGTTAACACCAGCTTAATTGCATCAATTAAATCATTTATCCCTAACTGGACCCAATTAATTCAAACACCATCATCTTTAATCTTATCTCAAACGTCTGCCGACTATCGAAACAATAAACAACATGCCACTAACTTTTAATCCAATTATGCACACATGCGGTCTATCTGTGTGTATTTCACAGCTGTTACAGCTACTGACACTTTATCAATCGATACCGGAGTCGCTTGACTGCATACACAATTTATAGACTTGTAGTAAAGTGTTTTATTGGGAAACTGAAGGGATAGCGCAGTAAGATCAAAGGATAGCGGCACAATTAAGGCAAAGCGGGACATTCCATTTTGGAATTAAGGCGTAGCGGGTGCGCTATGCTTAAATGGCCTGTGGAAAACCCTGATTATCTTAGAGGCTGCATAAGCAATTTTGGTTCCTGTAAGCATGGGCTAATTGGCCTTATCTGCCGGTACGGCCACGGCCGCACCAATAATTTTACAGATTTTTTTAAAATTTATTTTGCATGTAGACACTATACAGTCGATTCCGTTTAATCGCATATCGGTTAATTGCATATTTCGGTTAATTGCATAAAGTTTTGAAACACAAAACCATTTGTATTCTTTTGCATGTAAAAAACCCTGTATAATCGCATAGGTTTTTGTCGCATTCCGGATAATTGCATAACGAATATCTGGCTGATTGCATATTGAAAGTCAAATTTACCTGCATTTTGCAACTGTTAATTGATTGACGTGGTCAGAGATAAGCCCGAGGTAAACTGATTGACAAAAGGTGCTAATTGGCTTGCCGAGAGAGTTTGCCATTTTGTGCGGTTTCCGTAAAGCTTCCACGCCATGACGATCGCTCACCAATAAGCATACACAATTTAATAATAAGTTTATACGCAATGTAAAGAATAGTGTTGTTAATTATTTACTGCTCTCAGTTTGCTAGTGTCGGTAGAGATGCATATGACATTGAGTAGCTCATAGAGGTTACTTAATAAATGAAAAATAAAATAAGCTTTTGTGTTATTATCATGGCTGTATAATTCACACTACAAACAATAGCAAAGCGACGCAGGTTGAAAGAAAACAAATACGCATAAATATTGAATAAAATCTATCAAATAACGGTAAATACAAAATGGATATGCACAATAATAATCCTATCAAACATCTTACATAGAATTAACTCGCTTTTATGGAGTTTCTATGTAAGTATTAACAGAACAGTAAAACAAAAGTAGAAACGTGCACCGCTACATGTACACAATGTTCAGTTTCGGTTATTCGAATACTCCGGTTAATCGCATATATTTTCTTGACAAATCGGCTATGCTAATAACCGAAATCGACTGTATTGATAAATTATAATTATTTAAAGGGAATGTAGCAACACAGCCAAACAAGCTCTTTTATTCTGAGTTTTGAAATGCTTGCAAAAAGGTGAACGAATTATCAAAATCGGATGAAAAACAAAAAAGATATGACCATTTGAAGGTTGTTTTAAAATGGATATGGGAGCTTTCACCCTTTTCCAAGCTTTTCAGAAACCTCAATAATAAAGATTATTTAGCTGTGTCGCTATATTCCCTTTAAGTAACATTTGCTTAAACGTTATTAAGACAAAAGTTTGGTGGCCGTACCGATTCCGTAATATCAACTTCGGTCAGACCCAGTGTTCATTCTGGAGGGCGACAAGATCCTCCGTGACTTTGCTTTTTTTTTTAGCCGACGGCGAAGTTAAAGTCGCCTTCAGATTGACCACTTCGCTTTTTTCCCGCCCTCAAGCGAAGTGTAACCAGTCCTTTAACTGACCTGTTGTTTATGTCTCAGGACAGGCGTAGACATCTCTGGGAAGGGATTATGCATATTGCTTTGTTCGATCACAGCAGAAACCCCGCGGGGAGCATACTTTCCTACAACTATGATATCCCCCGAGGCAATTTTCGCACCTCGCCATTTTTTGTTAACAAATAAGTCTCTACAGGGAATACACACGCCTTATCAAATGAGATTGCGTATAGCTGAACAATTGACCATCGAAGGTTCCGTTACAGTTAGACAAGTGCGTGTTGAAAACGTGATCGAAACAACAGTTTGAAGTTAATTTACATGAGGTGATTAAATGATACCACCGAATAATGATTAGAGTTGTGTTTTCTTAATTGTTTGATAAAACGGACATTTTGGCATTCCAAACAAATTAATGCATGAAAAAGAGTTAATAATAGATGACATTTCTACTGAATTTTCGGCAATTGTTTACTTCCGGAAAAGTGCGGTGTCATAGTAGTTTGGATAGGTACACAAGTTCGGATGGAGGAAACCTTCTTTCTTTTTTTTTAATAAATATTGTTTTTAGCTAATACAAATTGGGAAACAAAACACATAAATTGGTCTTATAGGTCTTAATGAGGAATAAGCCTTTTAGGAAGAAGTTTGAGAATCATATTTACATAGAACTCCATACAGATTGATAGAAAGATGAATAAATAAAGATACCGCAATATATTTATATTAATTCTTCTCTCAATCCTTTCTTCTATAGTTACAGTATATATCAGTAAAGAGTGCCTGTGAGTGTGAATAAAATTAATAAACACATTTAATTTGAAACAGCTGGCATGCTCTTAAATAATCAAAAGGTTATAACCAATAGGGTGTATACATGTATATCAGTTTATAATTAACAATAACCGATTGCGCGCTTAATTTAAAAGATCGTCACTCACTTCTCCCTATTTTTTGGTCACTTCTCTCTATTTTCTTTGGAGAAGAGAAGTGACTTCTCCCTAAAATCCAGGCCTAGATTGAACCCTGCAGACCATGTCAAATTTATTATTAAATTGATTGTCATGATCTTAATCACATAGGAACACGTGGAAAAGACTGCATGTATGCCAACGTAATTGTAAAATGCAATCCAGTTCATCGGCGTAGCTACTATTAGGCCATATAGGCCCGTGCCTATACATCAATTTGAAAAACAAAAAAAAAATGAAAAGTCAAAATTTGCAATAAAATCTGAGGCCGGAAGCGCTATGGGATTAAGGGTCAACATGTGTTTCTTATTTTATTTTACAGTGTCGCTGTGTAGGTAATTCAACTTTTGTCAAATGTTAATTCTCAAATTTGTCAAAGATTATGCTCTGTCAGATATACACCACACGCACCATTACATGTACGTAGCTATTTAAAAAAAAACATGCCAGGGGAGCATGCGCCGGACGCCCGCAGTTTTTTGGGCCTATATATATTCATTTTGTCAGCTACGCCCCTGGACTTAGTATTTTCGGCAGTTTTAACTGATATACCAATAGAACAAAGACATTATCAGTACTGAAGTTTATGATGTGACGAAGTTATTGGATACAATAAACTGATGAAAACGAACAAAAGTGCGATAGATAATATATGAGTATAGTATATTCTAGTTAATATTGTTGTGTCGTTATTTATAGTTTCTTATGCTTTTTACAACAGTCAAGTGAATAATTTCTTTGAAACTCAAGTCTCCAGTGGCCTGAAATAAACGCAAAAAAGCATGATTTGGGATCTTGCAATAAAAAAAAGCAACTCGCGCATATATTTGGCCGTACCCATAAGAAATAGCAACTCGCGACTTACGCCACTCAATATCTTCTCGCCTCTCATCGCTGCGGGTTCGAATCCCACTGGGAGCTTGACTTGTAAGTGAGGAAATGTCGATTCTTACGGATGGCGGGAGGTGTACAGTACTGGTTCTACCCAGGAAGAGTGGGTGGGCTGCTTCCACCACAAAAACTCGACCGTCATATATAACCTTACATGTGTTGAAAATGACGTAAAACACCATACAAACAAACAAACATCATATCTTTGGCCATACCAATAAAAGATCCGTGGATACGCCACTGTGTAACCCATGGGCTCCCATGGTTCCCAAATTATGATAGCCCAAAAAATGTGTCCCATTTCGCATCAAATTTTGCGTGTAAGCTGTGTTTACAAGTCTATATCTCTTACATTTCTTACCCTAGCTCAACCAAATTTGGCCATGAGCTTCCTTATAGCATTATCTTAAGGGCTGCTTAAGTAATTTTGATTCCTGTAACCCTGGGCTCCCATGGAATCCAAATTCTGATAACCCTTAAAATGTGTCTATTTCACATCAAATTGTGCGTGTAAGCTGTGTTTACAGGTCTATAATTATCTCTTACATTTCTTGTCCTAGCTGAACTAAATTTGGGAATTGGTTTCCTTATAGTATGTTGTAAAGGATTGCGTAAGTAATTTTGTCTTCTGCAAATTCTGGGCTGCCATGGAACCCAAATTGTGATAGCCCATAAAATGTGCAATAAAGGCAGATCTAGCTAGGTTTGCATGTAAGCATGTATATATCAATAATTTTGGTTTGGGATTTCTTATAGCATTATGCATCTTATTCATACTTCACCCATATTGGGGCATGGGTTCCCTAAACACACCCCCTCCACACTTTTTTTATTTTTTTTACATATTTCCGTGTTGTTTTAGTCATTTCTTACAAATAGCTTCTTACACATATCTGTTGCCTACCCCACCCCCCGCCTCTCCCCCATCCCCAACCCCACTCGAAACTCAATTTAAAAAAAATAAATGTTTATACATATTTCTGTGTTGTTTTAGTCAATTCTTACACATAGCTTCTTACACTTATATGTTGTCCCCCCCCACGTCGAAGGTTACGAAGGTTAACCCCAACCTTTTAACTGACGTCAAATCGACGTAATTTTAACGTCGGTGTAACACCAAAAGCTTAAGTTGTAAATAAGTTGGATTAACAGTCAAAATGAAAGTTTTTTTGACAACATATTCCAACGTCAAACATACGTTTAAAGTCCAACGTATTAACATCAAAAGTTGACATCCAACTGATGTCAAAAGCCAACATCGTATCTGACGTCAAATCAACCTTATTTTACTTTAGTACAGAACGTCATAAACCAAGGTAGTACTGACGTTGGATTAACAGTAAAAATTAAAGTGTTTTAGACGTCATATTCTGACGTCAAAGAGACATCAAAGTCCGCCGTTGTATTGCAATTGGTTTTAAGTTAATGAACGCATATCAACCGTGAACGTTGTATTGACGCTGGATAAGGTCACCGTGATCAAGCATTATTTCCATGTATTTATGACCACAATCCCACGTCAGTACGACATCAAAACTTGACGTCTGTCAGACATCATGTTTGGATGGCAAATTGAAGTTGGAATAAGGTTGCCAGCCTCATGACCTTATATCAACATATATCCCACGTTGGTCTAATGTCCTGTGCCTGCTGGGAACTTCTTCTTATGAACTGATGGGTAGAATTTGACGAAATTTCACAGCAAGCATCCTTGCGTGATCCTCTCTTCTTTGGGAACTTGTTTCATTGGTTATGCTTATCATTAGTTTTGTTTGCTCAAACTGTCATGGTCTCTTTAGCCAGTAGTGATACAGGCCCATGTGTGCCTTTTGTTTTTTAGCTCTACTGGCGAGCTTATGGGATCACTTTTTGTTCGTCGTCCGTCTGTCTGTCCGTCCATCTGTTAGCAATTTTATAAAATCAACATCTCTGAAACCGCTTGAGGATTTTGATGAAACTTCATCAAAATGTTACTTGGGAGGGCCCCTCTCCGATTTATGTTTTTCATGCCGCCAGTCATCAAAGATGGCCGCCATGGTAAAACTATGTCAAATTTAAGGAATTTTCAAACGACATCTCCTCCGAAACTGCTTATACCATTATTGTAAAATACCATAAACATGTTCCTTGGGATGGCCTCTATCAAGTTTGTGTTTTTCGTTATCGTCGACGGAGACTCAAAGTTTACATCTTCTTTGAAACCACTTGAAGGATTTTGATGAAACTTCATTACACTGATCTTTAGGATAGTCTCCCATAGATTTGTGTTTTTCGCCAGTCATCCAAGATGGCCACCATGGCTAAAACTAGGTCAAATTTAAGGAATTTTCAAACGACATCTCCGAAACTACTTATTCCATTCTTGTGAAATATCATAAACATATTCCTTGGGTTGGCCTCTATCAAGTTTGTGTTTTTCGTTATCGTCGAATAATCAAAATGGCCGCCACAGCAACCCAGATTTTACCTCGAGTTATATAGGAAAACATTAAAAATGATATCTCCTGAAACCGCTTGAAGGATTTAGATGAAACTTAAATCACGATGATCTTTGGGATAGTCCCTCTCTGATATATGTTTTTTGCGGCTGCCAGTCATCCATGGTGGCCACCATGTCTAAAACTAGGTCAAATTTAAGAAATTTTCAAACAACATCTCCGAAGAAACTACATATTCAAATAATTGTGAAATACCATAAACATGTTCCTTGGGTTGGCCTCTATCAAGTTTGTGTTTTTCGTTTGTCGAATAATCAAAATGGCCACCACAGCGACTCAAAGTTTAATTAGAGTTATATAGGAAAAGGCTAAAAATGACATCTTCTTTGAAATCGCTTGAATGATTTTGATGAAAATTCATTACAATGATCTTTAGGATAGTCCCCCTCAGATTTATGTTTTTCGCGGCCGTCAGTCATCTAAAATGGCCACCATGGCTAAAATTAGGACACATTTAAAGAGATTTCAAACGACATCACCGAAACCACTTAATCCATTCCAGTGAAATATCATATACATGTTCCTTGGGTTGGCCTCTATCAAATTTGTGTTTTTTGTTGTCGACGAATAATCAAAATGGCCGCCACGACGACCCAAAGTTTACAGAGTTATATAGGAAAAGGCTAAAATTGCCATCTTCTCTAAAACTTCTTGAAGGATTTTGTTGAAACTTTATCACAATGATTTTTGGGATAGTGCGCCTCAGATTTATGTTTTTCGCAGCCGCCATTTGTCCAATATGGCCACCACGGCTAAAACTAAGTCAAATTTAAGGAAATTTCAAACGATATCTCCTCCGAAACCACTTAATCCATTCCAGTGAAATATCATATACATGTTTGGTTGGCCTCTATCAAATTTGTGTTTTTCGTTACCATCGAATAATCAAAATGGTTGCCATGGTGACCCAAGGTTTACGTAAATTTATATAGGAAAAGTATGACATCTTCTCTGAAACCTTTTGAAGGACTTTGTTAAAACTTTATCAAAATGGTTGGCATCTATTAAGTTTGTGTTTTTTGTTTTCTTGCAATAATCAAAATGGCCGCCGTGGCGACCCAAAGTTTATATAGGAAAAGGCTAAATATGACATCTTTACACAGTAGAGCATCTACAGGCCCTCTTGGGCCTCTTGTTTTGTTTAGCACTGACTTTAAATGTTTGATTCCAGGCTCGAGCGAAGGAAGCCCGGGACGGAAGAAAAGCTCATCTTTCGCCAACCCACAAGTATATCCTCAAACAAACTGCAGACCATCTCAAAATTGATGTCTCCATAGCGGAAGAGTTCATACTAGATTCTGATCGGGTAAATAGGCATTATGCAAAGGTTTTAATATGGTATGAAACAGTTCTGTAAGACATATATTGGACAAAGCTCAGGGAAAACTGAAAATGGATAGAAAAAAATCCCTGCAGGGAATATAAATCACGAAGCTTAAAGCGACACAATGTCGTCAGGGAAACTGTTCTATACATGTTTACTTGTCAAAACCAATCAAACTTCCACAAATGTGTCTCCATATTTGTTAGTAAATTAAAAGCAGTGCTTTAAACAGAGTAATCGTCCAAGCTACTGTTTAGTGTTGTACAAAGCACAGGGGACTGCATATGCCCAGTGGATAGCACGTTTGATCCTGAATTTGATGAAATCGGGTTGAGCCTTATTGGTGCCACTGGTTTACATCGGTATGTCTTTAGCAAGACACTTCCCCATAGCCTCAATAGAATGGGGACGTAAGCCGGGCGTTTTTTTCTTTCCTTCGAGCATGTTAAAGAACCATAGGAATCTGTTCTGTAAGTTACCAAATACTTATATGTATGCTTCCCCTCTCTCTGGAGTGGAGTGGCTCAAAATAACCTAAACAATGTGTTGATCAGTCATAATACACCAATTCAGTACAGTTCAGTACAAAGCACTTCATTTATTGGGAATCAAAGTAATATACTAAGTTACATTTTACTGTTAAAATCCTGTAGATCCAGATTATCACAATCTTAAACATATCCTCATCTTCATTATTTTCAGCACATCAAGCTTTTTGATGCTTTCATGCACAAGGACGGGGTCAGATGCCTCAAGTTCTACTACCAAGAGGCCCTCATGCCTGCCTTGGAAGGTAAATTGATAAATTGCCAGTAAACACTATTGTTCGTTCATATATGATAATTGATTATGATATCCTAAGCTGTCAAGATTGTGCAAAATATAAAATGGCTTCTGATGCAGAGAGTTTACATAAGTTGAAGAGAATTTAAACAAAACTTCAGTGTTTATAAATTTATATATGTGTTTAGCTTGAAGCATCAGAGATAGACTAGCAAGTTTGTACAAAAGTAACGAAGTTCCAATGGTCAAAATGGTCTCACCTTTGGGGTTCAAATGATTTTGCTATTAAAGACCTGTACATTAGAAGCAGTTAACCAAATCTTCTTCTGAAACTAATGAGCCCAAGACATTATATAAAATGTATGGAACATTTAATTGACATGGAGAATGCACTGTAAAATTAGGTACTCCGAGCCAAGAAACACAAAAGAATGTGTTAATGTATACATGCGTATTAAAAACGTAAAAATATATATTAAGAAAAAAAAATATTAAGATTTATTTATTTTTATTTTTTTCAATACGCAAAGCAAAACATAAATATACAGCGTTTAAAATCTTGCCGATCTACATCTTCAGAATTTATGGTTAGTTCTGTCACGTGTCTGTAGAATATGTTTGAACAAATCTACGCTTGGAAAAACAAACATTTCATAAGTCGGTTTTCGGTTTTATATTTTTTCTTGAAACTTGTTGAAATAATATAAACTGTAATTTACCATGCAGGGGAAGAAATATATTTTACTTTATACTCGTCCTGTAGGACGAGTGGCATTGACATGTTACTCGTCCTTATAGGATGTTTACTCGTCCTGCTCTGATTGTAAAAGTTCATAAGTCAAAGCAGTCAGATACCATCATTTAACACTATTATATATAAATAAAACAAAGGAAAACATCATAATGTGTTTTTTTTTATATATAAAACAATGAAAATTATGAAACTTTGACCAGTATTATAGATGACTATATTCATATTCTATAGTTCACTACAGCCTGATCATGGCCATTACAGTTACTCTGGCATGGTAGATATTTCCCCCTTTTCCTGTGAAAAAATCCCCTTTTAAAAAAACACACACTTTTTTAGTAGAAAATGTTAAACTCCAATACAGGAAAACAGCATACTTTTGCAATTCCCCTTACTAAAGGCTCTGGTCCCAGTCATCTAAAAGCTGACAAATTCCCTTAAAGATTTCCCGGGTGAAAGTGTTATTTGTATAACATCAAATACCGTAACGTGCGCGCTCCGTGAAATTAGAATGGGAGCCGCCTTTTAGTATGTCCCAAAACGGAAATGCGTCATTTCCCAATATCCGGTTGACTAAAATTGCAATATATCGGTGAATAAACAGAATTGCGACTATTTACTGCATTTAATCGCTTAATAAACTATTTTCTTTGTTGTTGTTTTCTACTGAAATGTTACTCGTCCTCTCGGACGACCGATTCATGGGTTTCACTCGTCCGGATTCGAAATTCACTCGTCAATACGAGCGGACGAGTGGAATTTTCGTGCCCTGCCATGTATTAAGGCCACAAGGATTCATCAAAATAGCAATTAATCACGATGCATCCCGTCTGATTCAATTCACAGTGCATTTGAACCCAGATTTGATACGATGAAGTTGTAGTATTGATATTAAAATGACTTTCTAGTTTTTTTTACTAAAATACTGTCAAAGAAATATGATTCTCCCATTTCTGCTCATGTGAGATAGGCATTTTCCTCATGTGAGATAACTCATCTTACATGACATGTGACTTACGAAGTCATGACGTTACGTCGACGTCACCTTATTCTGGCGTTAAATCAGCAAAGTCATTGATTTTATGCCGGTAATAAACACATAATGGGAGAAAAATAATCTGTCATGAGTGATCCAGTCGTCCCTGGTTACAATTCTGACCCTCGGGTGAATTTCCCTATCTCACATGGATACTCATGAAGGATTCTTATAGTATTTTACCTCTATTTGAAAAAAGAACGGCCCTTTGCTGTGAAAAACACAAATATAAAAAAATGAAGGGTAGTAAAATCCTTCTCTAAAGCTCTGTAAGTACGATCCATCATTTGGGTTGGATGTGCCCATTGATTTTATATTACTAGGTTTAAAATTCTAGGTCATACTAAGCTTAAACATGATCATGTAGTCTTTATTTTTTAATAAGATTGTGGTAGGACAATACCAGGAGTGTCAAAGGGATCCAGTGTCAACAGACTCGTGGTTACAAGTGGTGCTGGAGAAAAAATTACAGGCGTTTGTGTCTACTTCTTACGAATAAAGGTGGATGTTAACATTTCCATAAAAAATGTCCAGGATGTAAGTCATTTGCAGTTATTCTTAAAGAAACTTATAAGATTTCAATACTGGAAGTGTTGCTTTAAACAGAAGACTAAGTTCATTTTATTTCGCATCAAAATTAAGATGGCTTTGCTTTGCTTTTATACCACATGCATAAGTTTTAAGATTTGTTTGAAAAGCTTGAGGCAGCTGCAGCTCCTTCAAAACCTCTGACTGAATTTTACTGGAAGTTATTTCTTATTAATTATGTCTGGTTGGTTCTAAACAAAATAAATCTTCCTGCAAAGTCCTAGATGGCTTAAAGGACAAGATGGATAAAAGAAAATGGCAGCCTGCAGCCGTCTTTGTTTACATAATCTTATGTAGAAACACCTTGTGATTGCTACTTCTCCTAAAACATGAATTAATTTGGATCCTTATGAAACATCACAGGAACATTCCAAATGAGGGCTATTCCATTAAAACATGCATGGGACCCCAGGAAGGCACTTTTGAAATTGAACACTCACCCATACATGCAAAATTGAGTTGAATGAACCAAATTTCATTAAATGACCGAAGGCTCAAGGCAATCTGTTGGGATCACTCTTCGTCGTCTGTCATACGTCGCTAACTTTTGCTTCAAACAATTTCTCCTCAGAAACCGCTTGGCCAATTTTGACTAAACTTCACATGGATGATTGTTCGGTGAATGCTTTTCAGATTTATTAAAATTAGGTCAGGGCAACATCCAAGATGGCCACCATTACCATATACAGTTGAAACCTTAAAAAATCTTCTTCTCAAGAACCGCTGGACAGATTTCTAGTTTTTTAGCTCTACTGATCAGAGATCAGCAGAGCTTATGCCGTGGTGCGTCGTCCGTCGTCCGTCTGTCCGTAAACTTTTTTTTGTAGCGACTTCTCCTCTGAAACTACTGAATGGATTTTCATGAAACTTTACAGAAATGTTGCCCATGAAGTCTAGTTGATCCTAGCAAAAATTCATGTTGATGTGAAATCCAAGATGGCCGCCAGATCTAAAAATAGGTTTTTAAAAAACAAGTTTGTAGCGACTTCTTCATGAAAACTGTAAGTGATATTGATATGGGACTTTTTCTAAAATGATCAGCATGACATGATGTTGGTCCTTGTCGAAAATCGTTTTGATTCGACGTTAAACATGGCTGCCAGTGGCCATCTTTGTTTACATAGAGTTATATAATGAAAACTTGTAGCGACTACTCCTCTGAAACTACTTGACGGATTTTCATGAAACTTCACAGGAATGTTGCTCTTGATGTCTAATTGATCCTAGCAAAATTTCAGGTCGGCCGGAAATTCAAGATGGCTGCCACGGCTAAAAATAAATTTTCAAAATACAAGTTTGTAGCGACTACTTCTTGAAAACTATAAGTGATATTGATATGGGACTTTTTCTAAAATGATCAGCATGACATGATGTTGGTCCTTGTCAAAAATCGTTTTGATTCAACGTTAAACATGGCTGCCAGTGGCCATCTTTGTTTACATACAGTTATATAGTAAAAACTTGTAGCGACTACTCCTTTGAAACTACTTGACAGATTTTTATGAAACTTTACAGGAATGTTGCTCTTAATGTCTGATTGATCCTAGCAAAATTTCAGATTGGCCAGAAATTCAAGATGGCCGCCACAGCTAAAAATTGATTTTTAAAAAAGAAGTTTGTAGCGACTACGTCTTGAAAACTATAAGTGATATTGATATGGGACTTTTTGTAAAATGATCAGCATGACATGATGGTTAGGCCAGAAAAAAATATACCTGTGTTTCTGGTTACTCTGCTGAAAAAATTAGGGTAGGTAGGTCGGTAATTTTTTTATTTTTTTTATTTTTTTTATTTTTATTTTTTTGGCCCATGTTTATGGACGATGTTAAAGGTATCTTTAACTTTGTCAAGTAGTTAATTTGTAGTGATTTTGCAAGGAGAGAAGGTAAACAACCTCATGATATCTTCTTAATTTGTTTGTTTTGAATAAAATAAATTGAAAACACATATTTTCTGCCATTACGAGTTTACATACGATTGAATTTTATAATTTTCCTGAGGCTGGGTGGTAATGGAAGAACAAATCATGATTAATGTTTTTCATAACTTCTGCTCTGTCCCATGGCTGCATTTTCCAATACGAATAGCCAAAACGGGTTTTAGCGCATGTTTCATACTCAATATTTTCGTACATTACCGTTTCGTACCCAGCTTTTTCGTACTATTTTTTATTTATTTATATATTTTTTGATAAAAAACTGTAGGGTCGGCGCCAAAAAATAGGGACGGTCGGGTAACCAGAAACACAGGTGTTTTTTTTTCTGGCCTTATCAGAGTCAAACATTATTTTGATTCGACGTTAAACATGGCTGCCAGTGGCCATCTTTGTTTACATAGAGTTATATAGTAAAAGCTTGTAGCGACTAATCCTTTGAAACTACTTGGCAGATTTTCATGAAACTTCACAGGAGTGTTGCTCTTAATGTTTAATTGATCCTAGCAAAATTTCAGATCGGCTAGAAATTCAAGATGGCCGCCATAGCTAAAATTAGATTTTTTAAAAAAGAAGTTTGTAGCGACTACGTCTTGAAAACTATAAGTGATATTGATATGGGATATTTTTTTGTAGCGACTACTCCTCTGAAACTACTGAATGGATTTTCATGAAACTTTACAGAAATATTGCCCATGAAGTCTAGTTGATCCTAGCAAAAATTCATGTTGATGTGAAATCCAAGATGGCCGCCAAATCTAAAAATAGGTTTTTATAAAAACAAGTTTGTAGCGACTACTTCTTGAAAACTCTAAGTCATATTGATATGGGACTTTTTCTAAAATGATCAGCATGACATGATGTTGGTCCTTGTCGAAAATCGTTTTGATTCGACGTTAAACATGGCTGTCAGTGGCCATCTTTGTTTACATAGAGTTATATAATGAAAACTTGTAGCGACTATTCCTGTGAAACTACTTGACGGATTTTCATGAAACTTCACAGGAGTGTTGCTCTTGATGTCTAATTGATCCTAGCAAAATTTCAGGTCGGCCGGAAATTCAAGATGGCCGCCACGGCTAAAAATAATTTTTCAAAAAACAAGTCTGTAGCGACTACTTCCTGAAATCAAAATCAATCAGTAGAGCTTCAAGGTCATTGACCTCTTGTCTTTTAAAATGATCGCTAACGCTTAGACTATCAAGTTTGTTCAAATGAAGTCCCCGAGGTAAAAAATGACCGTGCCCTGGTGGTAAAAAATTTGTATATTGAGATTTTGCATGTTTTTCATAGACTTACATAGGAAAAAACTTTAAATTTTCATAGACTTATATAGGAAAAATCTTCTTCTATGAAACCATGAGGCACAGAGCTTTCATGTAGGATCAGCTTATGGTCCTCTACTAAGTTTGTTCAAATGGTGACCTTGGGGTCTAATTTGGCTCCGCCTCTGGGTCACAGTTTTACATAGACTTATATTGGAAAACAATTCAAAATCTTCTCTGAAACTGCAAGAGCCAGAGATTTAATATTTTGCAATTGCTATAAGCTTATGGTCCTCTACCAAGTTTGTTCAAATGGTGACCCTGGGGGTCAAATTTGGCCCCACCCCAGGGATCACAGTTTTACATAGAAGAGATCACAGTTTTACATAGACTTATATAGGAAAAACATGAACAAATCTTCTTCTCTGGAACTACAAGAGCCAGAGGTTTAATATTTTGCATTAACTGTAATCTTGTGGTCCTTTACCAAGTTTGTTCAAATGGTGACCCTGGGGTCACATTTGGCCACGCCCCAGAGGTCACATGTTTTACATAGACTTGTATAGGGAAAAACTTTAAAAATCATCTTCTCCGAGACTGCAAAAGCCAGAGGTTTAATATTTTGCATTTGCTATAAGCTTATCGTCCTCTACCAAGTTTGTTCAAATGGTGGCCCTGGGGTCACATTTGGTCCTGCACCAGGGGTCACATGTTTTATATAGACTTCTACAGATAAATACTTAAAAAATCTTTTTCTCTGAAACTGCAAGAGCCAGAGGTTTAATATTTTACATTTGCTATAAGCCTATGGTCCTCTACAAGCTTGTTCAAATGGTGATCCTTGGGTCACATTGGGCCCCGTCCCAGTGTCACATGTTTTACATAGACTTATATCTATAGGGATAATCTTTAAAACAATTGTCTTCTCAGAAACAGCTTGTTCAATTTTGACCAAACTTTACATGGATGATCCTCGGATGAATGTTTTTCAAATTTGTTAAAATAAGTTAAACGTGACATCCAAGATAGCCACCATAGAAAAATCTTTGAAATACTTCTTGTACACTAGGAAGCTAGGGCCGTGGGTTCAAATCCCACTGGAGGTAAACTTTTTTTTTTTAATTCTTCATTTTTAGCTTGACTATTAGAAGAATAAGAGAGCTTATGTAATCACCCCGGCATCAGCGTCCCACATCAAGGTTTGCATGTAAGCTGTGTTCACAAGTCTTATGTCTCATACATTTTTTATCCTAGCACAACCAAATTTGGCCATATAGCATTATCTTAAGGGCTACATAAGCAATTTTGTTTCCTGTAACCCATGGGCTCCCATGGAACCAGGGTATTAGCCAGACAATCGTGCAGCCGTCTTTTGCATGGCCGTTTTGAAAAATCTTGGCCAATATTTGGGGGAGTGGGTTGGGTAAAAAAAAATAATATATATATATATATAATTATTTTTCATTTTTTGCTCAATAACACACTTCCAAATTCTTACTTTCTCAATATTGTTATGTTTTGTATACATTTATAGAAGAAATATGATTTAAAATGTATTTTTTCACCTTCATCTGTAAAAATAAATTAACCGAGAGACACCCACTTGTCACGAATTGACGCGTAGCGCGTGTTAGCAAATTATTTTGCACACCCTGTTTGCATATTTGCACACCCAGTTCTTGAATTTCTGCCTAATGCACTGCATGGAACCCACATTCTCATAGACCTTAAATGTGTCTATTTACATCACATTTTGCGTGTAAGCTGTGTTTACAGCAGGGCTTCTAAAATTTTAAAATGCAAATCGGTCCAGGTTTTTAACTGCCGTAAGAATCGCACTTATTTTAAATAAATCACTAAAATCACCGTACCCCACCCACCATGTCACCATGCATTTTTTCCGTTCAGTCATTGATATAGAGAACTATTTAAAATGTATGTTTGTATTATATTTGTATTATTTATAACTTACTTTATCACAATTTGTAAATTTTAATGACTGACATCATGTCTTCGCTTTACTGAATGAATACTTTTTACTCAATATTAAAATTGTTGATCATTTGAGGAATTGAACCGGAAGTGTGTAATAAACCGGGTAGGTATAAAACGCGGACTAACACGCGCGGACTAGCGGATTATATACGATTTTACATAAATTTGAGTAATATCGTTTTTCATCAATTAGCTTAATTAATACCAAATGTTACGACTAACGCAAACAATTTCGGTCCGACTTCATAAAAAACTGTGTCAGGTTTGTTCACTTTCCTTAATTAATGTCATTAATATTATACTTAAAGTTATTGTAAAAAAAAAATCAAACAAACAATTAACACATCTCTGTATTTTAATGACGCAAACAAATTTCAGTCCCAGCTTTGACCACTTAAAAAAACAAACCGACACAAGCAAACTGGCTTACACCTTACGACTAACGGTATATCAAAGAAATTACAGACGGTAACACTCGCTTCAGTGAACATACAGAACGCGTGATATACTTCCACTGATCACACATCAAAGCCGTGATACATGGCTATAGACTCTTCCGGAAAACTCCCTACTATCGGTAATGGTTTAGTCCAAATTGACCTACTTTCGCACAGCGAGTGACAATCGTGTTATGGATCAAAGAATATTGCCGCAAGGCATATTTTAGGTGAGAAGGGCAATTGTAGATTTTGAAACGACCGATAGATACAATATCTTGGACCGATTTAAACAGAGATTTTGAAAAGAAAAACGGTCTGGAGACACAGATTTCGGTCTGGGAACCGATAAACCGGCGATTTTAGAAGCCCTGGTTTACAGGTCTATATCTAATACATTTCTTGTCCGAGCTCAACTAAATTTGGGATTTGGTTTACTTATAGTATGTTGTAAAGGGTTGCATAAGTAATTTTTTCTTCTGCAAATTCTGGGCTCCCATGGAACCCAAAGGTTTGAGTGTAAGCTATTGTATATATCTATAATTTTGGTTGGGATTTCTTATAGCATTATGCATCTTATTCATACTTCACCCATATTGGGGCATGGGCTCCTTCCTCCCCCACTTTTCACACACAGAGATTTTTTTTTTTTACATATTAAATTAATTTTCTGTGTTGTTTTGGTCAATTCTTACACATATAGCTATGTTGCACCCCCACACCCCCACCCACTCGAAAGTCTTTATTTTTATTTTTTGTTTTTACATATTTCTGTCTTGTTTTTGTTAATTCCATAACATATAGCTATGTTGCCCCCCCACCCGCCCCCCGCCTTCCCAGCACCCTCCGCCTCCACCCCACCACCACCCACCCCACACTTGCAACTCGATTTTTTTCTTCTTTTTTTAAAATATATTTTAGTGTTTTTGGTCTGTTTTTACACATATAGCTATGTTACCCCCACACCCACATTCTCCATCATCACCACCACCCGAATGTATATATATATTATTTTTTTACATATCTCTGGTGTTGTTTTGTTTTATCAGTTGATCAATATGTTTTGCCCCACCCACCATCCATCCCACCACCCCATCATCACCACCCCAAATGTTTTTGTTTTTTTGTTTTTGCGTATATCTGTGTTGTTTTGTTTTATCAGTTTATCAATGATGTGCCCCCGCCCTGACCCCACCCACCCCCCATTTGATTCAGGGCCATCTCTTGTTTATTAAATTGCCTTCATGGAGTCCCGCGTATGTTTTAATGGAATAGCTCTGATGTTGTGTTGGTCCTAAATCTAAAATAAAAAATGGAAAAGTTGATGAATATGGTGAGTGAGATAATCAAATCTGGTCATCTTCTTACAGTAGAGTGCCAGGTTTTTGACCTCATGTTCATAACAGTAAAAGTGTTATATATTCTACTACAGGAGATATTTTCCGGAGTTCTCGATTTGACAAACACAGATGGTATACTGAACATGTTTGAGTCAGTCATTTCCAAGGTCTATCAACCCATGGTAAAAGCCTTAGAAAGATGGGGTGATCTTGCCAACACGCCTCAGGGTCGCAAAGCATGCAAACAATTCATTGAAAACTTTGGAAACTTCGTAGACTATCTAATGAGTATGTATACGTTTTTATTATTTTTTTTAGGCACAATGACATTTAATGCCTCCACCATAAAATGGGGAGTGGGTAGGAGTGTGGTATGTCACTAAGGGTTGTACTAATCCACCCGTACTTCACACATGTTTGGTCGCTGTGTCTGAACTGTGGTAAGATAAGGTGAAATGTACCTGTTCCCCTCAATCCCTCACATTATCAGTCTTCGAAATTAGCCAGAAGCCCGAAGCCTGCTGTCAGTAAAAATCAAGTCGGGCATGTACATTTTAAAAGCTGATATGCCCGTTAAAACTCGGACAAAAATGTAATGTCAGAATGAAATCTGACCCAGAAATTAAAGACTTTGTGTGTAAAATAAAAGTTAGATTTATTTTGCTTATACATCACCAGAAACGACTCTCGGTTTCAGAAGAGACTGATTTTCATTTTAATTTATTTTTGAAAGGTTGGGGAAGAAGGAGCAATATTTAGTATGAATCAATACCACGATGTAAACTTGAATAATAATGAATTGAAGGTCGTTTCCGGTCAAATTTGAAACCTTCTTTATTGGTCACCAGCCATATCGGATCAGTAACACAAGAGTTGTGGCCCTTTTTTCTGCCTGAAAAAACAACAACATTTTCTGCCTTGTGAACACTCTAGCACCTTCATTTATTATTTGATCTTTACCAAGCTTGCACAGATTGTTAATAGCAATGAAATCTTGTACGAGTTCGAAAAACGGCCAGGTCGGATCATTTGTGCTGGAATTGTGGCCCTTGTTTTTGCTAAAATATTTTCTGCCTTGTGAACACTCTAGCACCTTCATTTATTATTTGATCTTTACCAGACTTACACAGATTGTTAATACCAATGTAAGCTCAGAGAAGTTTGAAAACCAGCCAAATCGTATTAGTAACAAATTGCTGTATTTTGCCTCATTAAGACACTTGCATTTGGCTAGATTTTAAAGAAACTTTGCAGGGATGATCAGTACCAAATAAAGTTATTTATCATGCAGATATGCACTTTTCTGCCTAATAAAGGGGTGACCTAATAAATTTTGCTTTATTAGGCAAGTTGGCCAATAAAGCAAATCAATGCGGAATCCCTCGGCGTTTATTGGACGTAACATTATCTGACGTCATGCACGTAACGTTGCCTGACGTCATAAAACAAACAAAAAACAGCAACATGGCGGCGTCCTCGATAAGCGTCACATTCTGAGAAATAGGTAATAATAGTAATAACTAATTCAGACAGGAAATGTGGCTAATCTACATGATAAATAGAATATTATGTCAGTGCCTTTTACTATCAAGTTTATTAGGCTCGGCACAAAAACGAAGAATGCTTTTTAAATTTGTTAAAATAAGGTCAGAACGACATCCAAGATGGCCGCCATTACCATATATGGTCGAAACCTTAAAAAATCTTCTCAAGAACCGCTGGACAGATTTCGACAGTTTTTCTTTTAAAATGTTGGCCAGCGCCTAGACTATCAAGTTTGCTCCTGGTGTCAAAAATGACCATGTCCTGTGGATCCAAAGTTTGTATATTAAGATTTTGCATGTTTTTCATAGACTTAAGCCAGAAAAAAAACACCTGTGTTGCTCGTTACTCAGCTGAAAAAATTAGGGTAGGTAGGTAGGTAGGTAGGTAATTTTTTACTTTTTACTTTTTTTTATTTTTTTGCCCATGTGGTTTGGACGATGTTAAAAGTATCTTTAACTTTGTCAAGTAGTTAATTATGTCTCCCCCACACAAAGTGTGGTAGGGGAGCCATATTGATTTTGTGCTTTCTGTCTGTTTCTCTGTAGGTCTGTCTGTGTCACAAACGATGTCCGATCAATAACTAAAGAATGGTTGGACCTAGGGTCCTCAAACTTGGAAGGATGGTTGGTCATGACAAGTAGATGACCCCTATTGATTTTGGGGTCACTAGGTCAAAGGTCAAGGTTGCAGTGACATTGACTATCAAAACGATGTCCGATCAATAACTAGAGAATGGTTGGACCTAGGGTCCTTAAACTTGGAAGGATGGTTGGTCATGACAAGTATATGACCCCTATTGATTTTGGGGTCACTAGGTCAAAGGTCAAGGTTGCGGTGACATTGACTATCAAAACGATGTCCGATCAATAACTAGAGAATGGTTGGACCTAGGGTCCTCAAACTTGGAAGGATGGTTGGTCATGACAAGTAGATGACCCCTATTGATTTTGGGGTCACTAGGTCAAAGGTCAAGGTTGCGGTGACATTGACTATCAAAACGATGTCCGATCAATAACTAAAGAATGGTTGGACCTAGGGTCCTTAAACTTGGAAGGATGGTTGGTCATGACAAGTAGATGACCCCTATTGATTTTGGGGTCACTAGGTCAAAGGTCAAGGTTGCGGTGACATTGACTATCAAAACGATGTCCGATCAATAACTAGAGAATGGTTGGACCTAGGGTCCTCAAACTTGGAAGGATGGTTGGTCATGACAAGTAGATGACCCCTATTGATTTTGGGGTCACTAGGTCAAAGGTCAAGGTTGCGGTGACATTGACATTTTTTTATTTTTATTTTTTATTTTTTAATTTTTTAATTTTTTTTAATTTTTTTTTTTTTAATTTTTGCATAAAAAGTTTTAGGGTCGGCCCCTTAAAAAAATAGGGTCGGTCGGGTTACCTGAACCACACATATTTTTTTATGTGGCCTTACTGATACAGATAGTAGATACAGTCACAGGGATATTGAATATCAAAACATCTCAGATCAATAGAGGACGGTTGGACTTAGAGTCGTCAATTATGCCTGTTCGGGCTAGTGGGGGAGCCATACGTTTTTGTCCCATGGACAATAACAATTTCTAGTTTGTAGTGATTTTGCAAGGAGAGAAGGAAAACAACCTCATGATATCTTCTTAACTTGTTTGTTTTGAATAAAATAAATTGAAAACACATATTTTCTGCCATTACGAGTTTACATAAGATTGAATTTTATAATTTCCTGAGGCTTGTGGTATTGGAAGAACAAATCTGCTGGCAGCATGTCATGATTAATTTTTTTCATAACTTCTGCTCTGTTCCATGGCTGCCAAAACGGACGCGCAGTGCACCATGGAGGCGGCCATGTTTTAGCGCATGTTTCGTACTGAATTTTTACGTACATTACCGCTTCGTACCCAGCTTTTTTGTCCTTTTTTTTTTTTTTTGATAAAAACTGTAGGGTCGGCGCCAAAAAATAGGGACGGTCGGGTTACCAGAAACACCGGTATTTTTTTTCTGGCCTTATATAGGAAAAAAGTTTAAAAAATATTCTTCTCTCAAACCACCAGAGCTTTCTTGTATTACATGTAGCATCAGTTTATTGTCCTCTACTTAGTTTGTTCAAATGGTGACCTTGGGGTCTAATTTGGCTCCGCCCCAGGGGTCACAGTTTTACATAGACTTATATAGGAATTTTTTTAAAAAATCTTCTTCTCTGAAACTACAAGAGTCAGAGGTTTAATATTTTGCATTTATTATAAGATTATGGTCCTTTACCAAGTTTGTTCAAATGGTGACGCTGGGGTCAAGAGCCAGAGGTTTAATAGTTTGCATTTACTATACTCTTATGGTCTTTTACCAAGTTTGTTCAAATGGTGACCCTGGGGTCACATTTGGCCCCGCCCCGGGGGTCACAGTTTTACATAGACTTGTATAGGAAAAACTTACTCTTCTCTGAAACTGCAAGAGTCAGAGGTTTAATATTTTGAATTTGCTATAAGCTTATGGTCAACTCAAAAAGATAATATCAGAAGTCATCCGATATAGCGAAAAGCATTTGCGTTTGTTTCGTTCATTTTGTTCATTTTCAGCGTTTAGCATTTTAAAAAATGCATTCATCGTTCATTTTTTAAAACGATAAACGCTGAAAACGAATGCAACGAACGAAACGAACGCAAATGCATTTTATAAAATATAGATCATTCAACATTCATTCTGCGTTTATTCTGCGTTCATTTTCCATTCATTCAGCATTCGTGCTACGTTCATTCTGCTTTTATTTGGGGGTACTTGAACGCAACTGGGTCTGTATTTTGATAATAAAATACTTTTAAAAACATTTTTTTACTGTAACTTGTGATAACCTGTTTAAAATGATTTCGTACCCCAGCCAAACACGCTTTCTATTCTTGGAGAAGGGGTTGGATGGGATATGAAAGTTAATACTCCGACCACGTAATTTGCTTATACTTCAGTCAACGATGTCAAGAAAAGTAAAAATAAAAGGTATACAATATGACAATGCATATCGAAAGAATTCAATTCAGACTACAGATATATTCAGTGGTGTTCCATGCTTATTGCAAGAAATTAAAAAAATGCCAAGACTAAAAAATGTTCTCCCGGTCTTCTCTTTTCCATATAAACATTACAAATCGTTGTTGGACGAAAACGAAGTTGTTTGCAGGGTGTTGAGTTTATGTAGCCATTTTTGGTAATCTAAAATAAAGTTCTGCCTAAATATGTATGCTATTCGACGAAATGCTATAATAAAATGTTTATAATATGACATGTAGATATTCAAAGATGAACAATTTCTTGTCTGCACCCATATTAACTTTTTTCTGTCCAATTTGTTCCCACGCTGCCGAAAGAATGAGTACGTCAATGATGTTGGAAATCCAATAAGGATGGATTAACAGACAGTTATTTACAGTTTACTTGATGACTGAGCTCAGCTATTTGTATCAGTGAGATTACTGATTGAAAACTAATTTTATAATGACCTGTTACCAAATGCAAGGAAGATTTAACAGTATTAATTTTTTGTAGCACATTTTTAGCTCTACTGGCCAAGGGCCAGCAGAGCTTATGGGATGGTGTGGTGTCCGTCCGTCCGTCCGTCCGTCCGTTAACTTTTGCTTGTGTACACTCTAGAGGCCACATTTCTGATGCAATCATCATGAAACTTTGTCAGAATGTTTGTCTCAATGAAATCTCGGTCAAGTTCGAAAATGGGTCATGTGGGGTCAAAAACTAGGTCACTAGGTCAAATATTGGAAAAACCTTGTGTACACTCTAGAGGCCATATTTTTGACCCGAGCTTGATGCAACTTTGTCAGAATGTTTGTCTTAATTATATCTTGGTCAAGTTTGAAAATGGGTCACATGGGATTAAAAACTAGGTCACTGGGTCAAATACTTGAAAAACCTTGTGTACACTCTATAAGCCGTATTTCTGACCCAATCTTGATGAAACTTTGTCAAAATGTTTGTCTTAATTATATCTTGGTAAATTTCAAAAATGGGTCACATGGTATTAAAAACTAGGTCACTAGGTCAAACTTTGGAAAAACCGTGTGTACACTCTAGAGGCCATATTTTTGACCCGATCTTGATGAAACTTTGTCAGAATGTTTGTCTTAATGAAATCTCGGTCAAGTTCAAAAATGGGTTATGTGGGGTCAAAAACTAGGTCACTAGGTCAAATACTTGAAAAAACTTGTGTACACTCTAGAGGTCATATTTGTTACCCAATCTTGATGAAACTTTGTCAAATTGTTTATCTTAATTATATCTTGATCAAGTTCGGAAATGGGTCACATGAAGTTAAAAACTAGGTCACTAGGTCAAATATTGGAAAAACATTGTGTACACTCTAGAGGCCATATTTTTGACCCGAGCTTGATGCAACTTTGTCAGAATGTTTATCTTAATTGTTTGTCTCAATGAAATCTCAGTCAAGTTCGAAAATGGGTCATGTGGGGTCAAAAACTAGGTCACTAGGTCAAATATTGGAAAAACCTTGTGTACACTCTAGAGGCCATATTTTAGACCCGAGCTTGATGCAACTTTGTCAGAATGTTTGTCTTAATTATATCTTGGTCAAGTTTAAAAATGGGTCACATGGGGTTAAAAACTAGGTCACGAGGTCAAATACTTGAAAAACCTTGTGTACACTCTAGAAGCCGTATTTCTGACCCAATCTTGATGAAACTTTGTCAAAATGTTTGTCTTAATTATATCTTGGTCAAGTTCAAAAATGGGTCACATGGTGTTAAAAACTAGGTCACTAGGTCAAACTTTGGAAAAACCGTGTGTACACTCTAGAGGCCATACTTTTGACCCGATCTTGATGAAACTTTGTCAGAATGTTTGTCTCAATGAAATCTCGGTCAAGTTCAAAAATGGGTCATGTGGGGTCAAAAACTAGGTCACTAGGTCAAATACTTGAAAAAACTTGTGTACACTCTAGAGGTCATATTTGTTACCCAATCTTGATGAAACTTTGTCAAATTGTTTATCTTAATTATATCTTGATCAAGTTCGGAAATGGGTCACATGAAGTTAAAAACTAGGTCACTAGGTCAAATATTGGAAAAACCTTGTGTACACTCTAGAGGCCATATTTTTGACCCGAGCTTGATGCAACTTTGTCAGAATGTTTGTCTTAATTATATCTTGGTCAAGTTTGAAAATGGGTCACATGGGGTTAAAAACTAGGTCACTAGGTCAAATACTTGAAAAACCTTGTGTACACTCTAGAAGCCGTATTTCTGACCCAATCTTGATGAAACTTTGTCAAAATGTTTGTCTTAATTATATCTTGGTCAAGTTCAAAAATGGGTCACATGGTGTTAAAAACTAGGTCACTAGGTCAAACTTTGGAAAAACTGTGTGTACACTCTAGAGGCAATATTTTTGATCCGATCTTGATGCAATTTTGTCAGAATATTTGTCTCAATTATAGCTTGCTAAAATTCGAAAATGGGTCACACAGGGTCGAAAACTAGGTCACTAGGTCAAATACTTGAAAAACCTTGTGTACACTCTAGAGGCCATATTTCTGACCCGATCTTGATGAAACTTGGTCGAAATGTTGTCTTATTTATATTTTGGTCAAGTTCGAAAATGGGTCCCATGGGGTCAAAAACTAGGTCACTAGGTCAAATACTTGAAAAACCTTGTGTACACTCTAGACGCCATATTTTTTTTCATTCAAACTTTACCAAACTTTACCAGATTGTTAATGTCAATAACAGCTCGGTAAAGTTTGTTTTTAGCTCTACTGGCCAAGGGCCAGCAGAGCTTATGGGATGGTGTGTTGTCCGTCTTCCGTCGTCCGTCGTCCGTCCGTCGTCCGTTAACTTTTGCTTGTGTTCACTCTAGAGGCCACATTTCTGATGCAATCATCATGAAACTTTGTCAGAATGTTTGTCTCAATGAAATCTCGGTCAAGTTCGAAAATGGGTCATGTGGGGTCAAAAACTAGGTCACTAGGTCAAATATTGGAAAAACCTTGTGTACACTCTAAAGGCCATATTTTTTACCCGAGCTTGATGCAACTTTGTCAGAATGTTTGTCTTAATTATATCTTGGTCAAGTTTGAAAATGGGTCACATGGGATTAAAAACTAGGTCACTAGGTCAAATACTTGAAAAACCTTGTGTACACTCTAGAAGCCGTATTTCTGATCCAATCTTGATGAAACTTTGTCAAAATGTTTGTCTTAATTATATCTTGGTCAAGTTCAAAAATGGGTCACATGGTTTAAAAACTAGGTCACAAGGTCAAACTTTGGAAAAACCGTGTGTACACTCTAGAGGCCATATTTTTGACCTGATCTTGATGAAACTTTGTCAGAATGTTTGTCTTAATGAAATCTCGGTCAAGTTCAAAAATGGGTCATGTGGGGTCAAAAACTAGGTCACTAGGTCAAATACTTGAAAAAAATTACGTACACTCTAGAGGTCATATTTGTTACCCAATCTTGATGAAACTTTGTCAAATTGTTTATCTTAATTATATCTTGATCAAGTTCGGAAATGGGTCAAATGAAGTTAAAAACTAGGTCACTAGGTCAAATATTGGAAAAACCTTGTGTAGACTCTAGAGGCCATATTTTTGACCCGAGCTTGATGCAACTTTGTCAGAATGTTTATCTTAATTGTTTGTCTCAATGAAATCTCGGTCAAGTTCGAAAATGGGTCATGTGGGGTCAAAAACTAGGGTCACTAGCTCAAATATTGGAAAAACCTTGTGTACACTCTAGAGGCCATATTTTTGACCCGAGCTTGATGCAACTTTGTCAGAATGTTTGTCTTAATTATATCTTGGTCAAGTTTGAAAATGGGTCGCATGGGGTTAAAAACTAGGTCACTAGGTCAGATACTTGAAAAACCTTGTGTACACTCTAGAAGCCGTATTTCTGACCCAATCTTGATGAAACTTTGTCAAAATGTTTTACTTAATTATATCTTGGTCAGGTTCAAAAATGGGTCACATGGTATTAAAAACTAGGTCACTAGGTCAAACTTTGGAAAAACCGTGTGTACACTCTAGAGGCCATATTTTTGACCCGATCTTGATGAAACTTTGTCAGAATGTTTGTCTCAATGAAATCTCGGTCAAATTCAAAAATGGGTCATGTGGGGTCAAAAACTAGGTCACTAGGTCAAATATTTGAAAAAACTTGTGTACACTCTAGAGGTCATATTTGTTACCCAATCCTGATGAAATTTTGTCAAATTGTTTATCTTAATGGTATCTTGATCAAGTTCGGAAATGGGTCATATGAAGTTAAAAACTAGGTCACTAGGTCAAATATTGGAAAAACCTTGTGTACACTCTAGAGGCCATATTTTTGACCCGAGCTTGATGCAACTTTGTCAGAATGTTTGTCTTAATTATATCTTGGTCAGGTTTGAAAATGGGTCACATGGGGTTAAAAACTAGGTCACTAGGTCAAATATTGGAAAAACCTTGTGTACACTCTTTGTCAAAATGTTTGTCTTAATTATATCTTGGTCAAGTTCAAAAATGGGTCATATGAAGTTAAAAACTAGGTCACTAGGTCAAACTTTAGAAAAACCGTGTGTACACTCTAGAGGCCATATTTTTGACCCGATCTTGATGAAACTTTGTCAGAATGTTTGTCTCAATGAAATCTCGGTCAAGTTTAAAAATGGGTCATGTGCGGTCAAAAACTAGGTCACTAGGTCAAATACTTGAAAAAACTTGTGTACACTCTAGAGGTCATATTTGTTACCCAATCTTGATGAAATTTTGTCTAATTGTTTATCTTAATTATATCTTGATTAAGTTCGGAAATGGGTCACATGAAGTTAAAAACTAGGTCACTAGGTCAAATATTGGAAAAACCTTGTGTACACTCTAGAGGCCATATTTTTGACCCGAGCTTGATGCAACTTTGTCAGAATGTTTGTCTTAATTATATCTTGGTCAAGTTTGAAAATGGGTCACATGGGGTTAAAAACTAGGTCACTAGGTCAAATATTGGAAAAACCTTGTGTACACTCTTTGTCAAAATGTTTGTCTTAATTATATCTTGGTCAAGTTCAAAAATGGGTCACATGGTGTTAAAAACTAGGTCACTAGGTCAAACTTTGGAAAAACCGTGTGTACACTCTAGAGGCCATATTTTTGGCCCGATCTTGATGCAATTTTGTCAGAATATTTGTCTCAATTATAGCTTGCTAAAGTTCGAAAATGGGTCACACAGGGTCAAAAACTAGGTCACTAGTACACTCTAGAGGCCATATTTCTGACCCGATCTTGATGAAACTGTCGAAATGTTGTCTTAATTATATTTTGGTCAAGTTCGAAAATGGGTCCCATGGGGTCAAAAACTAGGTCACTAGGTCAAATACTTGAAAAACCTTGTGTACACTCTAGACACCATGTAGTACGACTCGATTCATCAATGGTATAACAGCCAGGAGAGCGTTCACAGGCCCTCTTGGGCCTCTTGTTATTACAAAATACCTGCAAATTAAAATGTTACCAACAGTAAAATTTATCCATTATAAATAAGACTAATATATGCATAATTAAATGTGTTTCCATATATTCCCCCTCAAGGCTGGATTTTGCTAAATTTTGTCTGTTTCTCTCCCAGTAAAAATTTACATCTGTCAAATATGAATATGTGACAGGTGCCCAGGCAAATGCAGGAGAGGGTGTGTGGTTGGAGGATTACCATGGGGATAAGGTGGACATTGGAGCCATGAAGGGTATCCAGGAGTGTATACAACACGCTGCCAACCCAGATATTGTCAGTGACATGGAGGAACTGACTACTATCTGGTGTAAACAGATTGAACAGGTACGTACAGTTTCAATTGCTAACACAAGAGTGTATTTGCTACCATGAATATGTGTCTGAAATATCTCCCAGGCATACCTACTGTCTGGTGTAAACAGATTGAACAGGTACGTACAGTTCCTATTGCTATCACTCTAGTGTATTTGCTACCATGAGGATGTGTCTGGAACATCTCCCAGGCATACCTACTGTCTGGTGTAGACAGATTGAACAGGTATTTGTCCAGTTGCTATCACTCTAGTGTATTTGCTACCTTGAGGATGTGTCTGGAACATCTCCCAGGCATACCTACTGTCTGGTGTAGACAGATTGAACAGGTATTTGTCCAATTGCTATCACTCTAGTGTATTTGCTACCATGAGGATGTGTCCGGAACATCTCACAGGCATACCTAATATCTGGTGTAGACAGATTGAACACTAGGTATTTGTCCAATTGGTATCACTCTAGTGTATTTGCTACCATGAGGATGTGTCTGGAACATCTCCCAGGCATACCTACTGTCTGGTGTAGACAGATTGAACACTAGGTATTTGTCCAATTGGTATCACTCTAGTGTATTTGCTACCATGAGGATGTGTCCGGAACACCTCCCAGGCATACCTACTATCTAGATTATAATATCCTAGTAAATGTTTCTCTATTCCATTTTCATAGTAAATTAAGTGAAAATGTTAACACGTTACCTGTACAGAACTCAAAACTCGTTAGAATCACGAGAAACTTACTTCATCATTAAAACAAACATTTCTGCTATTAAACATCATCAAGGAAATGGGAGTTGAATATCTTCCAAGAAAGCGATTTTCAGCTATACTAACAATGGGACAAATGTCAACATGGTTTTGACCCCTTGTTATTGTACATGTATAACCTTTCTACCTTCACAAATTTATATCTTAATCTGTCAGATGCATGATGAGCTGCATTTCAAATTAAATAACATGTCTGGAATACAGTTACAGGCCAAAATTAACAGGAAACGACACTAGAAAGGGTTTTAAAGAAAGCAAAACAAGATTAGCACGCGTTATAATATAATAGAGAATTATTTTCGACCGCACCAGGCGACCATAGCCGGTTGATTTAGAGTAATGAAACATCTAGTGCAAGGTCACATCATGTATTTTTGTGTCCGCATAGTGAATATATTTTATGATTCTTTACAGAAAAAATAATGTTGATCTTATCTAATGTTTGAACCATAGATTTTAATGATAATTTAGAGAAAGGTAAAAGTTAAGCAAAGTGTTGTGAACATCAAGGTCAAAATCATACTTGGGTCAAACGTCAAAAGTATATGTTCTTTTGTGCGTGCCCATTTTATGATGTAATGTACACATGTTGATGTAACTCCAAGAGTTTGTGGGTTCTTCATAATTTTAATATACACAAAAGAAAGTCTGAAAGGATACAAAACACAAAATTTAGACAAAATACAAGACAAAAGTTTGAATATCAGATTTGCAATTCATTATTACTGCACAACTGACACATACAATCATTCATAAATGGCATAACAGTATTTATGATTTTACACTACTATAACAGGTGGTGAAAAAATCGTTCCTCAGTCGGGACTCGAACCCAGGGTCTCCAGCTTACAAAGCTAGTTAGCTTACAGGGCTAGTGCTCTAACCACTGAGCTATCGAGGACATGGTTAGGAATCGGATCATTCACCATTTACCTGTACCCGGTTACACAACTAACCAGGCTGTAGGTTGGAGACATTTCTATCCAAGTTGTGAAACTTGATACGACTATAGGATCAGTGACGATCAAACTATTGTTACATCGTTATTCTTTGAATGCAGTGCAGAGAGTGATACAGAAAGTAAAAAGTCCAAGGCAGGTTAGCAGGAAAGTATGCACCCTATCATGCAATTTTGTCATCTCACTCGCATATGACACTTGGCACAACTCACTCAAACAAGTGCTCATCCTTTAATACATGATAAATGGGTGCAATAATATCACAATAGGCTTTAGTCTGAATACAGCTAAAGCAAGGTCAAGGTTATAATAATATTGATTTCATCTTAAAAGGTGCACTGCCTTCTTACAAAGTACACCGGCAAGCTGAAAAGAATTGTTTGTTATGAGTCAAATAAGAAAGATATAAACACTTGTTTACATTGATAAAGTGTACAGATGTTGACAAAATGTACAAATGTTAGTAAAAAGAATGTTTGTTCCATACCAATATTAAACACAATACTGTTTACAGATCCTAGCGGAGAGCGAACAGATGAGGAAGGAGGCAGATGACACAGGGCCTCTGGCGGAGTTGGACCACTGGAGACGGCTCATGGCCAGATTCAATGCTCTTCTGGACCAGATCAAGTCTATGAAGTGTAGGATGGTCATCAGTATCATACACATTGCCAAATCTAAGGTCATGAAGGTAAAATAAATTTGTACACATTGTAACCAGACATTCCTTGTCGGAATGTATGGATTGCTATTCTTCTTTAAATTGATACAAACCTGTCTTATTAGCCCTCCTGGGACCTAGACTTTTTATGTTAGGATGCTATCCAGTTGGCGTGTAGTACATCGGCAGGGCCTTTTTACCCTTCTTTGTAGACGCCGATATACAGCGTCTTCTCCAAGCAAAAAACGTCTATTTTTCCCCCAAAATAACCAGAAAAATTCCCCTCTTTCAGAAAAATTCCCCATCCACAAAGTTGTTTGTCGTAAAACCATCTATTTATAACCAGCATTTTTTACTTCGAGTGCGCTATTTTTAGCCGATGTTTTAAATTTACACTGCGGGATTCACATTTGAAGTAACAGAGCGAGAGAAACGGAAGTTTATGAATTGAATAAAACAAGCGTCGCAGATGATCTAGACTAGCGATTTTATGACTTTATGACTACCTTGACCAACTTACGTTATCAAATCAGATTGTTTATAGTTCCGGCAAAAATGTCTCGCAACAGCTGTGGTAGAGAGGGGATTCAGTGTGATGAATGGCACTTGCACCTTTCTCCTACAGCTCTCAGTCAGGCTAGGCTGGACACCCTGATGAGGATGGCATGATGATGGACCGGACTGAGAGCTTTCCCAGCTCTTGTAAAGGCATTCAGAGACAAGAAGAAACGCGACATGAAATTGTAAAATTGTAAATTAAAATGAATAAAAATGGCTGTTTCTCAGTACTAGTTTTCTTTCTTTAAATGTTTGTGCAAGTAAATGTATACATAAGAAAGGTAGATATTATAACATTATTACCAATAATTTACGGCAACTATTTTTCCCCAAAACTTCGAAAATGGCGCTATTTTTCCCCACAAAAAAGGCTAGGGCACCTTCCCTAAATTCTGAAAAAAGGCCCTGATCGGTGGTTCTGCCCAGGTGCCTGCCGTGTACAGAAATTACCTGGAGGTGGTCTTCCTCCACTATTGGAAACCAACATCGCCATATGACCTTAGTTGTTGGTGCGACTATAAAATCCAATTCAGTTTGATTTTTTTAATTGGTAGGCAATAATATCATATTGCTTTTGACATTCAGGGCTTTCCTTCATAGCCGGTCTTTGGGGGATATTCCCTCCTTCTTTGGTAAGCTGACAGACTACTTTTAGCAGTCCCCAATACAACAACTATAAATCTACGACCTACTTTTAAAGAAAGAAAGGGAATGCACTGACTGACCTTTGTCTAAGAAAATCACTCCCTGTTGTTTGTTATTGTTGTACATTTTCCCTTAAAGTAGCTATCTCGCCAAAGCAGCCATATTGTTATAACATAAGTACACCGTTTCTGAACTTACTGATGACAAGACAAATATACAACTTATATATTTTGAGAATCCAAACTCTAGTAAACACAATATAAACAGCTTTAATCAGCCAAACCCCAAAACTGGAGCGTCGAATTAAGAGTTGCCAACTCGAAATTCATTTTACGCATACGAGGGGACATTCATTATATAATAGAACTATGGTCCTAAAATTTAATTATGGTCCATTGTTGTAGTTATTGATACGGATTATGTTAAATGAACTTTCCCCCATTAATTTATTAAGTTTCAGATACTTCCATCCAATAAAAAATGTGTTTTGAGGGCATTTTTTTAAGACAGGTAAATGATACTGAACACGCCAAAAACGGAAAAACTATTTTGACTAAAAATCATTTGTAATGTGTTTTTTTTGGGTTTATTGTTCTTAAATGTTGTCAGTGCGACAAAATTTAGCCTAAATTTTATGCTAAAAAAGCGAAGAGCAACTTCAGGCTTTAATATTTTTGGAGCGGTGTAACTAAAATTGTTGATTTAATATATTAAATCTTTGGAGTATCCCTTCAATTTGTTACCCATATATTTAAAACCATTTTCCGTCATATCTTCAAACTGATTTTGACTATTATTTTTATTGGAATTTGATATTTTCAGGACTTTTATATTTCCAAGAAAACGGAATTTCTTGCCTTGGCCTGAATCAATGTTTTGTATTGAAAACTTTGTTTACGTAATATTTACACATACTTCTAGTTATAACAAAAGTTTGAATAAATTATTTTGCTGCAAAATGCATTTTTTATGAATCCAACATTACGACCTATGCAAATTCATTAAACTTTCCTGCTGCTTTTTAAGGCAGTGTATATGAATATGTCCCAAACAAACAGTCGTCATAGACTTATATCTTCACTGATTTTAATAAAATTTTCAGAAAGTGTCACTAAAGGTTCATTCTACAAGATCATTTCAAATTTCTTGTGTAAACCTCACACAACGTGAATACGACGACTAGTTGCATTATATAATGAACGCTCCTTGTATTTAATCATGGGTATTTTAAAAACTCGTGAAAAAAACTATACTTTTAATCAGCACATACATGTACATTATTATATGACCTGAACACCTGGATTTTGATAAATGGTTTTGTAGTGTAATTTTGCTGTTATTTGGCGGGTAAGTTTCTTTAAAACTTTACGTCCACTGATATAACTTCAGTCACACAAAGCATCCATTGTTGTCAGATGTATAAAAGTGTATTCTTTACCCATAGATGTGGAAGAACTTAGACAAGAATATAACTGACTGTGCCAACGAGGCGAAGGACAACGTGAAGTATCTGTACACCCTGGAGAAATACTGTGAACCCCTGTACAGACAGGACCCTGTAAGTTGACATATGAGGGCTGTTTAAAAAGTTTGTATATACGTTCTGTCATTTTCCATCTACCTAAGTTGCATGTGTTTATATGTCATGGTAAAGCTAATTCCATTTTAATATTTAAGGAGGTTGGCTGGAAAAGGACGTAGTGATGAGATTTTTTAAAATTCATATTTAAAGCTTCTTTGGTATAATTTAGATTCAAAATTATCAAAAAGAGGCTAGATCACCATACTTTTTTTCCCACTAGACGTCATTGAAGAAGGCACATATTTCTAACTTCAAAATTTCACTGAAAAGAGGAAAAATATAGTCATTGAAAATTTTCACAATTGTTTTCATAACATTACGTTTATTGAAAAACAACAATCAATTTTCGATTGCATATATACATATCTTTCAAATCATAAAAAAAAAATTGTAATCCTCATTCGTCTTTTTACTTTAAAAAGCAAGCATATATGGACAGTATCCCACCCACTTTTGTTTTTACCGAAAAAATAATTCAAGGTAAAGAATTATGTTCTAATGATCAACTTTTTTTTAAACTTGTATATGTCAAGGTCCTATGACATTTCTCTCAAAACAAGTAAAAAAATATATAGGTCACCAGGCTTCTAAAGTTTTTTTTATTAAATATGCTTTAAATTACACCATTTTGGAGTTATTTTGACATTTTCAATGTAAACTGTACACACAATATTGACATGGAGATCGAAAATAAAATTAGCTCAGTATCTACTTTTATATATGTATTCCACTACTGAAAAACAAAAATTTGATTTATTCTATAGCAAAAGGATAAATTCTACTCAGAGCTACCCATACCCCCTACTTTGTTGACAACAAAAAATGATCACAAATGACGGAAAAAATATGAAAAAAAAAATTGCTTAAAATTTGGTACGTTACCATCTTAAGTCCTACATTATATCCATATCTATTAGAATGGAAAAAATTAAACAATTCTGTTGACAAATAAAACTATGATTTAAAAAATAAAATGTTTAGACTTGAAGATGTCAAAACTTGCCCAGCCAACATCCTTAATGAAAATAAGCTGAAATATAAAGCATTAAATAGCTCCACCACTTTATCAATATGACATCACAGATGGTGGGAGCATGCCACTGAATTAATGAAAACACAAAATAATATGATGCAGTTTAATTTAGAAGTTATCAAACATTTTTATTTTTGAATATGAAGATGATAATGGGTTAACCAATTTTAGCTTGACTGGCCAAAGCAAGGCAAGCCTAAGCAGCGGCGTATTGTTCATTTAATAATTTGAAGGTGTGTTTCAATCAGATCTTGGTCCTGTTCGAGGACGAGGAAAATTAATGCATTACACAGTTAATGCCATTGATTATGTACAAATTAATGAATTTTAGATTGTTTATATATTAAGTAACAATGATTTACAAACTGCTTCTGATTTTCCCCAAATCGAATCATTTGTAGGCTTGTTTCAATTCAGTTCGACAACGAGCAAAATCGATGCTTACATTAATGAGTTATTGCCCCTGGTTATATAAATTTAAGGGAATTTCCATTTATTTATGCAAAAACTTCAGTAAGCGTGTGATTTTCATCAAGTTTTATTTGAAGGTATCTTTTAATCAAAACAGCCTCGGTAGCTCATTGGATAAGGCCTTGGAGCTAGAACGCCGCCATTTACTATTTGATTGATACAGGTAAATCGATCATAAGTGCGTTACATATGAAAATTTTAAATTTTAGCCAACATCTCAAAATAGGCAGTTTTTACAGCCTCTTTTTTATGGCTTTTTGTTATAATCAACACCACAAAATTACCTTCTTGACAAAAGATAAATATGTCTACTATTTACTTTTAGTTATTATTAATGCCTAATATAACCCGTATTTAATTTTTTAAATTGCAGCCGATATCTCAAAAGATGCATTTTCATCACCTCTTTTTAGGCTTAGTCTTATAATCACCACCGTGAAATTACCTTCTTGATAAAGACAAATATGTCTACTATTCACTTTTCGTGCCTAATATAACCCATACTTCGTATCTCGTTTGCAATATCTATACATTGTCACCATTTTTTATTTGGCGCCACTCGGTGCTGTATCGGAGGACACAGTGTGCATAAATAATACATATGTTTACATTTCGAACCTTTTTTGGGTTTGTACGTGTAATATTTTATAAGAATTTGCTTTTTTTCACACACGTGTGCAACAACCAGAAGTAGTCATTTTCACGCAGTAGTGAGACGCGCAACAACATAAAAGGGCAAAACGGTCCGTGTCTCCTCCCTGTATACTTACTCCCTGATACCTCTGCCCCCGTTTGCTCCCCTGCCGATGCATGTCTGATGGGAAACTTCATCCTTCATCTCATCTCCTTGACTCCTTGTGAGGTTGCTGTATCAATATGACCTAGCATGATGTGTTGACGGGACATAAAAACCACATTCCATTTGTTCAATAAGATCTCAGATGTGCTCGACATCGGGCAGTATCGACTTACGCATTAGAGTTATTGCCCCATGTTGCGGGGGTAATATTAGCTTGTGAATGTGATAACTACGAAAGTTTGTTTCAAGAAAATTGTGTTGAGTACCACATTCAGTGTTTTATTTTCACGTTTAAGGTCATAGGAGATGTAATTTATGTGCCTTTTTTATGACTCCTAAACTGCTTGGGATAATGGGATTAAAATTGAATGTGTATTTATCATCATTAGCTTGTGTATTGCACACCAAATTACAAGTCATGAATTTTTATATCTGGTTTCAGCATTATTCGATAGAAAGAGAAGTACAACAAGTGTTGAACATCAAATGAAAAAGACCAAAAAAAAACATAATAATTTTCTAATACTGCATTACAAACAATACTCTGTTATTTCAGATTAACTAATAAATATATCATTTCCTGTGTCCCTATAAGAGTCATGTTAGCCAGTAGAGCATCCTCGTGCCCTCTTTATTTGAAAACTTACTACTACAATGAGCCAAGTTTATATGATTATATATAATGGAACTGAACTGAACTGAATGTTGTTTAACGGCTCATCAACACAGTATAGGTTATTTAGAGCCGCCCCAGAGAGAGGGGGATGATACATAGGAATCCGGGAACCTGCCCTACTCTTATTATCGAATAGATTCCTATGGTTCTTAAACGTGCTCGCAGGATAGACCTATACACGGGACCGCCCGGTTTACGTCCCCATCCGACGGACGAGGCTAAGGGAAAGTGTCTTGCCCAAGAACACACCAACGGAACTCAGTGGCACCACGGAGGATTGAACCTGGGACCTCCGGTTACAAATCCGCCGCGCTACCGACTGCGCCACGCCAACCCTCCTATATGTAATGGAATTATTTTCCTGGATTATTGAAAAATAAGCAAATTTTAATAAGACCTCCCACAAACTCGCATCATGAACAAAATCAGTGTGTATGTTAGAGTTATTTCCCTTGATTAAAATATCGCGATATTAAAAGTACATACCGGTATTCCGCGATATTCATGAAGTGTGTTATGTTTTCTTTTATATCCATCGTATTTCCGCGGCTTTTAATCTTTGCACGCTTATTTGAAAGTGAGAAATAAAAAAAAATTGTACCACTCCACGAAGCTGCGTCGTCCAGCCATTTTATTTATACATACTGGCATTCTGCATACTGTACAACACCAGAACAATATAATTACTTCAATCATTAATTGCCAATCTTCAGGGGAGCAACTCATCAAAGAGCCGATTATAATGCCGCAGATAATTGTCCGTAATCCGATAATTACATCTATTAAAACCACAGACCTAAAACAAATACAGCAGTCGTTGGTTACTGCAATCCATTACGCCGATTATACTAACATTGTGTATTCACGGGAATCAGTGCTTATCATAAGTGTAATCAGAAGTGTAATGCGTGATCAGTTACCTGTACCCCGTGGCTAAATCTGGTAAAGGTCTCACGACGTGTCAAAGCGCATCCTCAAAAACAGTCACTACTTGCGGCAACTTCAAAGGATTATAGAAATAGAATAACCCATTCTACACGTGTTTAAGTATTAGTTAGAGGCTATGAAGTGACATTTTAACAATTAAAAAACCCTAAGGGAAGGAGCGCAGCGACTGACTGGGGTTTCTTAATTGTTAAAATTTCACTTCTTACGGGTTTCTTAATTGTTAAAATTTCACTTCTTAGCCTCTAACTGACTTAGTGTTTGCCCTACTTTTTCCCCGCGCTTCTACAAAACCACGCATCTTAACACGTTCGCGCCAAAACAAGCGCGTGCCATTTTAAATTTTAGTAAGCGATTACTTAATGATTAAATGGTTAAAATTCTTGATCGTTAGAAATTTACATGAATAAGTTCACCATTTTTTTTTAAATTCCTCACCGTCTGATTGGAGGAAAAAGTAGGGCAAACACTAAAGTGTGTCTATACTGCAGCCGAGGTGCTATCTTGTTTGGCCCAATTACATCATGAATTATCAATCATCAAATGTGTACCGGTAAGCCTGTTTTCACAAGCATTATTTAATAATTGCCATTTCAAAGTAGGGTGATTCTGCCTTTCTACGCCGTCTAAAATATATGTCTTTCAAAATAAAGCAAAAACTTTTAGAACACTACTTAATGTGACTGTGTGTGTCTAGTACTGTCTACTGTACTATGCAAAATGAGTTTTGTTTTGTTTCTCATGTTCTTGTTCTAGTCGAAAGCTGTGTGTCTACTGTACTATGCAAAATGAGTTATGTTTTGTTTCTTATGTTCTTGTTCTAGCCAAAAGCTGTGCATCCTAAAGCATTATAAAATGTTTTAACTGTACTATGTTTTTATTTTATACTTGTCATGTACATATAAGAAGAAATATAGCTTACAAATGCATGAAGAAGATTAAGGCAATATATCGCTATTTATTATATAACCTATAAATAGACGCGTTTTCATTGGCTAAAAAGTAATTTTTTAGAAAAAATATCTAGCGATATTGACCTGTTTTTTTGATATTGACCTGTTTTATATAATTGTTTTTTTGATATTGACCTGTTTTATATAATTGTAAATTGAGGGTTATATAATAAAACAGTTATGGACTTTTCAGCTGTTATACATGATGTGATATGCACCAAAAAAATCATTATTGACCGAGGCGATACATGATGTTGATATGCACCAAAAAATCATTATTGACCTCGGCTATCGCCTCGGTCAATAATGATTTTTTTGGTGCATATCACATCATGTATAACAGCTGAAAAGTCCATAATTGTATAATATATCGCGATAATTTAATAAAGACGCGACCAACGACTTAGTTTTCACACCAAATATCAATAATTTTGATCATTTAGCGACCACTGATGGGATAAGAGGACTATCAAATCGTAAATTATTGGCGTATTAAGTCCAGATTGGATGATAGTTTTATATTCATTCTATTCAACGACAGTTTTATTAAGCGATCATTTTTAGACACTCCATTGAGTGGTCGCTTACTACAAGTTTGACTGCATCTTGAAATCATTAGCCAACTCACCTTCATGAATTATCATTTCTTAATGTTTATTTCAGGTGTCCATGATAGGTTGCCTGCCAGGCCTGCTCAATGCCATCAGAATGATACACAGCATCTCCAGATACTACAACTCTTCTGAGACGATGACTTCACTCTTTATCAAGGCACTTAATATTTCAAATTTTACAAATGTCTGCCAACCTAACAACTTTAATATACACTTATACAATTTTAGCAACTTGAATTGTTGATCATGTTGATAGATCATTTTGTTTCAGTCTGTTATGCGGTTGAGCTGAGATAGTTTTATAGAATATAAATTTCAAAGAAAGCAATTTTATAAATGCAATTTAGCTCAGAATGACCCTTAAAGTAATGCAATAAAACCATGGGAAGGGTTTAATCTAATGTTGGTAGAACTTGTTACCCAACCTATTTGTCATTATAATATTTCTATCGTATATATGTTTTATATTTGCTCTGTATGTAAAATATTGGCAATAAAATATGTTTAAATCAATAAAATTATACAAATAAAACAGCACAACAGAACAACTGTCTATCTAGGGAGCATTGCATGTTTCTAACATCCTTGTTTTAGTATTAAAGCTTTCACTGGTTAATTTTTTGTATGATAGCTTGTATCACCAAAAAGTTCCCATTAATTGGGCTTGTATATGACAAACTATGCCCCTTTGGACCTTTGGATCTTACCCAAGGATCCACCTTATGGTATTTGTCAGATTTTTAAAGGGATTTTGATAGTTGAAGGCACAGGCCATTCTTTTCCCATAAAATAATACACAAGTTTTTCTGTAAATTAAAAGTGATGAAGAGCTTTCTTTAACTAGGTGACCAACCAGATGGTGAAGGCATGTAAACTATACATCATGAGTAGCAGTTCTGATCGTTTGTGGGACAGGCCCAGAAAGCCAATAGTGGAGAAGATTCAGCGGTGTTGTCACCTCTACCACCATTACAAGGAAAACTTTCAGAGGACCAAGGAGAAGATGGAACAGACACCTGGCGAAAAGCCTTTTGCATTCTCAGAGATGTACATATTTGGCAAGTTTGAGACATTCTGCAAAAGACTTGAAAAGGTATTTGTTAATGTTAATGAGACTTTTAAAGTTGGGATATCAGACTTGTCCAGGGGTGTAGGGGTCGAACTTAAAATTGACAAATAATGATATTTTCTATTTTGAAGTGCCTAAACAGAATTAATGGTCCTAAAAATGAACCGTTATTGGTAATGTGCTGTTCTAGGTTATGTATTTTACGCCCTATTCCATTCAAAATATAGGCTGAATTCCAATTTCAGATGTGAAAAACATGGTGCTAACACCATATTTTAATCGTTTTGAAAGTTTTATCATGATTTTGAACATTTAATTAGCTATCCCGCCATCAACAGGCAAATTTTACGACAGATGTACACGGTTTCTGAACCTACTGATGATGAGGTATATATATATATAACTTACATATTTTGAGAATTCAGTCTCCATAGGCACAGCATAAACGGCTTGAACCAGCCAGGTCAAACCCCAGAACTGGAGCGTCTATTTAAAGAGTTACCAACTTTTAATTCATTTACGCATATTCAATCACGGATATTCGAAGAACTCACAAATAAACCTATACCTTTAATTGACACATATATTATATGACCTGAACACTTGGGTAGAGTTTTTTAGTGTTATTTTGCTGTTATTTGGCAGGTTAGTTTTTTTAAAAAGAATCTTCATGAAAATTCGTTTTATAATCGTAAACTGTATTGATCTCACATCTATGAAAAGCCTTTATGAAATGCAGGTTGAAAATTCAGATTTGTATAGACTTCTTGAAAAACATATTTATAAGTTACTGTGTTGATCAGGAAAAAAAATCTTGTAAATACCACTAAATCTAAAATCTTTAAAGCATCAGTCCCCGTGTGGTCACGGGGTAGAATATAACCACTGCAAATCCTGCTGCAAATCCTGTTCATTTTGTCATTTTTTATCATGCTCATTCAAGGTCTTTATCATGACACCGCCTATGCAAACTTGGAAACGGGGCTCCATCGTAAATGGAGTGTCTACTATAGAATTTGCAGCAACTCTGCAGTTCTGCAGGTGAGAAGGTTCTAGGACCATTCTCCATATTTTATCGATGTAAATGGAGAATGAGCCTGGCATGTTCATTCCTGTTAGGCGCCATATAACCTTTCATGTGTTGGTGCGCCGTAAAACCCAATTCAGTTCAATTTAAAGCGTCGGACAGAGAAAGATAAAGTGACATTACGTGGTCCGCTCTTAATTTTCATTTAAAACTTATATTAGCAGGATTTTTATAATGGATATTTCAACAAATAGAATTATTTTTTTTAAAAACATTTGTTACTGGAAAAAAAATGTGATAGCCTGTTTTAAAATTTCCTATTAAATTTAAATATTAATTATACAATTATGCAAACTTTTTTTTTAAACTGAAAAGTTTGATTTCATACCCCCAGCCATACCCATTTTTGCTACTTTAAATACTCTGACCACGTAATGAGCATCAGAATTTGTCACTGCTTAAATGCCTAAGGAAAAATATTTAATGTACGATTTTTTTTTTAGCATCTACTGATCAGAGATCAGCAGAGCTTATGCCGTGGTGCGGCGTCCGTCCGTCTGTCCGTAAACTTTTATTTGTAGCGACAACTCCTCTGAAACTACTGGATGGATTTTCATGAAACTTTTACAGAAATGTTGCCCATAAAGTCTAGTTGATCCTAGCAAAAATTCATGTTGATGTGAAATCCAAGATGGCCGCCAAAGCTAAAAAAAATAGAGTTTTTAAAAATACAAGTTTTTGTAGCGACTTCTTCTTGAAAACTGTAAGTGATATTGATATGGGACTTTTTCTAAAACGATCAGCATGACATGATGTTTGATCCTTGTCGAAAATTATTTTGATTCGACAATTAAACATGGGCGCCAGTGGCCATCTTTGTTTACATAGAGTTTGTATAGTAAAAATTTTGTAGCGACTACTCCTCTGAAACTACTTGGCGGATTTTCATGAATCTTCACAGGAATGTTGCTCTTGATGTCTAGTTGATCCTAGCAAAAATTTCAGGTCGGCCGAAAATTCAAAGATGGCTGCCACGGCTAAAAAATAAGTTTGTAGCGCCTACTTCTTAAAAACTATAAAGTGATATTGATAATGCAACTTTTCCTAAAATGATCAGTATGACATGATGTTGATCCTTGTCAAAAATTATTTGATTCGATCGTTAAACCTGGCTGCTAGCGGCCATCTTTGTTTACATAGAGTTAATATAATGAAAACTCTTGTAGCGACTACTCCTCTGAAACTACTTGATGGATTTTTCATGAAACTTCACACGAATGTTGCTCTTGATGTTATTATTGATCATAACAAAACTTCAGGTCGGCCGGGAAATTCAAGATGGCCGCCACGGCTAAAAGTAGATTTTCAAAAAAACAAGTTTTGTAGCGACTACTTTTTTGAAAACTAGAAGTGATAATTGATATGGGACTTTTTTCTTTAAATGATCAGCTTGTCATGATGTTGGTCCTTGTCGAAAATCGTTTTGATTCGATGTTAAACATGGCTGTCAGCGGCCATCTTTGTTTTACATTAGTTATATAGTAAAAACTTGTAACCACTACTCCTCTGTAACTACTTGACAGATTTTCATGAAACTTTACAGAGAATGTTGCTCTTGATGTCTTATTGATCCTAGCAAAATTTCAAGTTTGCCGGAAATTCAAGATGGCCACCATGGCTAAAAAATAGAAAAAAAAAACAAGTTTTGTAGCGACTACTTCTTGAAAACTATAAGTGATATTGATATGGGACTTTTTCTTAAAATGATCAGTATGACATGATGTTGATCCTTGTCAAAAAATTATTTTGATTTGACATTAAACATGGTCGCCAGCGGCCATCTTTGTTTACATAGAGTTATATATAATGAAAACCTTGTAGCGACTACTCCTATTAAACTACTCAATGGATTTTCATGAAACTTCACAGGAATGTTGACCTAGCTATCAAAAATCTATCAGTAGAGCTTCAAGGTTCATTGACCTCTTGTTCTTTATACTTTACAGATCCTCACTCTGTTGAGGTACATAGAGACATTTAGCGCCATGAATGATTCCAAGATTGAGGGACTGGAATTTTTACTCATCAAGATTCCAACAGATCTTCAGTAGCATCAGGAAGAAGCCGTATGATGCTCTTGACCAGAGGAAGATAGAGTTTGACAATGATTATGATGACTTCAAGAATCAGTTGTGTGATCTCGAGGTGCTGTAACTTAAAATGTTATTCTCCATAAAGATAAATTTAATTGCCGCACTTTCATACTGATATACCTTTAATAGACAAAGCGTTTGAATATGATTACGCTATTATTTTTAATGCATATTGCTTTCTAAAATGGAAAGGATATTCCATTAAAACATACATGGGACCCCAGGAAGAGCACTTCTGAAATTGAACGCCCACCATTCCCCTCTCACGACATGCTATATGCCATTTGTCATTTGCCAATTGCTATTTGCCAGTTATAATTTGCAAAATGCCAGGTGCTATTTGCCAGTTGCTATTTGCCAATTGTAATTTGGAAAAATGCCAATTGCTATTTGCCAATTGCTATTTGCCAATTTCCGGTATACTATCCCGGTATCCTGGTTACCGGTTATTGTAATCTATTATTTATTTAGGTTTTTCGAGATTCAAGGTAAAATCAAATAATTGTGTGTAAAAAACTATGGAATGCAGGTTGGCAGGTTGGGACTTGCCTAATTGCCATTTTGCTATTTGCCACTTGAGGATTGCCATTTTCCATTTGCTATATGCCTCTTGCTGATTGCTTTAAAGCGACATGAAAAGCCAATTTCACAAATAAAATTTATTTAAATATAAATTATTTCTTTCAAAAAGTCACAATTTTACATCAGCAAAATGAAATCACCAATAACATATCAGCAATAATATATAATTTAGGTCCCAGATGATCCCGGATCCCTCGGTTTATCACAGGCAAAATAGCAAATAGCAATTGGCAAATAGCAAATGGCAAATAGAAATTAACAAATGGCAGAATTAGCAAATGGCATGTCGTGACCGGCATTCCATAGAAAAAACAGCTTTTTGTATATAAGAATATTTGATTTACCTTGATTTCTAATAGTATTTATAAATAATAGATGATGATACTGGGAACCGGGATACCGGTAATGGTATACCTGCAATTAGCAAATAGCAATTGACAAATGCAATTGACACATGGCAACTGTCTAGCAAATAGCAATTGGCAAATATCAAATAGCAAATGACAGTTAGCATGTCGTGACCAGTATTCCGACACCAATATATGCAAAATTGAGTTTAAAGAACAAAATATCATAAAATAGCGTTCAACGGAAGATTTTTTATGGAAATTGCCTTCCTTGGGTCCTTGGGTATCCTTTAATGGAATAGCCCTAATAAATAATCTAACAATACCACATTTTCTGTAGCAATCATTGAGCTAACAAAAAATGCTTTTGAACCATTCCCCCACTCCCAACCTCCAATTTGCATTTGTTGGCATACTTCTTATTAATCTAGTATAAGTTTTGTTGATAGTAATTGCATATCAGCTTTCTTAAACCTAAATTTTGGGTTACTGTGGCCTATTTTCGACGAAATATTAGGTCACTTCCGGTCTCCGCTACGACGTATATCTTGCTTCTTTCTTGCAGGGTTTTCACCAAATTTCAGCAGAAAGTTTCTTATATGCATCTTACATCATGTGTAAAAATTATCTACCTTCGACAAAAATATTTATATAGGTCACGTTCAGTCTCCTCTACGACATGAATAGGGTCCTATAGGGCCACTGCAGATCCCTTTGGGAGGGGTAGGCAGAGTGGTAGAATCCCCCAAAAATCATGTTCATTTTTATCATTTTTTGTTCATGTTCATTAATAGAATTTGCAGCAACTCTGCAGTTCAGGGGTGAGAAGGTTCTAGGCCCATTTTTCCCATATTTTTTATCTCGATGTACATGGAGGATGAGCCTGGCATGTTCATGCCTGTTAGGCGTCCATATAACCTTTCATGTGTTGGTGCACCGTATAAAACCCAATTCAATTCAATTCTTTAAAAGTACTACAACATTACATACAAAAAAAAGAACCAATAGCAATTTAAAAAGTATGTCGTCAGTCGAGCTCTCTTTGGGATTCTTAACCCGCAGTGGTTAAAGGCGAGAATGTTTTCAAAAGCTGCATCATGTTTACCCTCTCTACCACGGATGCACTTTGTTTTAATCATGAACAAATCATAATGAAATGCAGTTTGAAGACAAATAAACAAATAGTGCAGTACAGTTGTCATCTCTTGGATGTTAAATTCATTGTATAATATAAAAATAAACATGTACCTTCTTTTTTTTTTAAATGCAATATTTAATACAATTAACAATAAATCACAATTAATTGGTACGTAATAGGAACTATGAAGCATTATGAAATACAAATTACAGTACAGTTTATTTCAATTTGCTATTGTGATTATATTATTTAATTAAAAAATGTGTTGATTTGTTTTATGAATTTTTTTTAAAACAATCATATATAAATCTATATGTGGTGGAGTCACCTGTAAATTGAAAATCAAAATCTATAGGTGGTGGGTTATATATAAAAAAAAAAAAAAAAAATATATATATATAGGCGGTGGGGGTATATAAAAGGAAAATAAATATATATAGGCGGTGGGGTAAAAAAAATATAATTTAAATATGTAGGCGGTGGGGGTAAAAAAAAAAAGTGCCCCCCACTCCCCAGGTCTTTTTTTTTTCTGGAACAACCCTTACTGAAAGTAACAGAAACAATTCTTGAGCCCTTGTTCACTTCACTGTAGAGCAGCCATTTTATGCTTGCGTAAAACTTTGACAACTACACATTTTATCGAACTGTGTGAAACTTTAGTTTCCCATGAGAAGAACAGCTGTGAAAGGTCAAGGTCATTACAGTTTACGAATTATCAGGGTTATTCTGAGGAGAAAATAAGATCGACAAAAATATAGGAATTATTGTGGTTTTTATATAAAACGCCACAAATTTTAATAAAAATTTAGGAGATACGGACGAAAAGTGATTAGGTGTATCGGAATTGATAGTGATAGACATCGGATTTTATAGTTTGCGGAAGATTATTAACTTTTTTTTATTTTGGGTGCTGAAGCTGACTTTCGTAGACAAAGGAAAAAATGGCGTCCGGATCGTCCGAAATGGACAGGGACATGAATCTCACAAAAATAGTGGGGACAACGTGTAAAAGAGGTACACAAATTGAGGACTGGGAAAAGCTAGGCGAAACGCCGGCACCGTCAGGAACAAGAACTATATACAGCGAAACGCTGATGAATACGGGGAAATCCCGATTCATATGGGGGGAAACACCAAGTAGTAGGAAACGTCATTGGTCAGGTGATCAGTCATGTGACAGAGAAGACGCGGGAAGTTCGCCAGACTTCGCCGTGGGCGGAAAATGACGTCAACAAATTTATGGGAAAAAAATAAATAAAATGGAGGACACCGCTCGGAAAAAATGCCAACCAACAATCGGAAATTATGGGCAAATATCGCCTCCAGCAATTATACAAAATAAAATGAATCATTTAGTAAACGTCGTCGAGTGGATAGCGGTACGCGGGTTGCTGTTGAAAAATGCTCGAATGTGCGATATCCCGACGGATCCCACTGAAATAATGATGGATCCGGTCCGATCAACTGGACAGTTATTGATCGATGGAAGGGACGAGGAGGAATCGACTGAGGACGATAATTTTTTTTTTTTTTCGGGAGGATATAGAAGAAAGTTATGCCACGGAAAAGAAGTACGGAGGAAATATTGATGACGGGTTGGCCAGCCTTATGGGAAAAGGCTATTTGAAAAGCTCGGTGAGTGGACGAAACAGGAAAAAATTGATCGAACAAAAACATTTGATTCCTGAAAATTGTAAAAAATTGGAAGTACCAAAAAATCAATAAAGAACTCTGGACGGCTTTCAAGTCTAAACGAGAGGCGGATTTAGGTATCCAAGGTTGTCATAGTAGATACCTAAGTATGGCCATGGTCCCCACAATTTAAAGATGCTGGACATTATAAAGAATAAAGGAGAGCTGTCTCAGTTGAAGGAGTTGAGTAAAGATATATTTCAAAATCCTTGCACAAGGTATTTTCCACAGCCACACGGAAGCGGGAAAGTCATAATAAGACCTGTGGTGCCCGGCGGAAAATATCGACGAGACATGCGGAGGATGTGATTGCTCACGCAGCTGAGGTCCTGTTGCTGGAGGATGACTTGGATACGAAAGTAGACGAAGATAGAAAAGGTAGATAGAAGGGCCCCAAAAAACTGTCAAACACGACAAAGCCTTTTTTATACCACGGTACCCCCCCACGAGAACGTCAACACAGTGATCGTTCCAAGGGGGGAAATCTCAACACAAATCAATGAGCCAATATCCTCAGGTAGCTCACCACAAGCCTCTATCAACCCACAAAAGCCGACGGGCTACAGTCGGGGCGGCTATGCCGGGTCCAGGAGATTCAAAGAGCAATCGATTGGGAAATCCTCAACTCACAAGAAATTCCACAAATAGAAGGTCACGGTAGAGGTTAGTAAAGACCATCATCAATTTTGAAGGGGGTCAAAGTAAAAAATACTTCAAAGATGAGTGGGAAAAATTTTTACTTCTGACCTTGGATCTTAGATACCGTGTCCGGTTATAAAATTGAACTGGGGGGTTTAATCAACCACAACAATATTTTTGTACCAAAACAAATACAATTTTCTGGAAAAAAGAACACAAATTAAGGAAGATTGAAAAAGTTTTAAACAAAAAGAGATAATTGAAGAAACTTCTGATTGTGACACAAATGAAGGTATTATCAAATATTTTTATGAGGCCAAAAAAAAGGACGGTAGTGTTAGAATTAATATTGAACTTAAAATTGTTTAAAATTGTTTAATGATAATGTAGGCTAAACAACATTTCAAATGGAAACATTAAAATCGGGCTATGGCGAATATTCAACAAGGTGACTATTTTGGGTCAATCGATTTAAAGGATGCATATTTTTAAGGCATACCAGTACAAGAAAGTGACAGAAAATATTTAAGATTCCATTGGGCTGGAAGAAAGTTTCAGTTTTTGTACAGCTACCACAAGGGTTGGCTTGTAGTCCGAGAGTTTTTTACCAAAAGTGTTATAAAACCGGTTTATGCTACACTTCGAAAACAGGGGCATTCAAACATACCTTTATATATTGATGACAGTTTGTTGAAGGGAAAAAACTATTGAAGATTGCCAATTTTAAATATTAAAGACACGGGTATTAAAGTTGGTTGATAATTAGGATTTTACAGTTCATCCTGGGAAAATCAGTATTTAAACCTACTCAGATAATCGTGTATGTTTTTGGGATTTGTATTAAATTCAATTAACATGACAGTTCGGCTAACACCAGAACGGGTAAATAACTTGGTGTCAATTGTGTACATTGGTTTTACCAGGGAGGTAATAATTACTATAAGGGAATTTGCCAAATTAATTTGGAAAAATGGTTGCTAAGTGAGCCAGGTATGCAATATGCACCTTTGTATTATAAAGATCTTGAGCACATTTAAAGATCTTGAGATCAGGTGG
>JAWPHD010003681.1:0-209181 GCA_037043455.1 Cyrtodaria siliqua
GAAATAACGCAAACACAAATTAATGACGTGCATCAAACAAAAAGGCTAGGCAAGCTTATGTTACCTAAGTGATGTTTGAATTGAATGCATTTTATGTATCATTCTATTTATGAGGTTATAACAGCTGTGTATGAAGTATGAAAACGATGGTAAAACAATTGTATTGATATAGTATTCGCCGTTTTACTATCACATATACCGACAGGCAAAATAAGTCAATACGAACACATGTTTACAATAACGCTATTACAGTTTTGTTCAATCCTTGTTCATGTGTTTTATATGACTGTAAATCAATACTGAGATAGCATGGAAGCAACAAACACAAACAAGAGAGAAAAGTAGCAGACTCGGTTTTATTGAGTATGTTCATGAGAGGTAAAATAAGGTGCAATACCGCTCACGCCTCCTAGCACCGACTCATGAACAGACTCAATAAAACCGAGTCTGCTACTTTTCTCTCTTGTTTGTGTTTGTTGCTCCCAGGGTATCACCCTTTCGGTATTTATTAAGCGGCATTTTACTTTCAAGATAGATATAAAAACAGAAAAAGTAGCATTCAAGAACGACAATCAACCAGAAACACAGAACCGAAGAACAACTATATATAAAAATGACTAAAGGCAAAATATGACATCACAAACACTCAAGGGTTATCAATAGGGCTAACGCCTTGGAACGGTCAGTGGCAAAAAAGGCCGCTGGGGGTGTTTAAACTAGGTTCTAGGGTGCACCAAACCTCACATTTACCCTACTGTCATCCCAATAAAACGGGACAGTGTAAATAAAGAAATCCCCGCAATGAACTATTCCCTAACCAATAAGGCAGCATTAATAGGCAATATAAGTAAAACACAAAGATGCTTGTGTATATATAAATACAAAAAAGAAAAATAGCATAGAAAGCCGCAAAGAATGTATGCAATTACTTGGCAGAAGCCAGAGCAATAAGAGAACAAACCACTGATGGCACGGCAAAGACAAGAATGCCCCGCTAAAGGATCATCAGTTGCTTGCAAAATGGAGTAACACAATGTTAAGTGTAATATTAAAAGGCAAGTTATATTCTTCTTATGTTCTTGTGCATGTTTTTATATTTGCTTTAAAAACCTTAATTACTGTAATTAGATTTTTTTTCACTGTGTGCAATGTAACGGGTATCAAACGTTCCTTCACTGTCATATAACTGGAATCATGTGTTTTCTCATTGTTAATTTTGTAATTTAAATTAAGTTTTTTCTCAGCATGTGCAATAAAACTGGAATCAAGCGTTTTTCATGGCTTGTCATAAGAATGGAATCAATCAAATAAGAAGCGTAAAAAACATATGTTTAGTAACAACAGATTGGATGTTTATCTTTACCAAAATTATTTCATATGACATGTTATTTGTCAAGGTAATTCATATTAACCTACGTTTCATTGAACCATTCCGCCTTCATGTAGTTATAAACATTTGTACATTTTGAAAACTGTGAGGCATCTGGTGTTGAAGAAATGGACTTAACAAAAAAATTGAATGTATCAAACTTGAATGTAAAACTTTAACATAAATTGTTAAAAGTAGGCCAAGGTCATTTATATATACCCTGATTTGGATAGGAACATATTGCTGCCATGGAGATGTAAGAGTGTATGAAGTTTGAACACTGTACGGCATTTGGTATCTGAGAAATTGACTTAATGAAAAACTTAAAGTAAAAACGGGACTTGCGGACGTACTTCCGGACGGACAAAGGTAACACTATATGCCCGCACCACTTTCGTGGCGGGGCATAAAGAGGATCTCAATGCAGACTAGAGAGAAAAGTAACAGTCTCGGGTTTATTGAGTTTGTTCATGAGAGTAAATATGGTGACACACTTCCCACGCCCTCTAGCATCCTAGCATCGGCTTAAAGATGAATGGCCACCCTTTGTGTAATATTATCAATTAACAAATTTAACTCTTAAACATCATGTGAACATTTCGTGATAGTCCCGGAGAGAAACATATATATAAAACCGCTACTAATAAATCCTGATAAAGGTGATCCTTTCGGAGCAAAAACACAATTAATAGAATAAAGTTGTATATAAAAATAAGTATTATTTGCATGTCGTATCGTAGATGCTACTTTTACCACTGCGTGACTGCACGGAGAAATGAGGTAAACTCAATTGCATTGCCCAACTATTGCCAGATAATTGATTAATACATTTACCTGTGGATTAATTTACCTGTTGAAAGTTTTCTACGTCATCAAATAAAATCGTATTCTCACTTTTCACAGATATTGCAATGCGTGAAGTGTAAATATATATTGTTGTGTACTGATTTCGATTTAAATCGATTTAAATCATGAAACAAAACATGGCCGACGAAATTTGAACCGTATACCACTTTAAAGTCACAAAGATTGGACTTGATGTAATCCCAAAATACGGGTGGGAAAGTAATATTGTCTTTAAATTTGAATAACATATTGTTGCAACTAGACAGAGCTTTGGTGAGAATAGGAGTACAGCTTGTCTAATATGTTTGATGAATATACATTTGATTTTTGATATTTCGTATATGTCGTGTTCGGCCGTTTCCAAAGGTCCACTCTCATACTCTTTTATATACTCTAACTCCTTATGCAGATCATCACATTTCTGATATGGTCTAGTTTAAATTTAGTAATAAACAACGATGGGAGGCCGGATCGTGTAAAACAAAATAATTCATGTACTGAAATGTATCTACCATAACAATATATTTTCTTAAGACCATCTTATAATTACGGTTTGCTGACCATTATTGGTAATTATCCAGAAAGGCGCATGATCTGACGGTATTCATTTAAGGTATGTATCCTTCACAGAAATAATACAAAAATATAGCAGAATAATTGAATAAGACTGTGTTTGTGGCTCACTGACATCGTTTCTTTATTTAAGTTAATAAGGACAACCCCCACAGCGAGCGAGAGTGGTGAAAGAGATATCAGACAAATGAATCCGGTTCACCCTAACCTTACAGAGTGCGAGAGACTGGTCAAGTGATATGAAGACAAATGAAACCAAGGTCAGACTAATCCTTTTATCAAATCCATCTGTTTACTGTAATTGCCCGGAGGAGAAGACCGTCCCCAGAAACATCCAGATCATTGGTCGAAGCAGTGGAGACAGAAACACGGGATATCGCTAAATATAGCATATGTGTTGTAGTGATGGTCAACAGTATATACGTAAGCATGTAGTCTTCTATTTTTAAGGAGATGTTGTTATCAAAACAAATGTGTTTTGTTACAGCAAACGATATTTCACGATCATGTTATACATGCATCATATACACATCAATCACTTTACTTTGGAATGGGTCATACTACTTTTAAAAATGATTTGTAAAACATTAGGGAAAATTGTAAAGACAAACGAACGAAGGATGATGGATAGCAGTTGTCTCAATTCTGGTTATGTCGGATTTCGAACCAGAGCTATAAATCAAGAATAACCTTTTGGACACCCAACCATAGTGAGACTTGACTATCTTGTATATCTGTAAGATCTTGGAGACGTTCTTGGCCATATCCAATCACAAATAGCTGAGTTATTATCAGAATTAAATAGTGTATTGTGTATTGCTTTAACCAGGCTTCGATTGCCAATCAATATCTGTGGAACTTGAAGAAGTTGTAAGGATCTCAAACGAGGGTTTGAAGTATTCGGTTTTAAACAAACTTCATTGAGTTATGGCCGTTGATCTATTTATAAATTACTTTGTTCTTTAATACTGGCAGTTTTATCAGTTAGCTTTACTGGAATGTGTCTTTTGAAATTTTTGGTTATCGCTAATCATTCTGAACGACCAGTTGTATTGAAATGCAACCTTCCATAATGAATTTGGCTCGATATTTAGTTGCTTCTAAATGACAATCGACCTTATCCAAGACGGTCGCCATGGCCACCTCCTTGAAAATCGTGTTACCACTTCTGAATGACATATGGTCGTGATACGAAACCTTCACCTTCTTTCTTAGTATATGGTTTAGTTGGTCAACTAAATGAAAAGTCGTCCCGGTGACAACAATGATGGCCACTAAAATAGTTTAGGTTTATTTGACTAGAATACTGGAATTTTAAATCCACTTATTAGTTAACTGAAATTGACTGAGTTTTCCCATGCGTGACTGTTGACCTTTTAACTGTTGCATTTATCAAGCTAGAATATTAAAATTATGCACACATGTACTCTGGTGCATGTGTCTTGTGATTATGCACACATGTACTCTTGTGCATGTGTCTTGTGGGCCCTTAGTTCGGTGAAATTAATCAGTCATCTATTCGAATGTGTTATACATGCAATTTGGTGGATATGACTCATTGATGCATAACTGTTGACCTATTTGACCTATTTGGCATATATCATGCAAACCAAATCAAATTTGGCATAGACGCGTATTCTTCGATCCTTAGTTCAGTGAAATTTATCGAATTCCTCTTTCGTGATTTCAGCAGGGCTACCGTTACCATACATACTATTTCGAAAATCCTTTCCAACGTTTACTATCGTAGCTCTTAGGACGTTGCCTTCTACGATGACATGATTTACATGCTTCGAAAGATCGTTGGTCATAATGACTTTTATAAATATTTATAAAAGGTTTAAGATATTTATTGAAACAGATTATGACCTTATTATTTTGCCACAAATTATATGTTAAGTGCTTGACTCATTTACATTTCTCCACTATGTTTTCCCCTTTTTTCTTCTTTTTTTTTGATGTTTTTTGATGGTCGGACAGATTAGAGATTCCATGATAACGTCTACTAAAATCTTGAAAAAGGAGGTGACGTTTAATGTTTTTAAAAGGGGGTGGGGGGAGGAGATTATTTCTTAATTTACACTGTCCCATTTTACTGAATGAAAACGGGGGGGGGGGGGGGGGGGGGGGGGTGGGGGGGGGGGGGGGGGGGTGATGTTTGGGGGGGGATGTTTGGTGAACCCTATAAACAAGTTTTAACATTGTAATATTCTTGTTTGTTTTAATGCGTGTTTTTGGTTGACTATATTCTGTGAAAGCTTCATTTCCTGTTCGACCTTGTATACCTACGTTTAAACCCGTCAGCGGCCTCTGACCACTCGACGGCTGTATCCATACTGACGTGTTTATATTCGTGACGTCTCTCAATTAATAATTAGACATGTAGATTCATTATGTAATTGATGTTGTAGATACTCATTTTTGGGTGGCTGCATTCCGTAGATGGTACTTTTCCCTTGCATTGTTTGTAGCTACTTCAGTAAAACATTTTATATATTTGTCCATGTTATGTTCTTTTCAAATAGTCTGATGTTTAAATTCAGATGTTTAAGTGCTAGCTACATAATTGATAATACATTCACCTTATACAATATCATGTTACATAAAACTGTCACTCAATTCAGAGAGTTAATTAAAGTCAAAGTCAATCCAATTTAAAATAAGCCTGAAAGTCAACTGTTTAATGACATTGCAGAAACTATAGTAAACATGATATCAGGTTTAACAATTTCACACTGATTTTAATATTTATTGAAATAACTATAACATATGTATTACTGTTGACAACGCTGTACCTTCAGTTGTCATCTCATTCATGAACTTATTAGAGCAAAGAATTACTACTATATTCATTATATCGGTTTGATTTAATTGTTCAGACCTTTTCCTTTAACCCCCTGTTAAAAAACTTAGAAAAGAAAACATATATAAGGTGAAACATTGCAAAGTATGTATGTATGCATTCATGTATGTATGTATGTATGTATGTGTGTGCGTGCGTGTGTGTGTGTGTGTGTGTGTGTGTTTGTGTGTGCGTGCGTGTGTGCGTTCATGTGTTTAACGTCGCTTCTACCAATATTTCAATCATATCACGACGGTGTCTTCTTGCACACTAGAACCTGGTTTAAACCCCCAGCGGCCTTTTTTGCCACTGACCGTTCCTAGGCGGTAGCCCTATTGTCTACCTTTTTGTGTTTGTAATGTCTTATTTGGCCTTTTATTCATCTTTCAATGTGTTCTTTGTTTCTGTGTGAGTTTGTGTTTGACTGTCGTCCTTGAATTTTACTTTTCCTGTTCGATTTGTATATCTATATTCATAGTGGTGGACTGAAATACCATACCGTATGCACATAGCTATATACCCCACCCAGTCACAATATACTGACACTGGGTCGACCAGTCATCACCCGGCCGGGGATTGACCGAGGTGGACGCTCTACCACTAAGCACGCCGCGGTAACAGAAAGGGGAACCATTCATACCGGCTGGGAATTGGCCGAGGTGGACGCTCTACCACTAAGCACGCCGCGGTAACAGAAAGGGGAACCATTCATACAGGCCGGGGATTTGCCGAGGTGGACGCTCTACCACTAAGCACGCCGCGGTAACAGAAAGGGGAACAATTCATACCGGCCGGGGATTGGCCGATGTGGACGCTCTACCACTAAGCACGCCGCTGTAACAGAAAGGGGAACCATTCATACCGGCCGGGGATTGACCGAGGTGGACGCTCCACCACTAAGCACGCCGCGGTAACAGAAAGGGGAACCATTCATACCGGCCGGGGATTGGCCGAGGTAGATGCTCTACCACTAAGCAAGCCGCGGTAAGAGAAAGGGGAACAATTCATACCGGCCGGGGATTGGCCGATGCGGACGCTCTACCACTAAGCACGCCGCGGTAACAGAAAGGGGAACCATTCATACCGGCCGGGGATTGACCGAGGTGGACGCTCCACCACTAAGCACGCCGCGGTAACAGAAAGGGGAACCATTCATACCGGCCGGGGATTGGCCGAGGTGGACGTCTACCACTAAGCACGCCGCGGTAACAGAAAGGGGAACCATTCATACCGGCCGGGGATTGACCGAGGTGGACGCTCCACCACTAAGCACGCCGCGGTAACAGAAAGGGGAACCATTCATACAGGCCGGGGATTGGCCGAGGTGGACGCTCCACCACTAAGCACGCCGCGGTAACAGAAAGGGGAACCATTCATACCGGCCGGGGATTGGCCGAGGTGGACGCTCCACCACTAGGCACGCCGTGGTAATAGAAAGGGGAACCATTCATACCGGCCGGGGATTGGCCGAGGTGGACGCTCTACCACAAAGCACGCCGCGGTAACAGAAAGGGGAACCAATCATACCGGCCGGGGATTGACCGAGGTGGACGCTCTACCACTAAGCACGCCGCGGTAACAGAAAGGTGAACCATTCATACCGGCCGGGGATTGACCGAGGTGGACGCTCCACCACTAAGCACGCCGCGGTAACAGAAAGGGAAACCATTCATATCGGCCGGGGATTGGCCGTGGTGGACGCTCCACCACTAAGCACGCCGCGGTAATAGAAAGGCGAACCATTCATACCGGCCGGGGATTGGCCGAGGTGGACGATCCACCACTAAGCACGCCGCGGTAACAGAAAGGGGAACCATTCATATCGGCCGGGGATTGGCCGAGGTGGACGCTCCACCACTAAGCACGCCGCTGTAACAGAAAGGGGAACCATTCATACCGGCCGGGGATTGGCCGAGGTAGGCGCTCCACCACTAAGCACGCCGCGGTAACAGAAAGGGGAACCATTCATACTGGCCGGGGATTGGCCGAGGTGGACGCTCTACCACTAAGCACGCCGCGGTAACAGAAAGGGTAACCATTTATACCGTTTCTTAAATATTTTTAAATGTTACATTTCTATGTACATGGTGATATACAATATATTGTATACATTGTATATCTTCGATATATCCCTTGTAGATGGTATGCTAATGTTATATAAAAAAAGATATTGAGTTACATAATGAATATGTCTTACGATTAAACACATCACAACACAACTTAGTACAAGATGTGCTAGTACAGCAAATCCTTGGGCAAACTTGTCGGCTTAGTAATCCATAGAGTAACACTCAGGATTTCATATATCAAAATGTTTGTCATAAACGGTATGAATCAACGTGATGCCAAGTTTTAACCGATGGTATTAAAGTACACAGAACACATATTGCATCACTTGCACCAGCTGTATAATACACCTTCTGTCAAAAGTTGGTAAAACATGAAATACTCCGTGGATATATTTTTCCCAATCGGAATTTGTTTTTGAAATATCACATGACGACTTTTAAAGTAATATGTCTTGTAACAATGTGCACATGTTTCTTAGGGATACATTTACTTCTTCTACTTAATACGGGATAACAATGGGGAAAAAATACAAAAAATCACTAAAGCCTAAAAATATTTATTTTTAGCTTTTTATTAGTATGCAATTTAAAAACGATTGTTGTGATTGAAAGGTGGTAAATGGTTTATGTGTATAAAGTTAGAAACAAAAGTCGAACATGAAATGTATTTTTCACAAAACTCAACAATTCAAAAATACTCATTCAAACCATGCAACTATGGCATGGCAACATTGTATAAGTAAATAGATACTGAAAGCAACAAACACAAACAAGAGAGAAAAGTAGCAGCCTCGGTTTTATTGAGTCTGTTCCTGAGAGTAATTATAAGATGCCACACCTCTTAGCACCGGCTTAAGCGATATTCTACTTTAAAGCCACAAAGACTAGGCTTGATGATCCCAAAGGACCAGTAAATAATAAACTACTGATTTGTAGTCGGGGCGACTTTTTACGGCCACCACACAGCACTAAACAAACGCTAGTGTGAATGTCAATAAACACTGAAATGGGGATCCCTTGGAAGCAACAAACACAAACAAGAGAGAAAAGTAGCGGACTCGGTTTTATTGAGTCTGTTTATGCGAGGTAATTATAAGACAAAAGATGTTCTTCAGTATAAAATTGTAATATACTCCATACTCCATATGGGATCAAAGGATATCAGTAGTAAGTATCCTATTGTACTGGCCATACATCAGTCACGTGTATATTGACTTAACCGAGTCTGCTACTTTTATCTCTTGTTTGTGTTTGTTGCTTCCTCTTTTCAGTATTTATTAAGAACGTTTCCTGTCCGGTTCAAACCGCTATTGCGGTCAATATTCTTTTTAGAAGTCAATTACACATGGTAGAAAATACCACTCTATTGTTTCCAGTATTTAGATATTTAGATCTTTATTAAGGAAGTGTATTCATATATACTATATTTTTTATATTTTTTTACATTTTTTACCCTTTGATAAACAACACAGTTAAAAATATATCCTTGATAAAGATCTAAGGATCGGCCCCTAAGGATCAACATATTGGAAAAAAAAAGTGGTATTTGCTACTTTGTTTAATAACTTCCCTTAGGAGGAAATTATATACTTGAATAGTGTTTAAGTTTACGTTCTCAATGACATGTCGTCAGTTATGTAAACAAATAAGCAACATATTGGAGGGTTGTTGTTCTTTTATGTTTATTCATATTGTTAAAGAAAACAAATTTCAATTGTAAAACATTAAGTGAAAAACACTTTTCTTGATTTGTCTCTATGATTGAAGAGTCTATTTCTGTTTCAGTCAAAAGAAGTAGATAGTTTAATACTGATTTGATGTATGGGGAGACGTTTTACGGTCGCTACACGGCATAAGAACATTACTGTGACAATAAAAGTAGATATGGTATAATTTTCCAGGGATAACTTGTTCTAATAAATAGCATGATGCTCAAATCGTTTACGATCGAGTGACAACTGAAATGTTAAACATGTTGTTAAATTTCATGTAATGGGTTGTCTTACAATAATATATGATGGATTTTCAAAAGCAAATTCAGCTCGTATATTTTTTTTTTTAATTTTCCACTTTTGTGTGTTGTTTTTTTACCCTTTACATAATAATTCGAGGATATGTAAATAAACATGTTGTTCCTACTGTAAATAATGTTAGAGTTTTGCTCGCCACCTTGAATGTCTTCTTTCACTCTCATACTCTTTTAAATTTCTGTCGTTCTCCTTATATCAGCTTAGCATCACAGGGATCCATAAAAACATAAAACTGATATCATTACGTGGTCCGAGTATTAACATTCATACCCCATCTAACCCCTTCTCCAAGAAGAGAAAAAGGTGTTGGCTGGGGTATGAAATAAAACCTTAATTTCGGATTTAAACGTTTGCATATTGTAAAATTAAAACATTTAATAGATTATTGTATACAGGTTATAGCATTTTTTTCAGTTTAAACGGTTTTTAAGCGTGTTTTATTGTCGAAATATCCGTTATAAAATCCTGCTAATATAAGCTTTCCCATCGCTTAATGGTATTGAGGCGGGACCACGTAATGACTGGTACCTAAGCGTCAACATCAAGACACATTTTAGTGCCTATACGGTTACCTTATTATGATGTCCACAGAGGTTAATTCCAACTTATTTATAACTGCACCAGACCCGTTAAGGCCTCGCCGTGTTTTCGTATTAAACTATCCGATTAGGTTACTTAAATATGCATTTAGGTAAAAATGACACGAGTTACACGGTTCATACGACATTAACACACTTTCCACTAGAAACTATAATTTATATCTTATATGGCAATATTAATGTACGTGTATGTGCTTTATTGTCAAATGGCGCTCATTAAACACTAAACCATGATACAGCAACCCTATATTGTAGTATATCAGTTGCAATTACCCAGTGGGAGATTTGAGGATAATCATCACTTACTTCAATGTGTTCTGTGATGTGTGAATATGTATATCAAGGTATTATATCTTAAAAGATTATTTATAGCGAGGTTTGAATTATATTAAATTTCATTACGGTATACTGAATTTCAGAATAGTAGTTCATGAATCGATTTCCATATCATATATTATTTCATGAATATCTTGCAGTTTGTTTAATTACGGCAAACAGAAAATAATACACACAGTTTCTATTGCAGTATTATTCTTCATCAGTATGACATGAAGTATATTTTATAGGTGTAATTACACCATTGGATTCGTGACTCCGTGGTGTAGAGTCAAATATTACCAAGAAGAAAAAACGTTTCCCTGCTTTATTTGCGATACGGACTGCACACTTTGCAATGATTTATTGTTGTTATTATTAACTTCAATTCATCAGAATTATGTTTTGGGAACATTTCTTAGAGTTGCTTGATGAGATATTTAAGAGGAACTGCCATAGAGAGTAAAGTGAAAGTAGAAATGGGATAAATAGACCCGTGACCTGTCAAAATAGAAAGTGTCGTCATTCAGCAGAGTGGCCTTTTCTTACATAACAAATAAGCCCTGTTTTTATTAAAATGTTCTATTGGCGAACGTTCAACCGTTTGATTGATATGTGTTTTGTCTATGGAATAAAAAGAGCATTGCTTGTCTCTTGACATATATCTTTCCTATATAAAGAAAGATTCAAATATCAGACAGGGAAAACAGCATTCAAGGACGAAAGTCAACCACAAAACACAAAAACAAACTCGCAAACAGACAAACGAGAAGGTAAAATAATAAAAAATGCAAACGACATCACAAACACAAAAGGGTTGACAATAGGACTACCGCCTTGGAACGGTCAGTGGCAACAAAGGCCACTGGGGGTTAAACCGGTTCTAGGCTGCACCAAACCTCACACTTACCCTACTGTCGTCCCATTAAAACAGGACAGTGTAAATAAAGAAATCCCCGCCATGATCTAAAACGAAGAAAGAAAATCAATGGTGCAATGATACCTATATTATTGTTCGTGGTCCATCCAGTTTAACCTATTTCCGTGTTATGTGATGTGCAATCATTCATGTGAAAATGAGGCAATATAAAGAAAACACTTTAATGTATTGCGTCAAGGCTATTTTAACACGAGCAATTTACTATATTGTATGTGTAAATCAGATGAAGTAGACATATGGTGCACTTTCTTTATCAATATTGAAATTGATTCAGACGTCAGTAAATCATATAGGACGGTTACTACGTTTGTGTCATTACAAAAGTAAGTATACAAGTCGAATAGGCAATGTAGCATTCACAGAGTAACCAAAATCACGAATCCAGTCAAACAACACTTACAAAGAAAAACAGAAAAACAAATGTGTGAAACCACAAACATAAAAGGGTTGATAATACGGGTACCGCCTTGGAAAGATCAGTGGCAAAATAGCCACTGGGGTTTCAAACCAGGTTCTAGGGTGCACCAAACCTCACTATTTCCCTCGTGTCATCCTACAAAACGGGACAGTGTAAATAAAGAAATCCTCGCCACGGCAATAGCACCTAACAAACTAGGTAGCAGTAATAGGCAATATCAACATAACATAAACGTGATCATGTATATATAAATATAAAATAAACTTTTTAATTATCTCACAAATACACATGATCATGTATATATACATATAACATAAACATGATCGTGTATATATAAATATAACATACATATGATCATTTATATATAAATATAACATAAAAATTATCATGTATATATACATATAACATAAACATGAAAATGTATATATACATTTAACATAAAAATGATCCTGTTTATATGCATATAACATAAACCTGATAGAGTATATATACTTATATATGTTATATGTATATATACATGATCATGTTTATGTTATATGTATATATACATGATCATGTTTATGTTATATGTATATATACATGATCATGTGTATGTTATATGCATATGACATGAACATGATCATGTATATATACATATAACATAAACATGATCATGTATATATACATATAACTTAAACATGATCATGTATATATACATATTACATACACATGATCATGTATATATACATATAACATAAACATGATCATGTATATATACATATAACATAAACATGATCATGTATATATACATATAACATAAACATGATAATGTATATATACATATAACATAAGCATGATCATGTATATATACATATAACATAAACATGATCATGTATATATACATTTAACATAAAAATGATCGCGTTTATATACATATAACATAAACCTGATCGAGTATATATACTTATATATGTTATATGTATATATACATGATCATGTTTATGTTATATGTATATATACATGATCATGGTTATGTTATATGTATATATACATGATCATGTGTATGTTATATGCATATGACATGAACATGATCATGTATATATACATATAACATAAACATGATCATGTATATATACATATAACTTAAACATGATCATGTATATATACATATTACATACACATGATCATGTATATATACATATAACATAAACATGATCATGTATATATAATACATATAACATAAACATGATCATGTATATATACATATAACATAAACATGATCATGTATATATACATATAACATAAACATGATAATGTATATATACATATAACATAAGCATGATCATGTATATATACATATAACATAAACATCATCATGTATATATACATATAACATAAACATGATCATGTATATATACATATAACATAAACATGATCATGTATATATACATATAACATAAACATGATTATGTATATATACATATAACATAAACCAGATCGCGTATATAAACATATAACATAAACATGATCATGTATATATATACACATATAACATAAACATGATCAAGTATATATACATATAACATAAACATGATCATGTATATATACATATAACATAAACCAGATCGCGTATATATACATATAACATAAACATGATCATGTATATATATATACACATATAACATAAACATGATCGGGTATATATGCATATAACATAAACATGATCAAGTATATATACATATAACATAAACCAGATCGCGAATTTATACATATAACATAAACATGATCATGTATATATATACACATATAACATAAACATGATCGTGTATATATACATATAACATAAACATGATCATGTATATATACATATAACATAAACCAGATCGCGTATATATACATATAACATAAACATGATCATGTAATTATATACACATATAACATAAACTTGATCATGTATATATATACACATATCACATAAACATGATCATGTATATATACACATAACATAAACATGATCATGTATATATACATATAACATAAACATGATCATGTATATATACATATAACATAAACCAGATCGTGTATATATACATATAACATAAACATGATCATGTATATATATACACATATAACATAAACATAATCATGTATATATACATATAACATAAACATGATCATGTATATATATATATATACATACATATAACATAAACATGATCATGTATATATACATATAACATAAACCAGATCGCGTATATTTACATATAACATAAACATGATCATGTATATATATACACATATAACATAAACATGATCATGTATATACACATATCACATAAACATGATCATGTATACATATACACATATAAGGTCTCACTACAGAATTACCTCCCTTGGCCATGACGGTAGAAGATTCCTACACCGTAAAAAACTAGGGCTGTGTTAATCGGTTTGCTCTCAACTTGGAAATGTGCAATCATGCTCTTATTTCTGCCTTCAGGTGACATGATTGGAACATGTTCATGACTTCTGCCAAGTTTGGATGCCACTGGGTGATTTTCGAGGAAGATATGATAATTTGAAAATGGGTAGGAATACAGTTGAATTATCAGTGAAATGGAGCTAGTTTTGAGGGGTGCTGAAAAAAATATTTGATCTGGTCAACTTTTGATTTTTTGTGGATATTCTGAGCTTCACAGGAAGGTTTACAGGTTGTGGGGAGATTTAAAGACCAATGGACATTTTATAGTATGTTTGCAGTGGTTCACAAGTGACCGTTTCTACATATATTATATAGTGTTGATTAATTCACTAGTAAGACGTATAACATAAACATGATCATGTATATATACATATAACATAAACATGATCATGGATATATATACACATATAACATAAACATGATCATGTATATATATACACATATCACATAAACATGATCATGTATATATACATACAACATAAACATGATCATGTATATATATACACATATAACATAAACATGATCATGTATATATACATATAACATAAACATGATCATGTATATATATATATATATACACATATAACATAAACATGATCATGTATAAATACATATAACATAAACATGATCACGTATATACACATATCACATAAACTTGATCGAGTATATATATACATATAAAATATAACATAAATATGATCGTGTATATATAAATATAACATAAACATGATCATGTATATAAACACATATAACATAAACATGATCATGTATATATACATATAACATAAAAATGATCATGTATATATACATATAACATAAACATGATCATGTATATATAAACACATATAACATAAACCAGATCATGAATATACACATATAACATAAACATGATCATGTATATATACATATAACATAAACATGATCATGTATATACACTTGTACCATAGCTCTAATGGTTTTCCTTTGTTCTTGCTTATGATATAATTTTCATAAACCTGAAGGTCTGAGCCTAAACTGTGCTATAAATGCTGGTATATTTCAGCCGTGCTATAAATGACACATTCGGCAGTTATACCATGGTCTGCTCAATTTCACACGCGCGTAGTTGTATGTTTACACACCAACTGTCAATCAAATATGTAAAACACGACTACCAATAATCAAAACAGCACTACTTGACATTGGATTTTCCCAATAATATACACAGGCGATTGGCTGCAATAATCAAAACATGGGACATGCTCATGTCGCGTGATAATTGGATCGAGCTGTTATACGCGATATGGTTTTTATACCACAATAGCCTAAATACACACTATGCATCGTGTAATACCCGAGGATATACACAGCATATGTAATGCTCGTGCATTATCTCCCCGTACACGTGCAAAACTCATGCTCTATTATATACATGGTTTATGTTACACGTATATATACATGATCATATTTATGTTATATAATTATATACATGATTATGTTTATGTTATATTTATATATACACGATCATGTTTATGTTATATGTTTATATACATGATCATCTTTATGTTATATTTATATATACACGATCATGTTTATGTTATATTTTATATGTATATATATACTCGATCAAGTTTATGTGATATGTATTTAATAGAGCATGAGTTTTGCACGTGTACGGGGAGATAATGCACGAGCGTTAATAACTAACATATGCTGTGTATATCCTCGGGTATTACACGATGCATAGTGTGTATTTAGGCTATTGTGGTATAAAAAACAGATTGCGTTTATATACATATAACATAAACATGATCGCGTATATATACATATTAATACTTATACCACAATAGCCTAAATACACACTATGCATCGTGTAATACGCGAGGATATACACAGCATATGTTAGTTATTGTGGTACAAATACAATAGAGCATGATTGTTGCACGTGTACTGACGATAATACACTCGCTAACGCTCGTGCGTTATCTCCCCGTACACGTGCAACACTCATGCTCTATACTATACTACGCTCGTGCATTATCTCCCCGTACACGTGCAACACTCATGCTCCATCCTATACATATAACATAAACATGATCATGTATGTATACATATAATAATATAAAACAGATCGCGTATATATACATATAACATAAACATGATCATGTATATATAAATATGAAAAACGCAAAAGCCTGAAAAGCCACAAAGTAAGTACTTAATGACTTGGCAGAAGCCAGAGCAACATGGATCAACATGGGAATACGCCATTAAGGGTACAACAAACCAGATCGTAGACAAACATCAAACGTTACCGTCCTTTCAGGTTTAGGTATACATCAGCATAGCTATGCTTAGTGTCCACTATATGTTCGTTCGTCGCACAATCAAAGAGGAAAACATAGTTAGGAACTGTGACTGGGTCATATAGCTTGATAAGTATATGATGGTGTATTTACTGATTTTATCGATAGTAAGCATAAACGTTGAATTAGACAAATATGGTCTCCCTTTTATTGAAGAACCATGACGCGCCAGGGACAGTCAACACCATGCTATGAAGGACAAGGACACACCATATACAGTACGTCTGTAAAGATCATTGGGGTCTATAATCGAAGTGGAGTGTGCGTGACATGCCTTCACGCGGGTCATTTAGCTGTACATATTCGTCTGATATAATGGACAATAGTATTTCCTCAGATAAATTTTGAGGGAATTTTGACAGTTTCCTATTAACCTTTTAAAGCGTTCATGCAAAAAGAGAAACACATTTGGGAATAATGGAACGTAGATGACATCCACAATATAGTCCATTTGTCATTGTTTATTTTGTGTTAACAAAAAATGTGGGTTTGCAGTTATTGTCAAATATGTAAACCATTAAGTCCCAGTCGTTTATGTTCTTTTATTATTGATGGTATTTTATGTCTTTAAGCTATTTTAAATGTATGTTTTATTATCTGAATCTTTACTGATGACCTTACAGCATGTCATTATGGTGATCACCTATAAAGTAAATGGAAAATGATTAGAAATCTTTCATAAAGTATACGAACATTGTCACTTTATTTTAGATTAAGCATGCACGTAGTTTTACATCAATTTTGTTGAAATATATATACTATAGTCAATGTCAATGTCTCCCCCAGAATCATCTGTAGCATTTCTCAGCATTTTGCGAAATAAACAATTACTCAGACATAATATTTACGTCTTTAATCGTGATTTGATGACCATTTTTTTAGAATTTGTCTCCGGCAGGTCTTTCTGCTTAGAGAGTTTCTTAGCCTAGGTCAACCGGCCTGCTTCTAATTTCTTCGTTACGCTATGCTAAACGGATCCAGAACTAGTCTCTTTCATCCAGACACACTCAAGCTGACTGCGAGCGCTAGCGGGCGTCTGGACTCGTGGTTCATTAAAATGTTTGACCGATAGACGGCGCCAAACGTCAAAACTGACTGCGCCGTGACGTCATTTTGACTGCAACATCAAAGTACACGATCTATTACGCGCAACATTAGTTCCAATGGGATGTGTGTACGTCCTTATTAAATTTACAATAAACTTCGTTTCATTGTAGCATAATATAATCTTACAAAATGAAGTTTAAAATTTAATTTTTAGCATTAATCGTGATCCGCTGACTTTGTTTGGGGTAATTTTATAACACAACATTGCGCGTAACGTCACGTAATTTTTTACGCCGTCGTGACGTAGAGGGTGATTCCCATAGATTCCCATAACAAAATAAAGTTGACCAATCAGAGGCCGGTGCTTTTTTTTTGTCCACACCTCGTTTTGATGTCACAAATGTTAAAGAAGCTTTACTCCAGACCATCGTATGGACTTCTTTGAGAGAAGTCTCGCGAGAGGTCTGGATGATCGAGACTAAAACAGAATCAGAGCCTGGGGAAAACGCCCCAACTTTTTGGTCGATTTTGGCGAGATTTTGAGAGATCCAACGAGACTTTCAAGAAACATATTTTTAAGTTAATTTAATAATAATTTCTTATTTTTAACTTATGAGAAGCAGCAAGTGATGTTAAAAAGTTTAACTGACGCATCAACAATTGACGTTGTACGTTTAATTACAACATGACGTCACGCAAACTTCGACGTTATGCGCGTGAAAAAAACGCGCTAATAAGGTGTGCTTATCGCTAGTGGGCGCTTTAATTGGCCTAATCTGCCCTGCCCTATATCATATGCTTGATACGGTCTAGCTGTCCGAGACTACGCGTTTCTTAAACTCTAGTTTACTACTGATCAAGCATCCCCTTCATTTTTAAAGCGTTTAATATTCGAAATGAATTTGTAGTACAGGCTCTCATGTTATAATATATTACCGTACTACATTACTTTAGCAAACTGTGCAGTTTGTGATGTCTTATACCTTGACTTTTATTATACTCACGTTTTTGGAGAAAAAAACAGTGTGTATTAAAATCGCCTCCGTTCGTCCGTCCGTCCGTCCGACCGTTGTCATATCTCCTCCTTAACCGCTGAACGGAATTCAATCAAACTTAGAGTATGACTTCGCCATATGATGACAGCGTGCAAGAGCAACATTATCTTTGGCTCCGCACCCAGGGACCCTTAGTGGGGGTCAAAAGGTCAAATACACTAAAAATTCAATTACACAGTCATTTTTCCATATTTTTGCACGTAACTTGGTATATGTAATCGTCAATGAAAGATAAATAACATATCAGACGATTTTATTATTTCCAAGTTGTTGTTTTTTATATTGCTGTTATATCTCAAACGGAATGTTATGTTGATGGGATTATACTGTGTAATGTTTTCCCTCCTAGGTCCCCCGTGGGACCCAGGGAAAGGGGTGTCAAAAGGTAAAATACAAAAAAGCATTTACATTGTAATTTTTCCTTAATTTTGCAAATAGCTTGGTATATGTAATCGTCTATGAAAGATAAATAACATATCAAATGATTTTATTATTTCAAACTCGGAATTCTGCCCAGGGGTGAGTGGTTGGGGTGGGGTATTTTTTTATATTATGTCTCAAATGGAATGTTATGTTGATGGGATTATACTGTGTAGTGTTTTCCCTCATATGTCTCCCGTGGGACCCAGGGTAAGGGTGTTGAAATGTCAAATACACTAAAACAAAATTCATTTACACTGTATTTTTTAATAATTTTGCATATAACTTGGTATATATACTCGTCTATGAAATATTAACAACATACCAAACAAGGGTAACAGGGTGTCAATTAACTTTTTAATTGTCTCAAACGAACATTTTGATGAGGAAGGTATTACGGTGTATACTTATATGTTTTTCTCCTCTGTGTATTGTGGGTGGTGGGGTAGGTGGGGTTGTAAGGGTCGTCAAAAGGTACAATATACACAAAATTCAATAGCAGTGTCATTTTTCTTTGAATTGTTTTATAACTTGGCAAATGTACAAGTATACTCCTCTGAAAATACAAAGCATATCAAACAATTTCAGTGTTTCCACCTTAGAGGTCTGTCCATGTGGGGGAGTGAGGCTGGGTGTGTGGGGCTGAGGGTGAGGGGTGGGTAGAGAGAGATAAATTGGATCAAATAGCTATTTTGCTTTCTCAATAAAATGTTTGATTTTGGGAATATCAGTATAATTTGCCCCAGGATCACCATAAGACTCTGGGATAGGGATCAAAAGTTCAAATACACAAATACCCTAAACATGTTCTTCTCAATAGTTTATTTCTGATCAGAGTATCAAAGAACATTCAAAACAATTACATGTAAAGTGGATACACAGTTAAAGTAAATTGACCTGTTTGAAGAAAACGTTGGTATTTGCGAAGGCGGGCCGTCGAATTCGTTTTAGTTTATACTTGTAATTATTCTTTGTTTTGATGCGCGTTCTTTACGTGGTCCCGCCTTAATGCCATTAAGCGATTGGAAAGCTTATATTAGCAGGATTTTATAACGGATATTTCGACAATAAAACACGTTTAAAAACATGTGTTACTGAAAAAATGCGATAACCTGTTTAAACCTGATAAATGTTTTAAATTTACAGTATGCAAACATTTTAAACGAAATTGAGGTTTTATTTCATACCCCTGCCGACCACATTTTCGCTTCTTGGAGAAGGTGTTAGATGGGGTTTGAAAGTTAATACTCGGACCACGAAATATTTGGTTGACTGTTGTCCTAGATTGCTTCGTTGCCTTATAGCAGGAAAGGCTTTATAAAGACACACGGTTTATCTTTATCGTGTAAATTAAATTTGTGTTATGTATGCAAATTAACCAGATAGCAAACTTGTAAATTGTGGTTGACTGTCGTGTTTGAATGCTGCTGTTCCTGTTCGATTTGCATATCTTTATTGTAAATTAACCGATTAGCCAATTATTGAAAACTGAACCTTAGGGCTACTATTGCAATAGATATTGAAATTAACATTTACTATCAATATAGTTATATTGGGGAGCACTATTGCATCGATGGTTCGATGTATATGTATTGTTACACTCCAAATTATAATGAAATGCATCTATAGAATAAAGAATTTTGAATATCAACATTCTATTCCAAATTATTTCAACTATGCGTGCAGTCTCTTTGTATCCGCATAACTGAACACAATTGGCAACATTGGATTAAACAAAATATTTCTATATTTACATTTCTACAGCACATGCCTACAATTAACTATTGCGTCTAGTTGCACTTCGATTTCCAGTTAAAAACATTTACTTTTGGGGCGGAGCTAAAACAAACAAGATGAAGATGAACTTAGTAAATATGGCAGTAAATATGGCATGTCCACCGCCATATGCATGCCATCTTCGGGATGGTTAAAACTATTAATTTTATGAATATTGAGTTCTGCTCAACCCGGGGCAAGCCGGCGTGAACGGTTGCAAGCATGTCTTACTGATATATATGATATATACCGTTCACGAGCAGTCTCAATAAAACCGAGACTGCAATAGTACGTATTATTGTGTTCGGCCGTTTCCAAAGGTCCACTATCCTACTCTTGTCTTGTTTGTCATTCTAAAACAGATATAAAAACATAATGTAAATATAAGGATCGAATTCGATATTTCGATCTTTCTACGGTGTATGAAAAACAGTACCTAGTTTAAGGTTAGTGAGAAGCCCCTTATGCTTCTCACTTACTTTAAACTAGCTAATGTTTTACATACACCGTAGAAAGATCGAAGTATCGAATTCGATCCTTAAGCGAATTACGTATTCAAAACATTTCATCACTTACCCTTCTCTCGGATTTTCCAGTATTGACTCCAGGTCGGACACAGACCCAGGATCATCTGTCATAGGTAAGGGCATCCGTCTGCGACTGACACTGGTCTGCAAATTGGGTTCGGACAAACGTCCTCGTCGACCTGCATTGTGCTGTTCTCTCATTTGCAAACTCTCCGTTTGATAGTCACAGTCTAAGGAACCGACCGAATTAGGTCGCGCTTTTTTAAAGGCATGCTGTTTCTTTTTCATATGATCCTCCGAATGAGGCACGTTTTGAGGTTGATATTGATGACTTCCGTTTAGAGATTGATGGATTCCGAATGAATCAATTGACTCGCTACTTGTCCTACTACAGCTGCTCAAACTGTTCCGAGATGTTAATCCTATCAAATCACATTGGGTTGACACGTCTCGTTGCCATGGATACCTGGCTTCAAAACTTTCACCAACGATATCCACCAAACCCATACTGCGCTCGTGATTGCCATGTTTGAATTCCAACCACGTGGGCTCTCGACCCATTTGTTTACAATCACATTCGCCATTTCCACAATCACTGTTTCCATCGCAACTTTCGCGGAGATTTGATGCTGATATGTGACTTAGTTTTATGTCCGCATACATGTTGGGATTAATCATGTTCGTTTCTAATTGTGTGACTTCCGAAGGAACAAATAAAGCGGAAGTAGAATTATATCTGCGCTGCATAGCGTCGCGCTTGCGAAGGGAAGGGGAGCGATTATATACCATCTGGTAGTCATCTAGCGATTCCGATAGCGATCTGTGGTTATTTGAACTTTGACGTTGTGGCTGCTTCAGCGAAATGCTGACGTCGTGATGTTGACGACGTGGAGGAAGCGGAGGAGGGCCCAAACCGCCTTGTGAGCTGGTATTACTTCTGCGAGTGTCACCATCTGAAAGAATGGCATATACAGTTTAAATTTATGTAATTACAGCAACTACTTGTAGAACACAGTTTCTAAACTCGATGTATAAAAACATACAAACTCACGGGGAAAACAACCCAGTAAAGTATATCTAAATTAAATATTCTAATACAAGCATATCATTTTGCATCACTAGAGTTTCCACCAAACCACTGAGTTCTTACGTTGCGGCATTCTATCTTTGTTTTGTTTATTCATATATACATGATCACGACCGGACTTTACTTATATTGCTTATCAATGCTGTCTAGTTTGTACTAGGATATATTCAGGCGAGTATTTTACAATGTCCCGCTTAATTTGGATATAAGGTAAGAGTGAGGTTTGATGCACCCTAGAATTTAGTTTAACCTCAGACTCCCCACGAACGACATTATTTTACCTGTTGTCCATTTAAACACACTGGTTTATCAATATTGTCTTAACACACACTGACACAAAACACAAAACGTAGACATATCAATATAGTAGTCGTACATTACGTGGTCCCGCCTTAATTCCATTAAGCAATGGGAAAGCTTATATTAGCAGCTTTTATCACGGATATTTCAAAATAAAACACATTTAAAAACATTTATTACTGAAAAAATGAGATAACATGTTTAAAATTACCTATTAAATGTTTTAATTTTACAATATGCACACTTTTTAAGCCGAAATTAAGATTTAATTTTATACCCCCAGTCAACCCCGTTTTCGCTTCTTGGAGAAGGGGTTGGATGGGGTATGAAAGTTTATACTCGGACCACGTAATGTTAAACGTCTTGCTAATGTTACCCCTAGAAATAAACATATCAATCCTATTCGTGTAATAAACACCAAAAGTAAACATATAAAGTAGACATATCAAGTAGACATATCAAGTAGACATAGCAAGTAAACATATGAAGTAGACATATCAAGTAGACATATCAAGTAGACATATCAAGTAGACATATCAAGTAGACATATCAAGAATGCATATCAATATTGTTTCGAAGTATCATTTTGCTATTACATTGTTCAGTTGCAATTTGTGTCGACGTGCCGTAAAACGCCATTTATTCATTCATTCCTTCGAAGTACCAGTTTTAAAGTTACCAAAGAAAAACATGTTTTATTTTTCATATTGTTCCTACTGTATATTCCTGAAGAGCACCGTGATCCGATAAATCGGGCCTACTGTATATTCCTGATGAGCACCGTGATCCGATTAATTAGGCCTACTGTATATTCCTGATGAGCACCTTGATCCGATTAATCGGGCCTACTGTTTATTCCTGAAGAGCACCGTGATCCGATTAATCGGCCCTACTGTTTATTCCTGAAGAGCACCGTGATCCGATTAATCGGGCCTAATGTTTATTCCTGATGAGCACCGTGATCCGATTAATCGGGCCTACTGTTTATTCCTGATGAGCACTGTGATCCGATTAATCGGGCCTACTGTTTATTCCTGAAGAGCACCGTGATCCGATTAATCGGGCCCACTGTTTATTCCTGATGAGCACCGTGATCCGATTAATCGGGCCCACTGTTTATTCCTGATGAGCACCGTGATCCGATTAATCGGGCCCACTGTTTATTCCTGATGAGCACCGTGATCCCATTAATCAGGCCTACTGTTTATTCCTGATGAGCACCGTGATCCGATTAATCGGGTCTAGTGTATATTTCTGATGAGCACCGTGATCCGATTAATCGGGCCTACTGTTTATTCCTGATGAGCACCGTGATCCCAATAATCAGGCCTACTGTTTATTCCTGATGAGCACCGTGATCCGATTAATCGGGCTCGGGTCTACTGTTTATTCCTGATTAGCACCGTGATCCGATTAATCGGACCTACTGTTTATTCCTGATGAGCACCGTGACCCGATTAATCGGGCCTACTGTTTATTCCTGATGAGCACCGTGATCCCAATAATCAGGCCTACTGTTTATTCCTGATGAGCACCGTGATCCGAATAATCGGGTCTAGTGTATATTTCTGATGAGCACCGTGATCCGATTAATCGGGCCTACTGTTTATTCCTGATGAGCACCGTGATCCCAATAATCAGGCCTACTGTGTATTCCTGATGAGCACCGTGATCCGATTAATCGGGTCTAGTGTATATTTCTGATGAGCACCGTGATCCGATTAATCGGGCCTACTGTTTATTCCTGATGAGCACCGTGATCCGATTAATCGGGTCTAGTGTATATTTCTGATGAGCACCGTGATCCGAATAATCGGGCCTACTGTTTATTTCTGATGAGAACCGTGATCCGATTAATCGGGCCTAATGTATATTCCCGATGAGCACCATGATCCGATTAATCGGGCCTACTGTTTATTTCTGATGAGAACCGTGATCCGATTAATCAGGCCTACTGTATATTCCTGATGAGCACCGTGATCCGATTAATCAGGCCTACTGTATATTCCTGATGAGCACCGTGATCCGATTAATCAGGCCTACTGTATATTCCTGATGAGCACCGTGATCCGATTAATCAGGCCTACTGTATATTCCTGATGAGCACCGTGATCCGATTAATCGGGCCTACTGTTTTATTTCTGATTAGAACCGTGATCCGATTAATCGGGCCTAATGTATATTTCGGATGAGCACCGTGATCCGATAATCGGGCCCACTGTTTATTCCTGATGAGTACCGTGATCCGATTAATCAGGCCTACTGTTTATTCCTGATGAGCACCGTGATCCGATTAATCGGGCTCGGGTCTACTGTTTATTCCTGATTAGCACCGTGATCCGATTAATCGGACCTACTGTTTATTCCTGATGAGCACCGTGACCCGATTAATCGGGCCTACTGTTTATTCCTGATGAGCACCGTGATCCCAATAATCAGGCCTACTGTTTATTCCTGATGAGCACCGTGATCCGAATAATCGGGTCTAGTGTATATTTCTGATGAGCACCGTGATCCGATTAATCGGGCCTACTGTTTATTCCTTATGAGCACCGTGATCCCAATAATCAGGCCTACTGTGTATTCCTGATGAGCACTGTGATCCGATTAATCGGGTCTAGTGTATATTTCTGATGAGCACCGTGATCCGATTAATCGGGCCTACTGTTTATTCCTGATGAGCACCGTGATCCGATTAATCGGGTCTAGTGTATATTTCTGATGAGCACCGTGATCCGAATAATCGGGCCTACTGTTTATTTCTGATGAGAACCGTGATCCGATTAATCGGGCCTAATGTATATTCCCGATGAGCACCATGATCCGATTAATCGGGCCTACTGTTTATTTCTGATGAGAACCGTGATCCGATTAATCAGGCCTACTGTATATTCCTGATGAGCACCGTGATCCGATTAATCAGGCCTACTGTATATTCCTGATCAGCACCGTGATCCGATTAATCAGGCCTACTGTATATTCCTGATGAGCACCGTGATCCGATTAATCAGGCCTACTGTATATTCCTGATGAGCACCGTGATCCGATTAATCGGGCCTACTGTTTATTTCTGATGAGAACCGTGATCCGATTAATCGGGCCTAATGTATATTTCGGATGAGCACCGTGATCCGATAATCGGGCCCACTGTTTATTCCTGATGAGTACCGTGATCCGATTATTCAGGCCTACTGTTTATTCCTGATGAGCACCGTGATCCGATTAATCGGGCTCGGGTCTACTGTTTATTCCTGATTAGCACCGTGATCCGATAAATCGGACCTACTGTTTATTCCTGATGAGCACCGTGACCCGATTAATCGGGCCTACTGTTTATTCCTGATGAGCACCGTGATCCGATTAATCAGGCCTACTTTATATTCCTGATGAGCACCGTGATCCGATTAACCAGGCCTTATGTATATTCCTGATGAGCACCGTGATCCGATTAACAGTCCTCGGTCTTGTTTCAAAACACAACTCAGAATACCATTACGTGGTCCGAGTATTAACTTTTATACCCCATACAACCCCTTCTCCAAGAAGGGAAACGGGGTGGGTTGGCTGGTTGGCTGAAATAAAACCTTAAAACAGGTTATCGCACTATTTCCAGTAAAAAATGTTTTTAATCATGTTTTATTGTCAAAATATCCATATAAAATCCTGCTAATATAAGATTTCCAATCGCTTAATGGAATTAAGGCGGGACCACGTAATATATTGGCTGGTAGAAACGTCTCCTTATTAACTACATTACATAATATTATACTATTTAAAAGACGTATAACACTCGTACATCGCTCATGTTCCTATCGACTTCAACAAATACATATTAATATATGCACGTACAGTCCACACTCAGATGCTCGAATTTCAAGAGATCGGGAAATAATCGCTATATCCGAAGTTCGAATCAAACAATTTCTGGAGAGTGTTCATTCATTACCCAACCTTACCTTCCAGTCATAGAAAATATCCAGTTATACAAAAAAATTGTACAACCGATATTTGCCGATTTCGAATGAAATACAAGTTCTCCTGTACAATATCTTTGTTATGCATTTATCATTATGTTACTATTATAACTTCATTCAGATTGAACAGTAAACTGCAGTTAAATGTATTTAAATTATATTAAACATAACTCCAACAGCCGGTCCCTGGGATATATACAATATTGACAACATAGATATTAACACAATTGTTATATCTAATTGCGTTTATAAGTTAAGTTCAGTTTGGTCAATATAATTTAAATTATAAGAAAATATCCTTTCATACCAACAGAACGTCAATTTATACACTGGTTCTTGCAAAGAAAAAAACACACGTCAATTTCGTTTTCTAAATAAGTTTTAACTTTTACCCCCGACAGTCACCAATAACGTTGATATTGAAAAAAAACACAAACTGTAATAAGCATATCATCGGAATAACACGTGTTTATCCTCGTTTTTAGTTTCAAAAGAATAAAACCTACATTTGTCAAATATCCGACATGTTCTCAGATTACCAGCTGTTTAATTGTTGTGTAAATAACATGCGCAATTGAACTAGCATTTGAATAATATCCAACGCCTTTTTATGTATTGTTTACATTGAATAATTAATGCCAAACTGCTTTATGAGCTCTTGAGACTAAGTGCATGCTCATGGATTTATTGCAGTTAATGCAGCTGAAAGGGCAACCAGTAATAAAAATCAAGAAATAAGTAAGTGAGAATCAATACGGACATTTGTCTGTTAAGCGTGAACATGAGATAACAGAATAACACAATATAGTCATTATTTATGAGTTAAACAAATGTTTCTCGTCATCTTCATACATATAACATTTGTTAATGTGTCACAGGTCAAATCAAGTGTTGCATTAAACAATGTGCAAAAACAAGCACATAATACGCTACACACACATTCACTCTTATGCACATATACTACACACATATTCACTATTATACACATAATACACTACACACAAATTCACTCTTATGCACATATACTACACACACAATCACTATTATACACATAATACACTACACACACATTCACTCTTATGCACATATACTACACACACATTCACTTTTATACACATAATACACTACACACACATTCACTCTTATGCACAAATACTCTAAACACACATTCACTCTTATGCACATAAAAACACTACACAAACATTCATTCTTATGCACATAAATACGCTACACACACATTCACTCTTATGCACATAATACACTACACACACATTCACTCTTATGCACAAATACTCTACACTCACATTCACTCTTATGCACATAAATACACTACACAAACATTCACTCTTATGTACATAAATACGCTACACACACATTCACTCTTATGCACATAAATACACTACACAAACATTCACTCTTATGCACATAAATACTCTACACACACATTCACTCTTATGCACATAAATACACTACACAAGCATTCATTCTTATGCACATAAATACGCTAAACACACATTCACTCTTATGCACATAATACACTACACACACATTCACTTTTATGCACAAATACTCTATACACACATTCACTCTTATGAACATAAATACACTACACAAACATTCACTCTTATGCACATAAATACTCTACACACACATTCACTCTTATGCACATAAATACACTACACAAACATTCACTCCTATGCACATAAATACGCTACACAAACATTCATTATTATGCACATAAATACTCTACACACACATTTACTCTTATGCACATAAATACACTACACAAACATTCATTCTTTTGCACATAAATACTCTACACACACATTCACTCTTATGCACATAATACACTACACACACATTCACTCTTATGCACAAATACTCTACACACACATTCACTCTTATGCACATAAATACACTACACAAACATTCACTCTAATGCACATAAATACGCTACACACACATTCACTCTTATGCATATAAATACACTACACAAACATTCACTGTTATGCACAAATACTCTACACACACATTCACTCTTAGGCACATAAATACACTACACAAACATTCACTCTTATGCACATTAATACGCTACACACACATTCACTCTTATGCAGATAAATACACTACCCAAACATTCACTCTTATGCACATAATTACGCTACACACACATTCACTCTTATGCACATAAATACACTACACAAACATTCACTCTTATGCACATTAATACACTACACAAACATTAACTCTTATGCACATAAATACACTACACACACATTCACTATTATACACATAATACACTACACACATATTCACTCTTATGCACAAATACTCTACACACATTCACTCTTATGCACATAAATACACTACACAAACATTTATTCTTATGCACATAAATACGCTACACACACATTCACTCTTATGCACATAATACACTACACACATATTCACTCTTATGCACATAAATACACTACACACATATTCACTCTTATGCACATATACTACACACACATTCACTCTTATGCACATAATACACTACACACACATTCACTCTTATGCACAAACACTTTACACACACATTCACTCTTATGCACATAAATACACTACACAAACATTCAATCTTATGCACATAAATACGCTACACACACATTCACTCTTATGCACAAATACTCTACACACACATTCACTCTTATGCACATAAATACACTACTCAAACATTCATTCTTATGCACATAAATACACTACACAAACATTCACTCTTATGCACAAATACTATACACACACATTCACTCTTATGCACATAAATACGCTACACACACATTCACTCTTATGCAGATAAATACACTACACACACATATACTCTTAGGCACATATACTACACACACATTCATTATTATACACATAATACACTACACACACATTCACTCTTATGCACAAATACTCTACACACACATTCACTCTTAAGCACATAAATACACTACACAAACATTCACTCTTATGCACAAATACTCTACACATACATTCACTCTTATGCACATAAATACACTACACAAACATTCACTCTTATGCACATAAATACGCTACACACACATTCACTCTTATGCAGATAAATACACTACACAAACATTCACTCTTATGCACATAAATACCCTACACACACATTCACTCTTATGCACATAAATACACTACACAAACATTCACTCTTATGCACATAAATACGCTACACAAACATTCACTTTTATGCACATAAATACACTACACAAACATTCACTCTTATGCACATACATACGTTACACACACATTCACTCTTATGCACATAAATACACTACACAAACATTCATTATTATGCACATAAGTACGCTACACACACATTCACTCTTATGCACATAAATACACTACACAAACATTCATTCTTATGCACAACGCTACACACACATTCACTCTTATTCACATAAATACACTACACAAACATGCACTCTTATGCACATAAATACGCTACACACACATTGACTCTTATGCACATAAATACACTACACAAACATTCACTCTTATGCACATAAATACGCTACACACACACATTCTCTCTTATGCGAATACATACACTACACAAATATTCACTCTTATGCACATAAATACGCTACACGCGCACATTCACTCTTATTCACATAAATACCATCTTATACCGTTAAGGAATCAATTATACTTGTTACATATTACTATTTTTCAAAAAGTTTTTTTTTTGTCCAAATAAGGATGAACATAAATAATTTACTCAGTTATACTAATTTAAACCCCCATCGGCCTTTTTTGCCACTGATCGTTCCAAGGCGGTAGCCCTATTGTCAACCCTTTTGTGTTTGTGATGTCTTATTTGGCCTTTTATTCATCTTTAAGGTTGTTCTTTAGTTTCTGTGTGTGTTTGTGGTTGACTGTCGTCCTTGAATGCTACTTTTCCTGTTCATTTTTTATATCTAGTTTAACAAAGATAGTATTAAAGTGATCATGACCAAGGATTTTACGACGTTTGTAAATCACGTCACCATAGAAGTCAGGTTGTGATAGTCCTTGTCGCAGAAGAGTTCTTAAATTACTTTTATAATTGGAAAGAAGATCGGGGCTACGATAATAAAATTTGAAAGGTTTTACGAGGTTTATGGTAACGGTAGCCCTGATGGAGTAGCTTTTTAGTATAAAGAGATTACGAATATTAAAGTCCTCAACTTGAGTACAAACAAATAAGTTGAGACACATATACCTCATAAGAAGTTGCTCGGTAAACATCCCCATCTAAATAGGGGATAATTAACAATATCAAAATTAAAAATCATCACTCTTGTCATGTATTTTGCTAATTATTTCACCATTTTCAATAGAGAAATGTAAATCGAGAAAAGAAGCGTTAGTATCAAATATATTAGTTTTGTTTACAGTCCTCCGTGTTCAAGTTCCGAGTCTGCTACTTTTCACTCTTGTTTGTGTGTGTTGCTTCCAAACGGGATCACCTCTTCAGTATGTATTTACATGTTTAATACTATGTCAGTTTATTTTTACTGTCAGGTTTATTAGGCTCAGCACGAAAACATAAATCGGCAAAACCTCGCCATTTTTTTCTAAGCCTTGCCTAATAATATCGCCTTGGCTGTTATAATAGTATACATATGCACGGCAAGAATAATGCGACTCCAAAGTGCAAGGGAAAAAAAAGAGTTGGCTGATATAACGGTGTCAGTCAACTATAAAATGAGGGATATCATCTTAATCCCAGAATTGAAGACTATTAGATAAATCCAAAACTCACACTGCCATACTGACATTGGAGTGTAGCCAGGCTATTGCCCTTTAAAATATTATAACACCTAGGATGGGTGTTAAACCACTATAATTAGAATGTAGTCCCCTTTATAAAAAATAATTCCTTTTTTCGCTGAAAGCGCATTTTAAGCGTGCGGTGCAACGGGGTTGTTGGTGTGGAGGGGGCGGGGTGTAGCGGGGCATTTGTGTTATAATTATTTGTAGTATTTGTAAGAAGCGTATTCAACGAAATATTGATGAAAATGTTCCAACATTTGATTCTACGCAACATACACTATCAATGAAAACATCCGAATCCTTGAACTCCCATTAAGAAGGTATCAATGCAATTAACATTTCATCAGTCATGATGCAAATGATATTTCCATTTATATAGCTAGCTAGTATTGATTCCGGTTAACTGGCTTACTATAGTATTAAGCTGTAGGTATAATCGATAGTGAGATAGTATATAACAGTACACTTTGTTCTCATATTATAAAGAATCGATTTACGAGTTTAAATTTCCACATTACGTGGTCCGAGTATTAACTTTCATACCCCATCCCACCCCTTCTCCAAGAAGCAAAAACGGGGTTGACTGGGGTATGAAATAAAACCTTAATTTCGGCTTGAAACGTTTGCATATTGTACAAGTATACCATTTAATAGGTAATTTTAAATAGATTATGATATTTGTTTCGGTAAAACATGTTTTTTAAACGTGTTTGATTGTCGAAATATCCTTTTCCTGCTTATACAATTTTTTCTATCGCTTAATGAAATTAAGGCGGGACCACGTAATGCAGAAAGTGAAATGACTGTATGGTGCTTGTTTTAGCCCGTGTCATTCCTTCCACGTCAACTATCATGTTCATGTTTGTTTGAACGATTTATGTATGAGATGTTTTGGTTGATAAACCCTTTTTATTTTATGATATGCAATGAAATACTGTATTTTATCAGTGAAATAAAAGTGTTATTCCACACTGTGCAATATAGAGATTTATTTCAAAGTAGCTGCCGGGACTACTTTTGTTGTTCTACCATAGTTTCCCTAAACAAAAAATTGTAAAATCATAAAATAAAAAGAAAATTCGTTGTTTTGTCGTGAATAACATATTTTATTTCATCTCAAAGTGAGAAAGCTTTTATATTTTCACTCATGCTTCGCTTTCGTGAAAATATCAAGTTTTCTCACTTCTCAATGAAATAAAATATGTTATTCACTCCAAAACAACAAATATCCTCTATATATACTTAGAACATTTAACACGGCAACATTTTTATTTTCGATTACTTGTAGTCTGATGTTGTTGTTTTTTCAAATCAAGACTGCATTTTATGTTAGCACACAAGTCTCTTTTTTCCCAAAGGTTAACATATGGCGACAAACAATTGCATACAGTTTACTCTACTTCTTTCAGTAATAATACATTTTGAACGAGAACTTCCATTCCACTCTAGAAATTCAAAAAAATACCAGGTGTTGCGTTTTCAAATGTATTGAAAGTATATTGCTTTGTTTCAGTATGCGTCATTTCCAGCAATATATCATCAGTCAAGTTCCATGTGTGTGTGTGTGTGTTTAAATGATTTATGTGTAAATAAATACTGAAAAGGGATCTCTTGGAAGCAACAAACACAAACAAGAGAGAAAAGTAGCAGACTCTTTTTTATTGAGTCTGTTCATGAGAGGTAATGTGAAGAGCAATACCTCTCACGTCCACTAGCCCTGGCTTAATTGGTATTCCATTTTAAAGCCATAACGATTGTCCTTGATGATCCCAGGACCAGTAATAACACATTGATTTGTTATCGAGGCCACATTTCACAGCCGCCACACAGCAATAAATAAACGCTAAACAACATTTTAAACAAAATCGGATGTTTTTGGAGGGTAATAATTTATGTATGTAAACAAAATAATATGTATGTAGGATTTTTACTACGAATTGTAATTTTGTAGTTAGTTTTGATAGATTTTATTTATGTTGAACCTCATAACGTACCACCTTTGTATTTGTTTAGGTTTTACTATCAACCGGTGATATGGTTGACGGGCAATTTCAGTTAAGAAGGTGTCAAAATTGAGTTACGGTGTCAAATTAATGTAATAAAAAGACAGTGAAGGCGATATGTATATCATGTTATTACCCAGCCTTGATCATTAAATGTAATAATGATTTACCGGTCTGGAATAGCCGAGATTCTGAAATAAACAATATTACGGTAGATTTTTGCTATCAGTTATACATGTATTTAAAAAATAAAAACACTGTTACTTCTGTAAAAAATAGAGACACCATTAAATAATAATTAATTCGTATTGTACAGCAAATTAAACAGAGAACTTAAGGACCAACATATATTCTTTATTTCTGACTTAAATATATGTTTCTCGTCATACTCGTAACATGACTGGTCAAATAATATTAAACATTCAAACAATAAAAATACAAACATAAACGCAAACACGTACCAGTTATTATAATCCAAAAAAGCACCGATTTATGTACAAACACTAAAAATGTATCAATTTTACCAGAGCGCCAAAATACACGGGCTCATATCTGCCACAACTTCCAAATACACATAGTACACAGGTATATATAACATGATAAAACTGGCGTTATATTTGATGGTGTTTTTTTTAATTTGGATGTCAAATGCGTCTTTACATCCAATGCCTTTAAGCGTCAACACCGCAGGACTTGCATCTGACAAAAAAGCAACTTAAAAAATAATTGTTTTATTAAGTTTATTAAAAGGACTAAGCTGTGTTTACACGTAATGACAAGGTTATAAAAGTACATATTATTATGTCAATACTTAAAGATTTGCTTTGTCCGCAGTGGTTTTCAAATGTAATGATAGCAACATCGGCAACACTACATGATTCTTTTGTATTAGACTATTGTAAAGCAAATCAAAAAACGTTAATTGCTTTTCGCCAAGGACTAACACAACCTAACTTCTATGGTAACGGCATTTACAAACTCCGTAAGATCCTTGGTCATGATCACTTTCATAGTCAAAAGAATAAACTCTTTGCGGAGACCCTATCTTTTTTCCAACGCACAGCTTGTTTAGTGGTTACAGTTCGTCATTATACTTTCCTCTTTGGACATATAATGATGTCTACCTAATGCCTTTTAGTTCTTTCTTTGTGGCTTTTTGGTGGGAGTTTTACATTCGTATATACATGAGCATCTGTGTGCGATACTTATGTTTCCTATTAATGCTGCTTAGTTTGTTAGAGATAGTAGGGATTTCTTTATTTGCATTGTCTCGTTTTGTTGTCTCCTATTATTGGGATGACAACAGGGTTAGAATAAAGTTTGGTGCACCATAAAATATGGTTTAAATCCCAAACGATCATTTTAGCCACTGACCGGTCCTGGACGGTACCCATATTGCGGTGTCGAATACTTTGTTTCTGTTTTTCTTTGTAATTGTTGTTTTGTTGAGTTGCCAGTGTTCTGTATATAGTCATGTGCCAGTGTTCTGTATATAGTCATGTGACAGTGTTCTGTATATAGTCATGTAACAGTGTTCTGTATATAGTCATGTGCCAGTGTTCTGTATATAGTCATGTGACAGTGTTCTGTATATAGTCATGTGCCAGTGTTCTGTATATAGTCATGTGACAGTGTTCTGTATATAGTCATGTGACAGTGTTCTGTATATAGTCATGTGACTGCCAGTTTACTGTATATAGTTATGTGACAGTGTTCTGTATATAGTCATGTGACTGCCAGTGTTCTGTATATAGTCATGTGACAGTTTTCTGTATATAGTCATGTGACAGTGTTCTGTATATAGTCATGTGAATGCCAAATATCCTGTTTGACTTTTATACCTTGGTTGACAGTGTTCTGTGATATCTACATTTCCTGACTTTTATACCTACTTGTATATTATGGTCATACCACAAGAAACTAGACAACTATTGTGTTACTTTCATCAGGTTACAGAGCTGCAAGTTATTCTTGACTAAATAATTAATATAAGTAGTAAATAAAAAGTGTTTCTAATTCCTATGGGGGGAAAAAACGTTTTAAAACACAACTTACAACGTGTTTTCTTTTTCATTTTTGTTCCATTTTCTGAATGCAATTTTATATATGTTTGAATTTTTTTATTTGGGAAGGGTTGAGACGATTGCTCATGTACCCATGAGTATAATTATATATATATAGTATATTATTAAAAAGAAAAATCAAGGTAAAACAACACTACCGTTTAGTGGTTTTGAACATCGCAAGACAGTACCAATTGCCAGTCGGGTAACGATTAGTAGTTCGGTCTGTTTATGTGTATATAAGTAGTTTCTGTTAATATTTTAAGATCCATCGGACTTTTCGTCTAAAGATGTTGGTCAAAAAAAATTCTAATTAGTTTAAAGAATCAGAAAACAAACGAAACGCTTAATACCTTTTTTTAAATAACAGAACAAGAACAATAATTATAAGGTCAATATTTTGGTTTTCTCATTTTTGTATAATTACGCATTAGTATACTTTTATGGTTTACAGATTAACATTGATATATAGAGTAAATATTTATGAAATAATTTAAAAAGACATAAAAACACTAAGCTATGTGTAAAGCATCGTTTGATGTTGAGTCACATATAGACATAAGAACCGTCGTACAATATATGTGTCTCCTGTTTCGATTTTTAACTGCAAATTGCTCTTCAATCAACTCCTGTTTATGTGAAAGCACTTTACCAATTAGTTTCAATATATATATATAACTTAACTTGAATAAAACCTGTTATTCATCACATTTATTTCCAGTGCAATCCTATATATCAGTCTCGGGATCCTTCGAACACGTTAAGCCTACACTACGGACTGCGGCGCCGCCGTTAGCGTTATACGTTTATATATGTGTGTTTTCCAAAAGTTTAAAGTCCCGCCACCTGTGTTTAACCCTGGTCACATTGTTAATTATAAGCATAAGAAAAACTGTATGAAAGTCCAACAGGAAGAGTAGCATTCACAGATCACAGAGTACAGTCACTCCAACAAGTATTATAACGCAAAGGTCATTCAAAAAGTACATCACAAACACATACAGTAAAAAAGCACATCACAAATATCTAAGGGCTGACACAGGGGTACCGCCTTGGAACGGTCAGTGGCAAAATGGACCACCGGAGAGTTTAAGCCAGTTCAAGGGTGCACCAAACCTTATTCTTACCCTGCCATCATCCATAAAACAACAGGACAGTGTAAATAAAAATAATCCCCGCCGAGTTAACCTCTTACATTTGAGAAAGCGTTGATAGGTGTTATAAGAAAAACCAAAGAAATGTTCATATCTTTAAAAACAAACATATTATAACTTTATACAAAATGTAAAATTGAATAGCATATACAAATTTAAAAGTAAAAAGAAATGAAGATATGTGGAGTCGATATAAAAACATTGGTAAAACAGGTAGGTGTTACAAGAAGACGGTCAGTGGCAAAATGGACCACCGGAGAGTTTAAGCCAGTTCAAGGGTGCACCAAACCTTATTCTTACCCTGCCATCATCCCTAAAACAACAGGACAGTGTAAATAAAAATAATCCCCGCCGAGTTAACCTCTTACATTTGAGAAAGCGTAGATAGGTGTTATAAGAAAACCAAGGAAATGTTCATGTATATATAAAGACGAAAGTTAAACCGAAGAAGCTAATCTCCTATGTACTTGATGACTTGTCTGAATTCAGAGCATCAATGGGGAAACCGCTAAGAGCACGACAAAATGGAGTGAAGGACAATCATCAAACGGTTCCCGCCTTAAAGGATTTAGAAACACATTGTCATAGAGACCACCGCACGTCCGGTCATTGCACAATCAAAGAGGAAAGCATAATTTCAAACTGACGAAGGGTCTACAACTAAGCAAACTACGCATGTAGTGCGCTGTAGAACACTACAATGTAGATGCGAATACAGACAACAATAATCTCATATATTGTACTGTGAAGTTGTAGAATAGTTTCGGTCATACATTGCAGAGTACATCAGAGATTAATGTAATGTAGCTTTGACAATTTTAGCAGAAACAGATATTTTATTTGGAAATAATAAATTTGATATCATTTTGAGCAGAAGTAGCATGCACTCCAAACATTGTATACGAAAGATACAAAAGCAAAACCCATTACTAGATATCTTTAAAAACAAACATATTATATCTTTATACAAAATGGAAAATTGAATAGCATATACAAATTTAAAAGTAAGAAGAAATGAAGCTATGTGGAGTCGATATAAAAAGATTGGTAAAACAGGTAGGTGTTACGGTTTTGAAGTTATTTTGTGGAACGCATATTCAATACATGTATAAGGTCACTGTGACCTTGACCTTTGACCTACTGGGCCCAAAATAAATTGAGTTCCTGCTTTCAACAAGGGCGATGAACCTATGAAGTTTCATAAGTGTAGATGTTACGGTTTTGAAGTTATCATGTGGAATTCATATTTCCATATAAGGTTAATGACGTTGACCTTTGACCACAAAAGCAATAGGTTCTTGCTTTCAACTAGGGTGATTAACCTATGCAATTTCATGAGTGTAGGTGTTGCGGTTTTGAAGTTATCATGTGGTATTCATACTTCCATATAAGGCGATGGTGACCTTGATCTTTGAACTACTGACCCCAAAAATATCAGGGTTTCTCCACTCACCATGGGCAATGTATGTATGAAGTTTTAAAACTGTAGGTGATTCGATTTTGAGTTACATTGAGGAATGCATTTTTCTATCTAAGATGACCTACTGACCCCAAAAGCAATAGGGTTCCTCCTCTCACCTATGACAATGTACCTATGAAGTTTCATGAGTGTAGGTGTAATGGATTTGGAATTATCGCCCGGAATACGTAATTGTTTACGAATTGACGGATAGACTCGAGGACACAAGTGGTCAAAGCATATAAGTATGAGTGGAACAGTAGAAAGGTTGGAATCTAGGAGTCAAGAGAGAGAGAGAGACAGACAGACAGACAGATGGACAACTGCATACCATAATACGTCCCATTTTCCAAACGGGCGTATAAAAAGGGACGCTTAGCAATATTGATTATTTAACACTCACAGCGTCCCGTTAATTTGTAATATAACGCGCACACTTTCAAAGGAATATGCATCCAATACAACAAGAAGTGTTTTTTTCTGAAATGGGCATAAGTTATCGGCTGCAGTAAATGTACATTTAAAATGGTGTGGATGTCACCCCTGGTGGCCACATAATTAAAAAGTCAAAATGAGGCAAGATTAATAACCGAGATGCTTGTTTTAATGCTTGAATAAAACTCAGGTTTGCCGTGCGTTGCCGTGCGCGTGTCTCGTTAACACAATAAAATAAAACGCATCAGCTGATTAACGAATATGACTACAATTTTATTCTCAATATGTAAAATCGGATGTATGTGTTCTGTTTGTATATATGTAATGGATGCTTTAGAAAATAAAATAATAATACATATTTATATCGATTTATGTATATATAAAAAGTAGATATAAAAATCGAACAGGCAAAGTAGCATTCAAGGAGGACAGTCAACCACAAACACAAACAGAAACAAAGAACAACTTTACGGATGAATAAAAGGCCAAATAAGACATCACAAACACAATAGGGCTAGCGCCTTGGAACGGTCAGTGGCAAAAAAGGCCGCTGGGGTTTAAACCAGGCCCTGGAGTGTACCAAACCTCACACTTACCCTACTGTCATCCCAATAAAACGGAACAGTGTAAATAAAGAAATATGAAAAAGTTATTTAGATGCAGCTGTAATAAAGCATACACATTTAAATGAAAATCAGGCAATATGTTCAACTGTTATATGTATGATTGGCTATTCTTGTTTCGTTTAATCACCTACACAATTCATTGGTTGGACATTCATTTCTGATTATATGAAATACCACTGACAACCGTGTGTTCGTACAGGTTATACATATTTCACTTTTTGTCGATTATGGTAAAACTAAAGTTCGTAAAAGTAACATTATTTATGTCGCCCACGGAAAATCGTTTGTTAAAGTGAAACTACTTACTTTTCTGTCTGTAAACGTTAGAGAAAACAAAATGTTGGCGACATCATTATTAAAAAAAACAAGTTTTTCACAAACAAATGTGTTGAATGAATACACATTTTTTATTGATAAATCGGCTGCTTTAAGTACACATTGTTAATTAGGACTGACACTGTCTAACAAGTTGTTAGTATTTGAGTTATGTATGCATTGCATTTACAAGTTATTTGATATAGCCTGGGACAATGTCAATATTTTTAGATTAAATCCCAAAGCAAGAAGATACTCTGTCTCGTATATGAATGGATTTAATATTATTATTAGTTTCATGCTCAAATAAACGTTTCATATTATGAACTTATATCAACTTAAATAAGATCTATTATAGCATTATATAGGTTTTATTGGCATTTGACATATTGAGTCCTGCTCAACACGTAGCTAAAGGGCAAGCATTTTCACTATCCTTAATGAAAAGTCTCAATCAAATCGAGACTGCAATATTTTATGTACAGATCGTGTTCGGCTATTTTCAAATTATTCCTTTCTTCCTTTTTTTCTAAAACATAACAGTTGTGAAAGCAGCCGACTCTTATATTTCAATCTCAGCATTTCTAGATCACATAGACTGTTACACTAAGGCCAACGGCGCCGCAGTTATTCGTATGTTTACTCCAAATGCGTTTAGCCCCGGCCTCATATAGTCTCAAACTTAAATAACAATATTCTGTATAGCCGGACATATTTATGTTAACAGTAACGATGCGGTAAAAAATACCGAAGGTTATAAAACATTAATACGAACATCGCCTGTTTACGAAACAGTGTATTGTATAAATGTGTCAACCAACCATGTATTCGTCAGTGTAAGGTTTCTATTGTGAAAATAACCAGTGAATATCTGGTTTACAATTTGCATATGAATGGTGATGTCACCGGTCAACGTTCGTATAGTACAAGTGGTGCTACCAGTGGTACCTAATGAATGGACCGTGTTTAATGTTTAATATATTTTAACCGTTAAACATCTCCTCAAACAATCTCCAATTATTGACGTTGTTTACTTGTAAACCTCCGCTTTGGCTTCGCTAATTCGAATCAAATCAAACTGCGAGAACATATCGATATTTGAAGTATGTAACCATCGTCATCGTGTTATTCACGAACTGCAGTAAATGGAGGTTTCAGCGCAATTTTTATTTAAGACATTATTCTAACGCGTCAGCTAAATCTCTGTGTGTGTCAACTTTTTGCTGTTATGTTGTTGTTCTTGTTTTGTTCTTGTTTTGAACATTGGGGGTGGGGGGGACCCTGCACGAGGAAAACGCTAGTGTAAAAGTTAAACGTTACAGTCAATGGGCAACTTCCGAAGCAGGGAACTCAAACAAGAGAATGTTATCTTGTTTTTATTTTCTTTAAAAAAGAGTATTAAGAGTGGACCTTTGGAAACGGCCGAACATTACACATACGAAATATTGCAGTCTCGGTTTGATTGAGACTGTTCATGAACGGTAGTGAAATATGCTAGCTACCGCTCACGCCCTCTAGCCCCGGGGTTGAATAGAACTCAATATTCATAAAATCAATAGTACATCATTTTAACCATCCCGAAGGTGGCATGCATATGGCGGTGGATTAGCGAGAGAGTTCGTGTTAAGAGGAACACAGAAAAAAGCAGCTTGCGTCCCCAGGCGTGTAGAATATTCACAAACAACAGAACGTGTTGTATTGTATTGCATAGTGTTACGATAGGAAACATTGCACAGTGTTACGATAGGAAACAATAAATATAATACCACTTATCGAGCCAGCCAGTTCTTAGACGTATGGAAATTGTATTATGATATATATACTCACGGTTATTTATTTTATTTTTTTTTACAGAAAACTTCTGTGTTACGAACCAGTATAGTGACTGCGGCACCGAGCAGGGTACGTAACTGCACATGATGATTGCTGTATGCATGTAGGTTACTGTTTAAATTGGAATCATTGCGTATGATTTAAATTAATTATTTTCATATTTTGTTCATCTGCCAAAAGTGTATTTTCAATTAGAATATGCATGTACGTTTTGTTATGTATTTCAGTTTAAGGAGATTTTAAGGAGATATACGTGTGATTTCGGGTACACTCTCGAGTGCACCGATATAGCAGCACAACTATATACGGAATTAATTTTGCCTAGTTTGCCTAGTTTGTTAGAGAATATAGCCTGGCTGGGATTTCATCATTTACTCTGCCCGATTTAGTGGGATTACTAGGGTAAGAGTCAGATTTGGTGTACCCTTCAACCTAGTTTAAACCCTAACGCTCATCCCTTCTGCTGCTTGTTGCCTACTATGTTTTTGGTTGCATTACGTGGTCCCGCCTTAATTCATTAAGCGTGGGAAAACTTGTATTAGCGGAATATTATAACGGATATTTCGACAATAAAACATGTTTAATACATTTTAACTGAAACAAATGCGATAACCTGTTTAAAATTACCTATTAAATGTTTTAATTTTACAATATGCAAAAGTTTTAAGCGGAAATTAAGGTTTGATTTCATACCCCAGCAAACCCCGTTTTCGCTTCCTGGAGAAGGGGTTGAAAGGGGTTGGAAGGGGTATGAAAGTTAAAACTCGGACAACGTAATGAATGCGTTCTGTGAATGGTATATTTTCCGTTCCACTTGTATGCTACATTTTGTATAACCAAATTTGTTGCATTCAAACTCGCTGCATTCAAACTCGCTACATTCAAACTCGCTACTGCTGCATTCAAACTCGCTACATTCAAACTCGCTACTGCTGCATTCAAACTCGCTACATTCAAACTCGCTACGCCTTAAAACAAGACATTTCATAATCCACCTAAAAAACTGAATCACAATTTAAATGTATTATATTGGATGGTACATACTATTACTTAATTTTATTGAATTAATTGATCGTTCTGGACGGTATATATTACTTAATTGTTTCGGATGGTTTAAATCACTTAACTGTATTGGACGATATGTATATATTACTTAAACAAAAAAACAGAAACATTGAGTGAGATTCAGCGCCCGTATCTCGTGGCAAATTCGTTTATAAATCTCTATAAATATTCATCAGAGCGACAGAGATTTATTTTTCATCTCCAATGACAACATAACAGACAGAAAAAATTATGTTTCTCAAGGGAATTAACTGTGGTACTGATGGCTAAATGATGGTATCATAGGTAATGATGCCGTATTGTTCAATAACATATATGGTAAATTGTACTTTTAAGATTTTCTGAATATATTCATCTAATCACAGAATTATTGATTCGATTCTCCTTGATCATAAGAGGTTGATTACTAAATGATGTTTGACCCAATTCTGCTTTGACCTCAGTAATTTGCAAATATATGTCATATTATTTACTATTTAGGGTTACTTCTGGGGGGATCTTAGGTCAAAAGGTACGTCACTAACTTAATGTATAGCCATTGGTCACTTGCAAGAAAAGTGCAAGCAACTTGAAAAGTGTCACTGTAGTGATATATTTATCATACACGTGCGGTGATTGTCTACTTTGGATGTCACTGGTTATCTGAAGGACCCTTAACTATATTTAGCCTTGATGCATGCTGCTCTTGAAATATAGCTTTTAAATGTCAAAAATGCCATATGTGTTAGGATTAAAAGTTTAAATACAGAAACGCTACACAAACAAGATGGTAGCAACTATACCTATCATACATAAAAGTTGGTAAAAATCCGAACAGGAAATGTAGCATTCACAGAATACAGTCAAGCAAAAGCACGCAATCAAAACAAACAACTATAACAAGAATAAACACAAGCAATCTTTACGGTTTTCAAATAAGGAAACGTAACGGTTGCTGTGTTCATGCATAGAGTGGTGTTTTGTTTTTTGGTCGGTGTAACTGCACGAATTTAGACACGTGTGCTATGTTAAACACCACTTATGAATCATACATAGTTCATTTTACCTCTGTAATTATTACAAATTGCTACTGAATGATAATACATTCGGTATATTTTTGATCGGTGACTGGTATGCAAAACTATAGGTATCCTTAAGACAATCTTTCAGTGTAATGACGCATTTTATAACTCTGTCTTACGTATAAAGGTAATCAATGTTTATACTTTCACACATCAATTTCCATTTTGATAAAAAACATCTGGAAAAAACAATCATAGCTTGTGGAGAAACATTATTTCAGCTTACCCGGGGCTACAGGGCGTGAGCGGTAGCTTGCAGATTTCACTACCGCTCATGAACAGTCTCAATCAAACCGAGACTGCAATATTTCGTTTGTGTCGTGCTCGGCCGTTTCCAAAGGTCCATTGTCATACTCTTTTTTTAGTAACGTTTAAAAGACGTTTAACATTTCATACCCCATCCAACCCCTTCTCCAAGAAGCGAAACGGGGTTGGCTGGTTTATGAAATAAACCTTAATTTCGGCTAAAACAGTTTGTATATTGTAAAATGAAAACATTTAATAGGTAATTTTAAACAGGTTATCGCATTTCTTCAGTAAAATTTGTTTTAAACGTGTATTATTGTCGAAATATCCGTTATAAAATCCTACAAATATAAGCTTTTCCATCGTTTCAGAATGGAATTAAGGCGGGACCACGCAATGCTTTTTCCAAATTAAACCATGGATATAACAAAGGGGCCAAAGGGGACATAAAGGGGCCAAAGTGGACATACAGTCGCTTTTCTTGTTTAATGTGGGCTACACTGATGTTATTATGAACACATAATATAATTGCTTCTCCTAGTAAAACTATTAATACGTTATGAATTACGTCAACGAATAGACAATCTTGATTTAGGTCAATACATGATATTGGAATGTTAATGTAACTAAGTAGTTTCGAAGGAGATATCGTTCAAACTGTTTAAACTGTAAATTATGTTTGCATTTTCTTAGTACCGAGGTCATATTGGTAGATAACCAAGGCTCAATGATTTCAACTTTCTTAAAAACATTTCATCAGTTTCAGAGAATTTTTTTTTTACATTTCTTCATATAGTCATATAATAAATACTGATAAGGTATATCCTTTTGAAGCAACAAAAACAACCAAGAGAATAAAGTAGCAGACTCGGTTGTATTGAATCTGTTCATGAGAGGTAATATTAGAAGCAACATCTCTCACGCCTCTAGCACCGGCTTAAGCGGTATTCTCCTTCAAAGCCACCTATATTGGGCTCGTTGATCCCAAATGACCATTAAAATAACACTACTGATTCGTAGTCCGGGGAGACATTTTACACCCATATCACTGTACTAAACGGACGCTAGTGTGAATGTTAATACATACTGGTAAGGGAGATCCTTTGGAAGCAAGAGAATTAAGTACTCGGTTTTATTGAATCTGTTCACGAGAGGTAATTTTGGAAGCAACATCTCTCAAGCCCCTAGCACCGGCTTAAGCGGTATTCTCCTTCAAAGCCACCTATATTGGGCTCGTCGATCCCAAAAGACCAGTAATATGACACTACTGATTCGTAGCACGGAGATACATTTTATAGCCGCCACACTGCACTAAACGAACGCTAGTGTGAATGTTAATAACTACTGATAAAGGATATGTAAAGTTTGCGTTGCCCAGCGGCATACACTTGATAGAGGTCGGCGATCATGGAGGAAATAACGTGTGATATGTGGAGACCATTTAATATTTGACGACGACGAAATGCATAAACTTAATGGAGGTCTATTCCGAGAATATGCGTGAGATATTTCCTATTTTGATATTGCATAAGTGGTTTCGGAGCAGCAGGTGTCGTTTGACACTTCCTTAATTTAAGTGCAGTTTAGCAACTGCGGCTGTCCTTGGTATACTAGATAATATGCGACGACATGAAACACAACTCTAAAAGGTTTCCATCAGGAACATTGCCGTTAAAGTATTTTTAAATAGTAAAAGCGTTTTCAGAGATATCGTTTGATACATTTGTTTATATGACTCTGTAATAGCCTGGCGGAAATTTCTTAATTGTACAGACTCGTTTTATTGGGATGACCATAGGGTCAGAGTGAGATTGGGTACATTCTTGAACCATGGTTAAATCGCCAGCGCCATTTTCACAACTGACCGTTCCAAGGCGGTAGCCCTATTATCAATTTTCATATGTTTATGATACCACACGCCTTGCCTTTTTTTAAATTTCCCTTGGTTGTTTCTATGCGTGATTGTGTTTGACTGTGGTTCTGGAATGCTACATTTCCTGTTCGACTTTTATATCTACTTCTGTAATAAACAAAGTCGGTAACAGAACAGCAGTGTTTCAGCTATATAGTCGGTATACACCCCGTAGTTGTCAATGAAATGTCATCAAGCTGTTGATTGAGGATTTCGTTTGAAGATTTTAGAATATCTCAATTATACGTCATAGACTAGTCCTGCAACTCTTTCAATACTCTTTGAAACTTGGATTTTCTTTCAAATAGTTTCCTAGCATGTGTCACATTAATACAAGCAGATATAAAAGTAGATCTAAAATTCGAACAGGAAAAGTAGCATTCAAGGACGACAGTCAACCACAATCACTCACAGAAACAAAGAACAACTTTAAAGATGAATAAAAATCAAGATAAGACATCACAAACACAAAAGGATTGATAAAAATCGAACAGGAAAAGTAGCATTCAAGGACCACAGTCAACCAAAAACATGCACAGAAACAAACAATCATTACAAAGATAAATAAAAAGCAAGATTTTACATCACAAACATAAAAGGGGTGTCGAAAGGGAAGATATACCACTTCATATTCTATTTAGTATATGTTTTAAATAAATGCACAGCCAAAACAATGCACATTCTTTATTATAAATTCCCGATATACTTTCAATGTTTCGGAATGCAGTTATGTTAAGTATATCTAAAGTGTGTATACCTGTGACTGTCATCATAACATTTATACACCGTTAAAGACACAAACTTCATTATGGTCAACCCAAGCAGCAGGCAAATAACGTCGTATTACAACATAATGAACGTTTTCGGATAGATGACTTTTTTAAATTGACCAAGTTTAATGGAAAAAAAAAAAGATCGTCTTAGTGGCAGTCAAGTTGAAATTGTTAATGTCGACGAGAAACACAAACATGAAAGTCAACCCAGGGTACATGCATATATCATTTTATTTCAACAGAATGAGTTTTGATTTACGTTATGCTGGGATATGTTTAGTACATACGACCATATAAATCAACGGACGACAACGAAAAACACTAATCTATAAGATAACCAACCGATCAACTCTAATGCTAAGTTGTTTCAGAGGATTCGTGCGTGTAGAATGTCAAACAGATGACGGGAGACACGAAATACCATTCCATAAGCTCATCTGACCTTTGGTCAGAAGGGTTTAAAGTTTACTGAAACGTTTACATCAATTATTTAATATGGTTGCTATTTAGCAAGTGTACATAACTATATTACACGTCGTTACACCCTTCTTTCACTGTATTCGTTTTCGATATATAAGATACTAACATAAAAATAATTCCAAGGGACAGAACTCACTTTTAATATCCTGACATGGTAAGATGGTGTGAAAAAAACCTTTTTGTTTTTTCATTAACGTGCTCGGAAGACTCGGATACACAGAGTCTCCCGGTCTACTTCCCCATATATTGCCCAAGAACACACCGACAAAACTCAGTGGGCCGAGAATACATCTAAAAGTTTTTGTGGATATGACATGTTTAAAGATATGGAAGCCGAGTATATTATTCTCCATTGATAGTTTAAAAATCCATCCCTGAACACATTTTGAACAAATCACATGTCAAAGAGTTTAAGACCAACATATTGTCTTTACTTAAGAACCATGTTAATCCAACGTATCTTAATTACATCAGTCAATTAGTATCTGGTGTCTAGCTAGCGATAACAAAGTTAGGAAATAAAAATGTTTTACATACCATTGTTTGTAATGTAACCTTGTTTTGTATTGATATAACTGCCGGTTGGTATCATTGTCATTCCGACCTGTTCATTTCACAATGTCAGTATACTGAGCAAAATAAATGTAGCATATAAAATGCATGTCATTTCCTTAGACGAGATACAAAGCCGTGTATGTTCGGGATCAATGATAAAAAGACATAGATATGACAAAAAATAATGCTACAAAGTCATTTGTAAACAAATTCGGTGATCAGAATAAAGCAAATAGAACATACGTTTATAGGCTATCGAAAATCGTTCTCATTTCAATGAAAATGGAGGTAATTAAAACATTACAAAATTTTGAATGTTTTTATTTGAGAATAACAATCGTTTGTGAACACATTTCAGCCTTTTTTTTTAAACAATGACAGAATGGGCAATTCTTGTCAATGTCAAACATTAAACTTGTTTTGGTATTTTTTAAAATATGGGAGGTAAATCTGATACTTCGCGTAGAAAATAATAAGCAACACAATTTTTTGAAAATCACATCCGTATCTAGCATTTCTAAAAGCTTCAAACAATTACATCAATGTTCATATGTTTAATCTGTCCCTAAAATGTCGTGCTAAACTTTTTTTGTTTAGTGTAGTATATACAACTGATATTTTGATTTAATTGTGTAATGTCATGCAAGTACGTGATGCAATGTAAATACCAATAAAGGACGATCACGGTGAAATACCATTAATGTCAAATGATAAACGCAGTGATTTTTAATTACTCCTAAACGATAAGCTGTGTACGTAAATACCTATTACACTAATAGTTGGTAAGTGAGCGGAGAAATGCAGTGTTACGAATCGCGGATTTCAGTTTGAGTGATAACCGATGATTTTGATTGTTGTTGTTGTTTTTTTGTGATTTTTTTGTGCGTATTGTTTTTAAAAAAAAAAATGTGTTGCACAATTAGTCCCGATATTGCTTAACCCATAATGATTTAGCAATGTTTTGTGTTAAACCCTGTCATTTAAAACTTATAAAAAAAAAAGAGAAATTAGATAATATGTTTGTCAGGTATAGAACTAATGATTATAGACAAAAAACATCTGGATTTAAAAGGGATTTGTTTTGTATTGCTGCGAAAGAGATTTCATGTCGAATCGTTCAGGCAGATAGTCTGGCAGATATCGTCGAAGCCTTTAGTAATACCTCGCGGTACTGAACATTGACAACTATGGTTAATAAAATACATAATAAAGATAATGTGTCGGTTACTGTCACTTCTTCTCTTGATTTGCATCTTTCACTGTCCCATAGGCGATAGCCTTATTGTAAACCTGTTTATGTTTGTGATGTCATTGTTTATCTTTGTAATTTTTGATTAACTATCCCCACTTAGTCGTTCTCCAAGCAACATCATATGTGATCATATGAAGTAAATGTACCTCAATGTATTCGTTCTTTAGAGCTTTAAAAAATATAATCATACTATAAAATATAAAATATCATTTAAAAGCTCTTCTGCGACAAGTAGTGCGTGTTTGTGTACGTGCGCGTGCGTGCGTGCGTGCGTGTGTGTGTGTGGTTTTAAGGTCTATAGTCCCTCCACCTTTTAACCAATATGACGTCCTAAACGTATAGGTACAATCGAGTCTGGACTGGCTCTGTGAAAAGGACTATCATAAACTGATTTAAATAGTAAGTTAATTTACAAACTTCGTAAGATCCTTTCTTATGATAACGTTCATGTAATTTTTATCAAACGTATTAGATCGTTTATCAAAAGAGGTTATGACCCTATCGTCTTGAAACGCACAGCATGTTTAGTGATTGACCCAGTCACAGTACGCCACGACGTTTTCCGCTGTAATTATTCGATGATTCGACAGATTGTGATCTACCTTCATCCTGATGGTTGCGTTGCGTTGATTATTTGTCTTCAATCTTGTCTTGATGTGCCTTGTTCGGTTATTATCGAGTTGCTCTGGTGTCTGTAAAGTCACTGAGTACTAACGGTGTGGCTTTATCGGATTTGTTCGTTGTATAGTCATATAAAATAATTATAAAAAAATCGAACAGGAAACAACTTTCTACAGAACACAGCAATCCCAAAAACACGCAAAACGACAAACATGAATAGCAATGTTAATAAGGAATAAAGGCATATGACGTCACAAAAACAAAAATGGTTGACAATAGGGAACGGTCAGTGGCCAAAAAGGCCGCTGAGGGTTTAAACCAGGTTCTAGGGTGCACCAAACATCACACTTACCCTACTGTCATCCCAATACAACTGGACAGTGTAAATAAAGAAATACTAGGCAATACAAGTAAAACACAAAGATGCTTGTGTATATATAAATAAAAAACAAATAGCATAGAAAGCCACAAAGAATGTACCCAATGACTTGGCAGAATTCTCCTTGCATACGTATAAGGCAGAAGCCAGCGCAACAAGAGAATAAACCATTGAGGGTACGACAAGACAAAATTGCAGACAAACATCAAATGTCACGGTTCTTTTAGGCATTAGGTAGACGTCATCATGGGGTCCACAGCCTGTCCGGTCATCGCACAATTAAAGAGGAAAGCATAGTGGCGAACTGTAAATGGGTCCACCACCAAGCATGCAGTACGTTGCAAAATGATAGGGTAATAACCTCTTTTGATAAAGCTGTTAACAAGTTTAACAAATATACTATGAAAGTGATCATGACCAAGGATCTTACGAAGTGTGTAAATCACGTCACCATAGAAGTCAGGTTGAGATAGTCCTTGTCGCAGAAGAGTTCTTGATTACTTTTATATTTGTTAAGAAGATCAGGGTTACGATAATAACATTTTGAAAAGGTTTTACGAAGTTTATGGGAAGGTAGCCCTGATGGAGTAGCTTTTTAGTTATACAATGATTACGAATATTAAAGTCATCAACTCAGTACAAGCTCTAGAAAAACGAATAAGTTGATACACAAGACCCCATAAGAAAGAAGTTGCTCGGGGATCTAAATGGAGATAATTAACAATATCAAAATTAAAACCATCTCTCTTGTCATAGATTTCGCTAATTATTTCACCATTTTCAAAACAGAGATGTAAATCGAGAGAAGAAGCGTTAATATTAGAAATACTAGCTTTGTTATGTTGAAGATCTTTAGGATATATATATAGTAGAAAAGAAAGGGTTGTAAATGTGCAATATGTCATCCAGATACCGAGAGATAACATCTGCCTGGGTATCTGGTGAAATAATCAACATGAAATCTCTTTCATAGCAATATAAAAACAAATCAGCGACAAGCGGTGCACAGTTCGTACCCACAGGGATACCAATATTTTGTCTATAAATGGTTGTTCCGTACCTAACAAAATTTTGTCTAACAGAAAAATAAGTGATTCACAAACTTCATGGCAAGTCCACCTAGTGTAATTGTCCAAACTGCTGTGCGTAAAACAGACAGACAGACAGACAGATATTTTTTATTGATTTAAACTTTTCAAGTTTATCATCATATACATATACAAACATATTCGTGAGAGAATAAACAAACAAACAAAAAAAAAAATTTGCACACTTGGTTTATATAAATTGTATTATTGAATAATTTGTTATATTCAATAATTGAATAAATTTCTGAAAATGACACTGAACTTTAACTTGCGCAAATTAAATTAAATATTAAATTAAAAAGACAATTAAGTTCTCATTATCACAAAAGCAATAACATAAAGAATTCATTGATAATATTTTTCATTCGAGGATAAACCTAGTTTTGATTAAACAATAAATCATTACGAGTATCAAATGCTTCTTTTATAAACCAAGATAAAGTAAACAACTCTTTTTTCATTAGCTCCATGAATTTTAAAACACTTGGACGTTTATAATAGTACTCTCTACTGTATTTTCTTCTTACATTATCATATACAGGACAAATCAAAACAAAATGGTATTCATCTTTGATGTCATTAGAATTACAAATGGTACAATAACGTTGATTTCTTTCTAATCTATTCTGTGAGTAGCGCCCAGTTTCAATTCGCAATGAATGCGACGATAGTTTTAGTTTTGATAAAACAATTCGCAACTTATATGGCAAAATATCGAGATATGGTCCATATTCAAATATATCTTTAAAATGTTAAAACATTGACAAAACTCTATTATTTACAACATCGCTGTTCCACTTTTGAACAAAACAATCGACTAAACGCTGTTTAAAAACAGTATAAATGTTTTCAAAGGAACACTATTTTCTTCCAAACATAGCCAAAACCATACTCGTTTAGAAGCTTTTTAACATTCCCAGTCCAATTATTACGCCAATTTTCTATGTTTTTGACTGAATTATTGTAAATAGTAGAAATTATAATATTGTCAGAGTTAACTGTTTTGCACCAGTATTTAACGATTCTAACATAGCGCAATATAGTCAATGGATACCGCCCAAGTTCCCCGTAAATACTCGCATTGCTAGTTGAAGTCTTAACATTTAAAATAATATACTTACAAAATTTTAAGTGAATCTTTTCAATTTCTTTCGACTTAGAAAACCCCCAGGCTTCACACCCATAATTCAAAATGGATCCAACAAAGGAGTCGAATAATTGACACATTGTCTTCGGTTTAAAATCATACTTCTTAGTATTAGCAATTAATATATGTAAAGCCTTTAAACCCTTCCCTGCTAAACTTCCTTGATTTAAAACAAATGTTTCGGTGTAATTAAAAATAATTCCCAGATAATTAAAATCGTTAACTATTTCTAAGAAGTTGTCGTCATATGTCCATGACTCATTTTGTCTTAATTGGCCCCTTTTCCTAAAAAACATAATTTTGGTTTTGACGGAATTTACTTCTAATCCCCATAAAGTGCTTTAATATTGTTACAGGCCAAAAAGTTAGTGTAAAGTTGTTTTAATGACAGCAATAATTAAGCTTGTCTTTGAGAAGGTTATGTGGTAAAGTTGTATATGATGTAGAAAAATCATATGTACTTATAGATGAAGCCTGACGTATATTGCAAACTTTATCAAGAACGTCGCCTTAATTTTTAATAGTCCAAAATAAATTAATCACAGAGTTTTCATAAGCTGTTGCTCTGGCTTCTGCCAAGTCATTGCGTACCTTCATTGTGGCTTTCTAGGCTATTGTTTTTTTTGTATTATATTTACACGAGTTTATTTGTGTTTTACTTATATTGCCTATTGATGCTGCCTTGTTGGTTAGAGATAAGATCATGGCGGGGATTTCTTTATTTACACTGTCCTGTTTTAATGGGATGACAGTAGGGTAAGTGTGAGGTTTGGTGCACATTAGAACCGGTTTAAACCCCCATTGGCCTTTGTTGCCACTGACCGTTCCAAGGCGGTAGCCCTATGGTCAGCCCTTTTGTGTTTGTGATGTCGTTTGCATTTTTTATTACTTTTGCCTTCTCGTTTGTCTGTTTCCGTGATTTTTTTTGTGTTTTGTGGTTGACTGTCGACCTTGAATGCTGCTTTCCCTGTCCGATATTTTTATATTTCTTTAGTACAATATTGTTTAACGTGATCTTTAACGGCAGTAGCACAATATGTTAAAAGTTTGGAGATGTTTGTAGTTGTGCAAGAACTGGAATTCGAAATAAAACGGGCTTTATATGGTTGTTTGTGTAATTTGGGAATCCAGTACATCGTAGGAAGTCTGTTTTGCATTTCGTCTATTCCAGCCTTAAACATCTTGCACTGAGTGATATACGTCGAAACATTATCTTCAGTAGATTGCACTGGAGTATACGAATTAGTACTCCCGAGTACCTGAGATAAAACATTGACGTAATGGAGGCGTCAAACACTAATTATATCATTAGCTGCTTTATCAGCAGGAACTAAAACAAACTTCTTATGAAATTCCTGGATTCCAGATTTTAAATTACGAAATGAAAACCTAGGTCAAGGGGAAGTACGGAGGGGTTAGCCGTCTAGAAGTTAATACGAATATTTGTGATGTTAAAAATAGTATTTTTGCCAATAGAAAGGAGATTAGGGTCAGCATGTCATCTACGACACCATTTAATACTAAAATCCTCAATGGATTGGGCGATCTGACCACGACATGCATTAAAATTAATCACAAAAGGCAATCTATACTTCGGACCTTTAGAAAACAAATACCGAATACGTTTATATATAGTATCAAAATTACCAATAATGACATGACCGGCCAGAGCATATTAGATTTAGTTCTACATTCGCATTCCTCAGGAGTGTTATTTACTATATCAAGGTCAGACACTATTGTGTTGTAGTTGACAATTAAGAATTATTTTTGAAATGTTTAGGAAAAGAATCAACAACACGATTATCTCGAAAAAATACTTGGTATATCAATAAAATCAATGCCATTGTTAAGATAAAGAATTGTTAGAACATGTCTGACCTGATCCGACTCCTTGTATATATGGAGTAGGAGAACATGTGTGACCTGATCCGACTCCTTGTCTATATGGAGTAGGAGAACATGTGTGACCTGATCCGACTCCTTGTCTATATGGAGTTGTCTATATGGAGTAGGAGAACATGTGTGACCTGATCCGACTCCTTGTCTATATGGAGTAGGAGAACATGTGTGACCTGATCCGACTCCTTGTCTATATGGAGTAGGAGAGCATGTCTGACCTGATCCGACTCCTTGTCTATATGGAGTAGGAGAACATGTCTGACCTGATCCGACTCCTTGTCTATATGGAGTAGGATAACATGTCTGACCTGATCCGACTCCTTGTCTATATGGAGTAGGAGAGCATGTCTGACCTGATCCGACTCCTTGTCTATATGGAGTAGGAGAACATGTCTGACCTGATCCGACTCCTTGTCTATATGGAGTAGGAGAGCATGTCTGACCTGATCCGACTCCTTGTCTATATGGAGTAGGAGAACATGTCTGACCTGATCCGACTCCTTGTATATATGGAGTAGGAGAGCATGTCTGACCTGATCCGACTCCTTGTCTATATGGAGTAGGAGAGCATGTCTGACCTGATCCGACTCCTTGTCTATATGGAGTAGGAGAGCATGTCTGACCTGATCCGACTCCTTGTCTATATGGAGTAGGAGAACATGTCTGACCTGATCCGACTCCTTGTCTATATGGAGTAGGAGAACATGTCTGACCTGATCCGACTCCTTGTCTATATGGAGTTGTCTATATGGAGTAGGAGAGCATGTCTGACCTGATCCGACTCCTTGTCTATATGGAGTAGGAGAACATGTCTGACCTGATCCGACTCCTTGTCTATATGGAGTAGGAGAGCATGTCTGACCTGATCCGACTCCTTGTCTATATGGAGTAGGAGAGCATGTCTGACCTGATCCGACTCCTTGTCTATATGGAGTAGGAGTGCATGTCTGACCTGATCCGACTCCTTGTCTATATGGAGTAGGAGAACATGTCTGACCTGATCCGACTCCTTGTCTATATGGAGTAGGAGAACATGTCTGACCTGATCCGACTCCTTGTATATATGGAGTAGGAGAACATGTGTGACCTGATCCAACTCCTTGTCTATATGGAGTAGGAGAACATGTGTGACCTGATCCGACTCCTTGTCTATATGGAGTAGGAGAACATGTGTGACCTGATCCGACTCCTTGTCTATATGGAGTTGTCTATATGGAGTAGGAGAACATGTGTGACCTGATCCGACTCCTTGTCTATATGGAGTAGGAGAACATGTGTGACCTGATCCGACTCCTTGTCTATATGGAGTTGTCTATATGGAGTAGGAGAACATGTGTGACCTGATCCGACTCCTTGTCTATATGGAGTAGGAGAACATGTCTGACCTGATCCGACTCCTTGTCTATATGGAGTTGTCTATATGGAGTAGGAGAGCATGTCTGACCTGATCCGACTCCTTGTCTATATGGAGTAGGAGAACATGTCTGACCTGATCCGACTCCTTGTCTATATGGAGTAGGAGAGCATGTCTGACCTGATCCGACTCCTTGTCTATATGGAGTAGGAGAGCATGTCTGACCTGATCCGACTCCTTGTCTATATGGAGTAGGAGAACATGTCTGACCTGATCCGACTCCTTGTCTATATGGAGTAGGAGAGCATGTCTGACCTGATCCGACTCCTTGTCTATATGGAGTAGGAGAACATGCTGCGTATAGCTGTGAATTATGGAAGTACAAAGGATCTTTTCGAATGAATATTTTGTCTGCTTCCTCGTCAATCAGCTTAAGTGAAGAAACGGGCTGAACCAACGGTAATTTTATTTTATCTCATGACGTAAAGGTCTGATCCCATGTCCTTGTATTGGTCAATAATTTAACTATTGGTGCGGAACTATATCAGTTAGATTTTCTGTATTTATTCTGAGATACTATCAGTTTCAATAGTTTAATATTATATATATGTGATTCTTATATTTACTTGACTTATTATCATATTGTTAAACCCCAAGCGGACTTTAAGCAAATAACCGTTCCAATGTTCTCTCCGTCTGTCTGTGGTCATCAGGCTATCCCATCAGTAAGCTCGAGTGTAAGTATACTTTAAAATATAATGTGTCATATAAATCTGTCTTCTAACAAATAAAATAACTGTTGTACAGTTTGTGAAGTTTGTGATAAGGCCTGCGCGTTGTCATACTGAAGACTGACTATAGAATATTGACGTTTTCATGATCGTTGAAAAGGAAGACGCAAATTATCTTACAAACTATTTCTAAACAATTGCTAAAACAAAGCTTTTGAATTTGCATTCATATTTAGACTGAACTCCGTGGGACGTGTGTAGATTTTACATACTATTTGAAATTAGAAAACATCCATCTACTTAAATTTATGTTAATTGAGTAACCGTTCAACAATACACATGGGTAGTCTTTCACATCAGCAGACTAACCGTATAAAGCAGATCGCGTGCCGAGAGATAATAAGCTGCATAAAGAACTAGATGGGTAAGTTGAGCCGTTGAAATGTAAGATATGTGTCGTGCAGGTCATTGTTACTTTCATTAGCGTATTGCAAAACTGCACGAAGGAACGGAAACTAATTTAGTCATTTAATGGTTCATACCTCCTCATACACTCATTGAAATGCATGAACAGTTATATTTGTTATTAAGTATATACGATTTATGCACATATTGCACTTCAATAAACGTCTTTGTATCGTGTTGTTGAATCATTATATTCTGAAATTACCCTATATATCATGATATTAGTGTATATTGCATTAACGTCATGTAACGAGCGGTAGTCACAGACAGAAAGATTTCCTGCCGTTTGGGAAATTGAATATTCAATGCTGAAGAATTGGAAAAGTTATAGGCTATGGTATGCATTGTCGGAGTGAAAAATATAAATTGAAGCCAGACTGTCATTTTCGCAATTTGAATGTTTTGTCAGTGCTATACGTATGAACAGTTTTAAAAAATACATTAAAAATGAGAAAAAGATTCGAGTGTTTTCGGTAACAATTTGACTGCGAGTTTGTCCTTTTAGTACTGGTCTGATGAAGCAGCCGTTGAGAATGAATACATACATAGTTTGACTTTTGAACCAGACTGCAAGCTTGAATGCCAATGCTATTGATATGTACGCTGCTGTGAATGATAAAACATAAGTTTGTTTGTTTTGTTTGTATGGTGTTTTACGTCATTTTCAACACATATAAGGTTATATATCATGGTCGATATTTTGTGATAGAGGCAGACCATCCACTTTTCCTGGGTAGAACCAGTACTGTACACCTCCCGCCATCCATAAGATCGACACTTCCTCACTTACAAGTCGAGCTCCCAGTGGGATTCGAACCCGCAGCGGTGAGAGGCGAATATTTACAACGCGATGTCGTTAACCATTCGTCCACGGAGACGCTGTGGATGATAAAACACAAGTACTGTTTAATTAAGTAAAAGGGCTATAGTATATGACGTGTCAGTTTGTTCCGTTTAGTTTTTGGACGCATGCGTGCATGATCACATGTATGCATGCATGTACATGCTTTGTTATGTGTATTAGTGTTTATTAAGAGGAGTGTTAACAAATTAAAACACAAATAGAAATTGCGACCGTAGGGAGCGAATGTTGTTGTTTGTTTTTTTGTTAAAATTCCACTTAATAAACACTAACTTACTTCGTCGCAGTGGTTGACACATTTTTTAACAATTAAATGAAGGACGGCATCGATATGCAAATGCATATGCAAATGAATGTGCAAATATTATATTGTGACAAAGGCCCAATGCACCTTGAACACTAAATGAAATAGTGATCGCACGTAATGAATTAGAGACATAATCTATAGTCATCGCACGTAATGAATTAGAGACATAATCTGAAGTTCAATGATATTAGTGTATACACATTTCGAAAATCTAGTCGATTTTATTGAACTGAAGATTAAATTTAACACTACTAAATTGGTTACACTAAAAGGACAACGCTATAAACGGAGATCTACAAAATACATATTACACAACGCCTTCAAATGGGATTGCAGTAATACCGTCCGCTCGTCCGTCCGTACATCCATGTGTGCATCCATCCGAAACATAAACGCAACATTTTAACATTCCCTAAAACGATTTCATTTGATCAACGTTGTTCATTACTCTTTGCATTTTCAGTCAACTGACCTAATCAAAAGGTCAAGGTCGTTGTTAATTATTTCTGGATTTAATGTAAGCGGAGGAGGATCTTATTGTCACCTTGACCTATTTAAAAATATTTTATTACTACTGAAAAGTAAATTGAAAGATATACGTATATATACTAGCAATGATTTAAAAAAAATTAGCTATTACCTAAATCAATGTCCATTTTATCAAATTAAGAAACATTGTATCCTAGGCATGCATTATACTAACAGCATCTGTGTTCAAACCAAATATCTTAGGTGGTATTAGATTACAGTCAATGCAAAATAAGCATAAAGGTATGTTATCTAATAGGGATAAATGTTGTATGTAAATAAACTGTCAGTAGTTATATAATTCCTAAACATCCAATTAATACGTTCGTTTTTCGTAACCGTTTAAGAATATGTCAAGCATTCTTAAGCGTCCTATATCGCTTCTATATACACAATAAACATGATAAATATAGATTAAGTATGCGTAATGCCATTATTGTGTACCACAAAGATGCACCATCTGCAATGTTAGTACTTGTTCATTGATTATAAAGTAACCACTTCAGTGTGTTAACGATTTTTTTTGCAGACCTATCAATTGTAAAGCTCTTTGTGGCATATGGAATGACAGATTTAGATTCGTTCGTTGAAGCGAAATAGCTTATTCGTAGTTTGATATGACCAATGATTGAAACACTGTCAAGTGAACTAAAAAGTGCACACTCAATTAGTAGATTGCCATTTTTACAAAAAGAGACTTAGTTTAAACATATTTATTTTACATCGATTGTAACTTATATTGTGTTCTTGCAACTTATATTAATCTCTCTCGACGGCTTCCTGGGTAGAACTATGGTCTAAGCAATGTGGATTACTTATCTTGCTCAAGGATAAATAACATGGCCAAGGCGAGGATCGAACACACGACTTTTCGATCTGGAGTCCAAAGCTCTACCACTAGGCCACGCACTCCACAAAAATAAATACCATGATGCGAACCTCCAGGCGATCACTTCATGTACTCAAATGTGCGTGTGATAATAGTTTGTGAATATTAAATATGTCCCATGTTTAGTGCTACGTAATTTGTATTCTATGATATTTATATGACTGCGTATTTCCCTACTTCGTCAACTTTTTAGGTAGCCTACTTATAACTATTCCACTATTAGGTAGCCTACTTATAACTATTCCACTATTAGGTAGTTATAACTATTTCACTATTAGGTAGCCTACTTATAACTATTTCACTATTAGGTAGCCTACTTATAACTATTCCACTATTAGGTAGCCTACTTATAACTATTCCACTATTAGGTAGCCTACTTATAACAAGTCCACTATTAGGTAGCCTACTTATAACTAGTCCACTATTAGGTAGCCTACTTATAACTAGTCCACTAATAGGTAGCCTACTTATAACTATTCCACTATTAGGTAGCCTACTTATAACTAGTCCACTATTAGGTATCCCCTACTTATAACTATTCCACTATTAGGTAGCCTACTTATAACTATTCCACTATTAGGTAGCCTACTTATAACTATTCCACTATTAGGTAGCCTACTTATAACTATTCCACTATTAGGTAGCCTACTTATAACTATTCCACTATTAGGTAGCCTACTTATAACTATTCCACTATTAGGTTGCCTACTTATAACTATTCCACCATAATAGATGTATTCATTCTCTAAATGAAGTATGTTTGTTTTTACTCTTCTCTGAAATAGTGTGTATTGTATTCCGTCTTGTTTATGCAATAAACATGTAAATGTTACGCCAAATAAAATATTGAATTGAAATTGAATTGCTAAAAATAACAATAACAACTTGCACAAGGTTGCTGCTGTCAATCAAATAGAATTTAAACCAAAAATTCATTTAAAAGTGTTTCACTCGTATTAAATATATATGACACGTGTATTCAGTATTGACTATGGGCACGAACTTTGGCTAAAATTAATAGGCACACATGAGATGAACGATCCCTCCCAAAGAGTGAGTCGCATTAATTATGAAGTACATTTTCCAATCGTTTTTCTTTCTTTATTGTTTTGTAAACTGGCTGAATCACACTAATACCTGTACTTTGTTCTGTTTGAAAAACAAAAGTTATATAAGGAAAGAACAAGCAAGGTTTTACGCAAGCGTAAAATAACTGCCTAGAGAAAATAGCATTATTTCTGGGTAGAACTGGGAACAAAGTTTAAGATAATAGCAGACCAAGTCACGGGTGTTAAAACAATATTCAAAAAAAGAGTTGTCACGGAGACGTAAACATGCCATGATCGTTTTTTTACCAGACACTTTTTTCCCAATTTTTGCTACTAAACATTTTAAATCAAGGTGGGCAAATCCTTGACATGCCTTACAAATTGATTACATATTCACCTTTGTAGCACGACGTGCTAAAGTACACATCAGCACAGAAATACAAATACTCACATGTATGGGATGCGTTTGCCGTTAGCGTGCATTACAACACAGATAAACTGTTCATTGCTACCATGTGTAATTATAAGATTGCGTTATCAAAGTGAAAAACTCAAAGAAACTATTCATTACTACCTTACCATGCGCAATTACGTTCCGGCAGCGACTGAATGTAAGAATAAATAGATGTCCAAATAGTATTCGAAAAGGATATTGCAGTTTCACGTAAATAAAGTGTATATAATAATATATAGTGCCTGTAAATACCAGCTCGTCATTTATAATTACTTAGATTATAATCATATTTAATACTAGATACCTGACAAGATATTTAAGGCATTTATTGTAAATCTAGGCCAAAGTGTTCAAATCTTGAGGTTTAAGAAATGAAAAAATGAAAATGGTTTGTTTTCTCGAGTTACAGAAACACATGGTAATCTTGATTGTTTTAAATCTCGCGGCGTCCCATTAGTTTTCCTACATAGCTTGCAATTGTTCAGTTATTAATATTAATTATAAGAATAAGAATAGTTCATTGCACATTTTTTTTTAAATATTAATAACTATCTATTATATTGCACAAATGATATATTAATGAAAGTCAAAATGATCCAGGATTAATAAACAGAGGTTTTAATTATAATGCTTGATATAAAACTCAAGATTGTCTTGTGTCCCTTTAAAACTAAAATTAGAATATTTAGTTACTTGTTTACCTCTTGTTAAGTCGTCTATGTATGGTGTACTAACTTTCCATGACGTCATGCGATATGGCTGAATATTTCGAAAAAAATAAACTAATGCAGCTGTTATGTTTTACATGTCTTACGATATAGACAATGTCATGTAAATGCATCCCGAAACAGCTATTTCCTTTAAATGACTAAAAGAGTATACTTACTGTAATAGAATTCTCTAAAACATAGCATTAGTTATCAATCTTGTTAAGCTACCCGTCACACGAATTGCACGAGCTCCTTGATGTGGAAGGAAATATATCCATTAATACGACATTCTATCTCAGACCTTCGCCTGGATTCAGATGTTCAGACAAATGGCTTATGAATGAGAAAGGAATGCATATGGGATTATTGAATCCAGTATGTTCTGACAGAGGAATGCATTTTTAGTATGAACTTTGCCTGATATATGAACGCATTTCTACTATTACAACCTTGAAACATAAATGTTCTAGTTTTGCTTGCCAGCTTTATTTCAATGCATTTTAGTTTAGCTTCTTTAAAGCCGAATTGCGTAGCAAATCCAAACTTATAGTGTGGCGATTTCCGTCTGTCCTTCCGTCCGTCTGTCTGTCTGTCCGTCTACGCGTTTTGACGTTTTGGTTAAAGTTTTGGGTTAAAGATTTTGCTTTTCCTCTTTTTTCAAAAAAGATTTGTCGGAAAGCTTTGAAACTTGGCACACATGTTCATTATCATTCAACAATGTTATACGACAAGAACCATAACTCTGTCATTTATTTTTTGCTTTCAGTTAAAACACTGAATTTGCAATCCGGCGTTCGCATCACTCTTGGTGCCTCAGTTGTTACAAATAAACTATTTTTACTGTTGGTTATGTTAACTAAGTACTGAAATGTTTTGGACAAATACGACATTATACACCACTATAACTATTGATAAATATTCATAAGATCGATAAATAATGCATGCATTTGAATAACATTTGACAAATGTCAGGATAAATAAAACAAAAGGTTGTTTCTTTAAGCTTTGTCCTATTGCTATTTGTGAGTGGAAGAAATAGGTTCATGTAAGTCACATGTGATAAGTTAGTCGAGTTCTTAAATTACATTTATTTATATTTTATAAGTAGGTCAAGGTTACGATAATAATAATAATAATAAATCTATATGATATTTCATCTAATAATCGGATAATTGATTGGAATGAACTGGGAGTCTGGAACTGATAATAAATCCTCAATGAAACTGCATATCATACAATTCAAGAGATATCGGTGATTTATTCTCTGATTCGACATCAACAAAACTTCAATTCACTAACTGACCTTCTACATTGGCATGTGCCTTGAGGCATCGGCAAAGGAATTTCAAAATGCGCGGTAAAAACAAGCTCAAAGAATGTATTTAACAGTTATTTTAGAAAAAATGTAATATATAATTAAATTACCATTATTTATTTTTTTTAATACATACCCTCGTGAAAATAAGTCCGAATAAGCAAAATTGTGTTGCCGCACTCGTTAGTTTACGCGGACATATTTTCACTGGGGATAGAACTCACGTATTGAAAAACGCAAGATAATTAAACTCTTTGTTTTTGACAAATGTAATGAAACAAAATTAAAACAAGACAATGTATTCGTCTAAACAGATATAACTTACCGGTGCTCATTGTTTCTAAATATTAACACATATCTAAATAGATATCACAAAAAGTTTCAATAAAATCCCTATCACACGATTTATAATCCCGACAAACACCGTAAACGAACTACAACAAACCCTGCACAGGAAGAAAATATAATACTTCAATCAGATAACGTTTATGAAAGGTCTGAGATGTCAAAGTAATATTAAAGCGACACACGGCAATCTTGACATTTTTATCAAGCATTAAAATTAACGTCTCTGTTTATAAATCCAGTATCATTTTGACTTTAAACCTGCTTGCATATACTTGTTTTTAAATACAAGTTTGAGTTTTCAACTTTTCTTCGTTATTCTAACATGGATTTGAATATATTATTGGTGAAATATAATCAACAGTTAGTAATATGCAAACACAATTTACTTTATTCTATTCTTATAATTGATATTAATGATTGAACAAATGTAATGTATGTAAAAAAAGAAAAAAAAGAACTAAAGTGACGCCGCGAGTTTTAACAAAATCAAGATTGCCAGATATCCCTTTAATGAATCACTAGTTAAGATCGGATTCAGATTATGTATTCATGTTCGTATTCATAGGCATGGCGATATATACAGACACCATTTTATGAAGCAAAACATTTTACACAAAAAAAATGTCATTCATATCGCGTGCGATAAAAACAAGTTCGTTCTTTCAATTGCACCTACGTGTGCAGTCAGAAGGCAATTACGTGTGATTTGCTACTTGTTCTATTAGAAAAGTGGATTTTAAATCAAATTAATAATGTGAAACGCATGAAAAGAACTTTTAAGTGTTGCAAAATTATATTAACAATAAAGTCGTGCAGGGGTAGCTTTAAAATATAATGTTTAAATTAACGCTCTATTTTATAGTAGGGATATGTTGAACTTCGTCTTTTTAGAATGTATTCAATTTAAACAAAACTCGTTTGTTGAAAGATTGCTTTGTATTGTATGGTAGCATATAACTGCCGTCGATATAGTTTAGCCGCGATACTTTTTTCATCTATTAAGACGACTTTGTTATTAGACTGATTTACTGCGCATGTCCCGTTTCACTCGAGCGACAGTCACAGGCCGAATTTTGAAACGGTAAATTTGATAATATGTAACACGCATTTCAAATGCGATCATGACTAATTAAGTTATTATACCCATGCCCCCTCGTTTTTATTGTATTTTGGACTTCTTAGTAATTATGTGGTTTTTTTTATTTTTTTTATTACTATTATTAATATTTGTGCATGCTCTACATACAGGTATTTTGTAGATTTTCTAGGAACTTGGGGTTTGAAGAATATGGTAGCGTTTGCTTGTTGTTGTAAGGGTATACTTGAAGAAAAAGATGTAGGGGGTATTTTGTTGATTTTCTTTTTGCGGAGTCTAAATTCCAGGGGGTGGGGAGTGGGGTGGATATTTGTCTGGAACAGCTGATTCATTTCAAACAGGGGTTAATTTCTGTCAAATCCTCGGTGTGTTATTCCCGCCGGCGCTGCCCCCTCCCCATGTCGCAATCCCTCATTTTAAAAGTAAAAATCCTTGTGCCATTCAAATAGGGTAATACAGTTACAGTCTATTTTCTATTTATAATCAATTAAAAATAAATCAAACTTAGTATTTCCTATGTCATTTGCGAAATCACAGCTTCAATCTCAAATAAATACGCACAAACAATCTCCATACGCAATATATTAATAGAGGAAAAACAAATTGTATGACTAGACTGCTTCACATAGTAAATATTAATGGAGCATGTCACATTAGAGCATTATCTTGACTTCATGGTTAAAGCTTGTCGTGATACCTATCTAGACTTTGTAAGGGGTTAAAAGTCGTTTTAATAGCTGAAAAAGTATCGCGACAAAATTATCTCGACGGCAGTTATATGCCACCATAGTACTGATTTATTAGTATTCGTGTTTTTAATAAGGTTTCAGTTCAACATAAAGTCCACTGAATTGAATTGAATTGCGTTTTAAGACGCACCAACACAACGAGATAAAATATAGAGAATGGGCCTAGAACCTTCTCACTCTGCACTGCAGAGTTGCTGCAAATTCTATTGTAGACACTCCATTTACTCTGGGACCACGTTTGTTTTGTTTTCTGCCACTGCTCTAGTGATTTGAGCGAGATGGCCGCTGAAACAATGCGGGGGTCATAATGATGACCTCTAATGAGTATGACAAAAAATGATAAAATGATAAAATGAATTTGGGGGGGTGCAGTGGCCCTATTCTTTGCCCGGGAACCACAAGGCGCCCCATTAAGTCATTAATAGGTTCGATCCCAGTCATGACCATATGCGTTGTGTCCCTGAGCAAGACACTTTATATGTTGCTTAGTGCTGGTTCTACCCAAGAAGACACCGAGAGTGATTAAAATAAGTTCATAGAGCTTTCGTTACAATCGATGTAAAATAAATAAGTTTAAACTGAAAGGGTCATTGTCAAATCCAAGTGTCAAGATATAGTTGCAGACTGGGATCGGTTTACTTGTGTCCGCTAATGAATATAACTATTAAAACATACATGTGGCCTATTGAAGGACATAAATACTTATAGAGCCGGTACACTAACAATAAATTACTTAAAAAATTGTAAATAAAAAAATAGCACGTGGTGTGAAGAAAACAATATTTTATCAAATGCTCAATTCGGTTTTAGACCTGCATCTCTACTGTTGGTGTGGGGCGTCCGTGACCGAGTGGTTAGAGTCTCTGACTTGAAACCACTTGCCCTTCACCGCTGTAGGTTCGATCCCTCAGGGACGTAGGACTCTTTATTGAGGAAGCTATCCAGCTGGCTTGCGGAACGTCGGCGGTTCTACCCAGGTGCACGAAAATTGCCCAGAGGGGCACCTGGGGTCTTCCTCCACCACATATAATTTAGTTCAGTTCCACTGCTGATGTCATATTTGTTTTGCAAAAGTACTTAATGAAACCAGAGATCGAATATTTTGTGGACCTAAAGAAGACTTTCGACAGTATACAGATGGGCATTTGGGTAAAACTATGTAAGCTAGAATGTTAAGTAGTATACGGCACGTTTACGGCAAAGTGAAATCTCGTGTAAGAAGTTGTACTGTTTCTTCCGAGTTTTTCGACTGGGACTCCAGCAAGGGGAGGCCATCTCTACCATAATATGTTCTGTCTTTGTAAATGATAATGAATTGTTTTTATGAGTAGTAAGTCTGGACTTGCAATAGGTTATATAACCAGTATTCTTTTCTTTTTCCGGATTATATGATTTTGACAATCTTCTCTGAGTTGCAAGGGCGTTTAAATATGCTGAAAGAATCGTATGATAACTGGATGGTGGCGGTGGTGGTGGTTGTGGTAGTACAGTTTCTTTAAGCTAAGTTTAATGAATTTTAACTTAAATTTAACTCCGTTTGATTCAAAATATGATTGCTTTAAATTGATTTACACGTATTGTCAACGTCATGTGTATTATGGCTATACTTCATTTGATTAATGTTATGGAATTTAGTGGTTGTTTATGCAGGAATTGCGTGATGCCTTCAGAAACCTCGCCGGAAGAGTTAGAAAGGGGGTCGGTTCGGGGTCCTGAAGAAAGAATCATGGCTCTAGGTTAGATACATACCACCATATGAGCCACGATTCTCAGGTCTAATTCACATGCGTTTAGGTGACAGACTGTTATGAAATTCATATAAAAAACCTGGTCTAGAATACACATAATGAGAAGACTTAAACATGGTCTTAGTAGGAAATCTTTAGAAGTTGTGTACTTTTCGTTTATTAGACCGCTCTTAGAGTATACACATGTCATCGGGGATAACTGCACCAATTTAGATAAACTTGAACTTGACAGAATACAAAATGAAGCGGCACGTATAGTAAACTGGAACTACTAAATTAATATCTCTACAGGCTCTTTATAATGAAGCAGGGTGGGAGTCACTTCAGACCCGTAGATCTAAACACAAACTTGTGCATTTTTATAAAATGGTCCATAACTTAACGCCACCCTATCTCTCTGCCTTAGTCCCTTCTCTATTTAGCACGACCTCAAATTATAGCCTAAGAAACGCCAATGACTTTCAGGTACTTGCCATTCGTACCAATCTGTACGGTAACTCATTCATTCCCTCTGTCACTCGCGAATGGAATAAATTGCCTACGAACACACGAAAATGCAGTTTCAATTGTCTCTTTCAAGCACCATTTAAACCAGAATGTTGTCCTAATTCCTAAATATTACTATCTAGGAAACAGACGCGAACGAAGTATCCATGCTGGCCTACGTTCTAAGTGTAGTTCTCTAAACCATCATCTGTTTCTCAATAACATAGTTGACTCACCATTATGCACGTGTGGAAGTATAGAAAACAGTCAACACTTCTTCTTATTTTTCTTGTTTACAACAATATACGCGCTGATCTGTTAAACAATTCACCACTATGCACAGTATCGCTAAACAATATACTATTTGGATTACCAACACTGTCTTACGAAATAAATGCATCTATCGTTGAAGTTGTCCATAAGTATATGTTAGCAAGTACAATATTCTAATTTACATTTAGGGAGTAGTTTAAGGAAACTGGATTCATTGTCAAACTCGATGTGTGGCTCAATCGGTCCACGCACCATGATGGGTAGTGTCCAGTGTGTCCAAGTGTCCAAACTATCTTTTTTACTTATATACAATTAATTCACAAAATTATTCTCTCTTTCTCTAGCAATTATTTTTTTTTAGATTATTTCACACAATGCCAATTTTTTTTCAGTCTTCTGCCTTTTATATATATATATATAATTATCTTTAACATTTTGTTGCATTGAAAACATATTTAAGTTATCCGCTATGTAAATTGATATGCATGTAAATCATTGTCCCCACTGAAAGGATCTCTACAAGCATTTTGCTTTCGTTCCAATCCATTTACCTATTGTATGTAACATTTGTATAATGCGTTATCTTTGAAATAAAACATCCATATATACTGAAACGCAAAAGAAATGCAACACGGGAATTTCCGCTATATATTGTATATACTGCACACTTAATTGCACATAATATTCCAGAGAAATTCCAAGATGTTTTGTAAAAAACATGTTGCAGTTAACTAGAGAAAGGACACAACTGTGATGTTGTAAACGTTTTAATGACACTACACGTTGTAACAAGAACTTCATAAATATTGAAGTTGCTCTTTGAAAAACTGAGCCAGTTCAGTACTGTATTTAACGTAAAGAGTTTGCAAAATTGTGCATCCTAAGTTTGCTCACACGCTTGAATCAAACGCGTACTCTGTCAATAATGAAACTTTGAAGGAATACTTTTTGCTGTATTATGTGTTGTTTTAGTATTTTTGTTCAAAAGGAAAGGTCTTACGTAGCCATGTACCGTTCGATTAACAGCAGCATATCGTACATACAATATATAGCGGAAATTCCCCGTTTCTTTTGCGTTTCAGTTTACATAATCCAACATATGTGGAGGGCCTACATGAGCAATTCGTTCATTTATGAACAAAAACACCAACCATCCATCATCCATCCATACATCCATCCATATATACATATATAACGGCCTTTTCGGTACTTCCATCTTGTTATATATAGAGGGCAACCATCAAGTTGGGTAAAAACAGATTCCAAACTTAAGGACATACTTCTGACATAGCCTGTAGAATCAGTGTTCAAAATACTTATTCTTATCAACCGTGTGTCCCATCTTAAAGAGGAGACCAATGAACAAAGAGGAGACCAATGAACAAAGAGGAGACCAATGAACAAAGAGGAGACCAATGAACAGAGAGGAGTCCAATGAACAAAGAGGAGACCAATGAACAAAGAGGAGACCAATGAACAAAGAGAGATAATGAACAAAAGTAATTCATGGGCAACTGGTTCACGGTGACTGGTGTATGATGACTGCTCTAGAATGTAATTTCTGGACGCAATACGTATAACAACTTATCAGCTCATTCGGATCTGGACGCAGTACGTCTAACAACTTATCAGTTTATTCGGATACTCAATCATATCCAATGGTCTATGTCTACTGCATATCAAAAGTAACAATAAAACAAATTAGCGATATTATATTCTAAGATGAATACCATATTTCCCTAATTCGCTGCCAGAACGGCAGCGACTCTTATATGGTTTTCATAATTGCAAATGGTAAGGTAGCATTGAACAGTTTCTTTGAGTTTTTCACTTTGATAGCGCAATCTTATAATTACACATGGAAGCATCCCTTAAATGTGAACAATTGCATTTAACTTCTAGCATATCGTGCTACAAAGGTGAATATGTAATCAATATGTAACGCATGTCAATGATTTGACCAGAACGAAGCGAGGTCGTCCGCATTGATTCAAATATTTTGGTAGAAAGAACTGATGTTAAAAGTTGGGACGAAAATGTCTGGTAAGGAAACAACGGTCGTGGCATGTTACGTCTTCGTGACAATATTTTTTTATTTATTTTTCAATATTGTTTTAACACACGTGACTGGATCTGTTATTATGTTAAACTTTGTTCCCAGTTCCTACCCAGATATAACGCTTTTTTCTCTTGGCAGAGCAGCTATTTTACGCTTGCGTAAATCCTTGCTTGTAATACTAATTTACAATTCTTTCAAACGCTCTATGTTTAATTACACTAAATCAACCGGATGTGCTGCCTGGTGGATCGAAAGGAGTTATAATATACAAAAGAGTCTGGTGTATCGAAATGAGTTATAATATACAAAAGAGCCTGATATACAAAAGAGCCTGGTGCATCGAAAGGAGTTATAATATACAAAAGAGCCTGATATACAAAAGAGCCTGATGCATCGGAAGGAGTTATAATATACAAAAGAGCCTGATATACAAAAGAGCCTGGTGCATCGGAAGGAGTTATAATATACAAAAGAGACTTGCGCATCGAAAAATAGTTATAATATACAAAAGAGTGCCAATCTTTTTTTTTCTTAAACATTATTTTTAGTAAAGTTTCATGTTACTTTGGGATGTAACTATATTCTGGACATGTTCGTTTTTAATATTTTATTTCTCTCAATGCATAATATATTACAAAATGTTACAAGCATATATGAACTTTAACGTACAGTTGTATAGCAATGTGTTACATTGATGCAACATCTTATAATACATGTATGTCATAAAAGAAACTTTTAGAAGAATTTAGAATTAGCAGACATAGAAAGATTTGACAGATAGTAGGAACAGGAGTATTGGAGTGTATTCTGGACATGTTATTGATATAGAGAATATCATGTCAATGCCTTTTACTATCAAGTTTATTAGGCGAGGCTTAGAAAACGAAGAATGGCGAGGCTCATGTAGATTATCCACATTTTTTATATGAATTACTATTATTACCTATTTCTCAGAATGTTACGCTTATCGAGGACGCCGCCATTTTGGTGTTTTTTGGATGTTTTAAGACGTCAGGCAACGTTACGTGCATGACGTCAGATAACGTTACGTACAATAAACGCCGAGGGATTCCGCATCGATTTGATCTATTGGTCATTGCCTAATAAAGCAAAATTTAATAGGTCACCCCTTTATTAGGCAGAAAAGTGCATATCTGCATGATAAAATTGGAAACGCTGATCATCATGCTTTTGACAGTAAATCGGAAAAGTGACAGTAGACAGGGTATGCAATTGCAACGGGGAAAATAATGATGAACTTTGACCCGGTGTTAGTATACAGCTGAAGAATTATTTCTTTTAGAACCTATTCAACCCCACAGTTCCTTGTTGATGTTTGATAGCAGACATATTTATTTGCATTATAAAGTAATTTTCCCACAATTCTAATGAGGTTTGATTTTTTTTTAATATTCTTAACATCTTCACGTTGCTATGGAAGGGGCATGGAGAATCATTTAAGCTATTGTATCCTTTACAATACAATACGACTACAGTGATTTGTAGATAACTGACAAGCATGAAGATCGCATTGCTATCAAAAGCTCCCTTCTAAGTATCCATAATAAGGCAGATATGAAATATATACCTCAATTACGTGAACCCGCCTTAAATCAATTAAGCGATGGGAAAGCTTATATTAATAAGATTTCATAACGGATATTTCGACAATAAAACACATTTAAAAACATGTTTTTACTGAGAAAATGCGATAACCTGTTTAAAATTACCTATTATTTACAATATGCAAACTTTTTAAGCTGAAATGGACGTTTTATTTCATACCTCAGCCAGCCCCGTTTTCGCTTCTTTGAGAGGGGGTTGGAAGGGGTATAAATAGAGAATATCATGTTAGTGCCTGATCCTATCCAGTTTTTCAGGTGAGGCTGAGAAAAAAGGTAAGTCTGAGGCTGTGTCGAGGGCTATATTGTTTCGTGCCGAACCTGATAAACTGGATACGATCAGTTACTAACATGATATTCTAGTTATCATGTTGATCGTTTAAAATCATTCAATTTACCTTTTTTTCCATTTTTTCACATTTTTTCCCGTCAAAACTACCCAGACTCATCAAATATACCCTGACGTCGTCAAAAGAGGTGCTGACGTCATCAAAAGAAGTGCACCGTAACTGCCGAGATAAGGTTTTATCTCAGGCACCTTGTTTCTGGGCAGAATTGTGCACATCAACATGATAAAAGTTACTACTCTGACCACGTAATGCGTAACCAACATCTTTGTTAAAATCTATTAAGTAATGAACGTAATGTGGAAACTGTATTTCAGGCTCGCAAGTTTTACATTAGTGTAAATATGCAAATTCTGAATAGCTTTCGAGACATAAGATACTTTCCATTGTATTGCATACGATGGAATATCGTTTTCAAACAAATCTCTTGACAAAAGAAAATAGTTATAAAAATCGAACGCATTCAGAGCAAACAACAAACACAAGGATAAATAGAAACATTCAGAGCAAACAACCACACGGACAAATAGAAACATTCAGAGCAAACAACCACACGGACAAATAGAAACATTCAGAGCAAACAACCACACGGACAAATAGAATATTCAGAGCAAACAACCACAAGGACAAATATAAACATTCAGAACAAACAACAACCACAAGGACAAATAGAAACATTCAGAGCAAACAACAAGAGGCCTAAGAGGGCCTGTGGACGCTCTACTGGCTCAAGATAAAGTTTATGTATGAGGGGCCATAAGTATTTCAAAAATCATTCAACCAGAACATGGCAATGACAGGTGCAACTAGGCTTAGTACTGATCATCCTCACCAAGATTCGCTGAAATCTGGCAAAGAGTTCAGAAAAGACTAATCTGGACAAAGTTTGTGTATTAAAACATTTAAAGGGTCACAACTCTGCCAAAAATCATTCAACCGAAATATGGCGATGATATGCACAACTAGGCTTGATACTGATCATCCTTGTCAAGTTTCGTCTGTATCCAGCCAGGGGTTCAGGAGAACTAGCCCAGAAAAAAATTGTGGTATCAAAATCCTTTAAAGGGCCATAACTAAGCCAAATATCTGTAAACCGAAACGTGACGATGACATGCACAACTAGGCTTGATGCTGATCATCCCTGCAAATTTTCATTGAAATCTGGCGAGGGGTTCAGGAGAAGTAGATCAGAACAAAGTTTGTGTATTAAAACCTTTAAAGGGCCATAACTCCGCCAAAAATCATTCAACCGGAACACGGCGATGATTTGCACAACAAGACATAGAATTGATCATCCCTAAAAAGTTTCGTTTAATCCGGCCAGGGTTCAAGAGAACTAGTCAGAACAAAGTTTGTGTATTAAAACCTTTAAAGGGCTAAAACTTCACCAAAATCATTCAACTGGAACACGGTGACTATGTAAACTAGGCTTGGTGCTGATCATCCCTGCAAAGTTTCAATGAAATCCGGCCAAATGAAGGACCTTTCGTCTTAATCAGGCCAAGATATAGCATATTTCAGAAAATCAAGGGCCATGACTCCGATGTAAATGGTCCAATCTGGATGTTTTTCAAACTTGTCCAAGCTTTCATTGATATTAACAATCTGGTAAAGTTTCTTAAAGATCGGACAAAAGATGAAGGCCTTGTCGTCTTAACGAGGCAAAATATAGGATTTTTTACTAAATCAAGGACCATAACTCCACTGTTACTGGTCCGATCTAGCTGGTTTTCGAACTTGACCGAGCTGTCATTGATATTAACAATCTAGTAAAGTTTCATAAAGATCGCATGAAAAATGAAGGCCCTATCGTCTTAACGAGGCAAAGTATAGCATTTTTAACTAAATCAAGGGCCATAACTCATCTGTTACTGGTCCAATCTGGCTGATCCCTATCGAATTAACGAGGCAAAATATAGCAATTTCAAACTAAATCAAGGGCCATAACTCATCTGTTACTGGTCCAATCTGGCTTTTTTTCGAAATTGTCTGAGCTGTCATTGATATAAACAATCAGGTAAAATTTTATAAAGACCAGATGAAAGTTGAAGGCCCTATTGAATTAACGAGGCAAAATATAGCATTTTTAACTAAATCAAGGGCCATAACTCCGCTGTAACTGGTCCGATCTGGCTGATCTTCGAAATGTCCAAGCTTTCATTTATATCAACAATCTGGTAAAGTTTGGTAAAGATCCAATTAAAGATAAAGGCCCTATCGTCTTAACGAGGCATAATATAGCATTTTTAACTAAATCAAGGGCCATAACTCCGCTGTTAATGGTCACGGCCTGCTAGTTTTCGAACTTGTCCTAGCTCTCATTTATATAAACAATCTGGTAAAGTTTGGTAAAGATTGGATGAAAGATGAAGGCCCTATCATCTTAATGAGGCCAAATATAGCAATTTTAACTAAATCAAGGGCAATAACTCCGCTGGTAATGGTCCGGTCTAGCTGGTTTTCGAACTTGTCCGAGCTTTCATTGATATTAACAATCTATGCAAGTTTGGTAAAGATCAAATAATAAATGAAGGTGCTAGAATGTTCACAAGGCTTAATATGGCATTTTTCAGCAAAACAAGGGCCTTAACTCCGTTAAAATTATTTCGATCTTGCCGGTTTTCGAACTTGTTCAAGCTTTCATTGATATAAAGACACTGGAAAAGTTAAGTAAAGATCCGATTAATACTGAAGGCCCTAGAGTGTTCACAAGGCAGAAAATAGCATTTTTCAGAAAAAACAAGGGCCAACACTCCTGTGTTACTGATCTGATTTAGCTAGTTTTCGAACTTGTTTGAGCTTTCATTGATATTAACAATCTGTGGAAGATTGGTAAAGATCAAATAATAAATGAAGGTGCTAGAGTGTTTCACAAGGCAGAAAAAGCCATTTTTCAGAAAAACAAGGGCCTTAACTCCGGTGGTACAGACCCAATTCAGCCGATTTTCGAACTTGTCCAACCTATAATTGGTATTAACAATCTGTGCAAGTTTGGTAACGATCAAATAATAAATGAAGGTGTTAGAGCGTTCACACGGCAGAATATAGCACTTTTCAGAAAAAACAAGGGCCTTAACTCTGGTGTTACTGATCCGATTTGGCTGGTTTTCAAACTTATCCAAGCTTTCATTGATATTAACAATCTGGGTAAGTTTGGTAAAAATCAAATAATAAATGAAGGTGCTGGAGTGTTCACAAGGCTTAATATGGCATTTCTAAGAAAAACAAGGGCCATAACTCCGCTGAAATGTATCCGATCTGGCTGGTTTTCGAACGTGTCCGAGCTTTCATTGATATAAAGACACTGGCAAAGTTTCGTAAAGATTCGATTAATAATGAACGCCCTAGAGTGTTCACAAGGCAAAAGTTAACAGACGGACGACGGACGACGGACGGACGACGGACGACGGACAACTCGCCATCCCATAAGCTCTGCTGGCCTTCGGCCAGTAGAGCTAAAAACCACACGGACAAATAGAAACATTCAGAGCAAACAACCACACGGACAAATAGAAACATTCAGAGCAAACAAAAATCACACGGACAAATAGAAACATTCAGAGCAAACAACAACCACACGGACAAAGAGAAACATTCAGAGAAAACAACAACCACACGGAGAAGTAGAAACATTCAGAGCAAACAACAACCACACGGACAAATAGAAACATTCAGAGAAAACAACAACCACACGGACAAGTAGAAACATTCAGAGTTCACAACAACCACACGGACAAATAGAAACATTCAGAGCAAACAACAACCACAAGGACAAATAGAAACATTAAGAGCAAACAACAACCACACGGACAAATAGAAACATTCAGAGAAAACAACAACCACATGGACAAGTAGAATCATTCAGAGCAAACAACAACCACACGGACAAATAGAAACATTCAGAGCAAACAACAACCACACGGAGAAGTAGAATCATTCAGAGCAAACACACAACCACACGGACAAATAGAAACATTCAGAGCAAACAACAACCACAAGGACAAATAGAATCATTCAGAGCAAACAACAACCACACGGACAAATAGAAACATTCAGAGCGAACAACAACCACACGGACAAATAGAAACATTCAGAGCAAACAACCACACAGACAAATAGAAACATTCAGAGCAAACAAAAATCACACGGACAAATAGAAACATTCAGAGCAAACAACAACCACACGGACAAAGAGAAACATTCAGAGAAAACAACAACCACACGGAGAAGTAGAAACATTCAGAGCAAACAACAACCACACGGACAAATAGAAACATTCAGAGAAAACAACAACCACACGGACGAGTAGAAACATTCAGAGTTCACAACAACCACACGGACAAATAGAAACATTCAGAGAAAACAACAACCACAAGGACAAATAGAAACATTAAGAGCAAACAACAACCACACGTACAAATAGAAACATTCAGAGAAAACAACAACCACATGAACAAGTAGAATCATTCAGAGCAAACAACAACCACACGGACAAATAGAAACATTCAGAGCAAACAACAACCACAAGGACAAATAGAAACATTCAGAGCAAACAACAACAACACGGACAAATAGAAACATTCAGAGAAAACAACAACCACACGGACAAGTAGAATCATTCAGAGCAAACAACAACCACACGGACAAATAGAAACATTCAGAGCAAACAACAACCACAAGGACAAATAGAATCATTCAGAGCAAACAACAACCACACGGACAAATAGAAACATTCAGAGCAAATAACAACCACACGGACAAATAGAAACATTCAGAGCAAACAACAACCACAGGGACAAATAGAAACATTCAGAGCAAACAACAACCACAAGGACAAATAGAATCATTCAGAGCAAACAACAACCACACGGACAAATAGAAACATTCAGAGCAAACAACAACCAGAAGGACAAATAGAAACATTCAGAGCAAACAACAACCACACGGGCAAATAGAAACATTCAGAGAAAACAACAACCACACGGACAAGTAGAATCATTCAGAGCAAACAACAACCACACGGACAAATAGAAACATTCAGAGCAAACAACAACCACAAGGACAAATAGAATCATTCAGAGCAAACAACAACCACAAGGTCAAATAAAAACATTCAGAGCAAACAACAACCACACGGACAAATAGAAACATTCAGAGCAAACAACAACCACAAGGACAAATAGAATCATTCAGAGCAAACAACAACCACACGGACAAATAGAAACATTCAGAGCAAATAACAACCACATGGACAAATAGAAACATTCAGAGCAAACAAAAACCACACGGACAAATAGAAACATTCAGAGCAAACAACAACCACACGGACAAAGAGAAACATTCAGAGAAAACAACAACCACACGGAGAAGTAGAAACATTCAGAGAAAACAACAACCACACGGACGAGTAGAAACATTCAGAGTTCACAACAACCACACGGACAAATAGAAACATTCAGAGAAAACAACAACCACAAGGACAAATAGAAACATTAAGAGCAAACAACAACCACACGTACAAATAGAAACATTCAGAGAAAACAACAACCACATGGACAAGTAGAATCATTCAGAGCAAACAACAACCACACGGACAAATAGAAACATTCAGAGCAAACAACAACCACAAGGACAAATAGAAACATTCAGAGCAAACAACAACAACACGGACAAATAGAAACATTCAGAGAAAACAACAACCACACGGACAAGTAGAATCATTCAGAGCAAACAACAACCACACGGACAAATAGAAACATTCAGAGCAAACAACAACCACAAGGACAAATAGAATCATTCAGAGCAAACAACAACCACACGGACAAATAGAAACATTCAGAGCAAATAACAACCACACGGACAAATAGAAACATTCAGAGCAAACAACAACCACAGGGACAAATAGAAACATTCAGAGCAAACAACAACCACAAGGACAAATAGAATCATTCAGAGCAAACAACAACCACACGGACAAATAGAAACATTCAGAGCAAACAACAACCACACGGACAAATAGAAACATTCAGAGCAAACAACAACCACACGGGCAAATAGAAACATTCAGAGAAAACAACAACCACACGGACAAGTAGAATCATTCAGAGCAAACAACAACCACACGGACAAATAGAAACATTCAGAGCAAACAACAACCACAAGGACAAAGAGAATCATTCAGAGCAAACAACAACCACAAGGTCAAATAGAAACATTCAGAGCAAACAACAACCACACGGACAAATAGAAACATTCAGAGCAAACAACAACCACAAGGACAAATAGAATCATTCAGAGCAAACAACAACCACACGGACAAATAGAAACATTCAGAGCAAATAACAACCACATGGACAAATAGAAACATTCAGAACAAACAACAACCACAAGGACAAATAGAAACGTTCAGAACAAACAACAACCACAAGGACAAACAGAAACATTCAGAGCAAACACACGGACAAATAGAAACATTCAGATCACACACGCGGACAAATAGAAACATTCAGAGCAAACAACAACCACAAGGACAAATAGAAACATTCAGAACAAACAACAACCACAAGGACAAGTAGAAACATTCAGAGCAAACACACGGACAAATTGAAACATTCAGAGCAAACAACAACCACACGGACAAATAGAAACATTCAGAGCGAACAACAACCACACGGACAAGTAGAAACATTCAGAGCAAACACACGGACAAATAGAAACATTCAGAGCAAACAACAACCACACGGACAAATAGAAACATTCAGAGCAAACAACAACCACACGGACAAATAGAAACATTCAGAGCAAACAACAACCAAAAGGATAAATGTAAACATTAAGAGCATACAAAAACCACACGGACAAATAGAAACATTCAGAGCAAACAACAAACACACGGACAAATAGAAACATTCAGAGAAAACAACAACCACACGGACAAATAGCAAACAACAACCACACGGACAAGTAGAAACATTCAGAGCAAACACACGGACAAATAGAAACATTCAGAGCAAACAACAACCGCAATGACAAATAGAAACAAAGTATGCGACACAACAAATATAAAAGGGTTAACAATAGGGGTTCTGCCTAGGAATGGTCAGTGATCCAAAGACCACCGGCGACCAAATCAGGCCCCAGAGTGCATTAATACCCACCTAACTTCACCCACCGCCACTCCAACCAAAATGTTGAGTGTAAGCAAAGAAATCCCCGCCAGTGACAGTCTAGGCAGAAATAATAGGCAATATAAGTATAGCAAAAAGATGATCATGTATATGTAAATATAAACAAAAACACTTAGATTATCAACAATATGTGTTAATTGTGCTCATTATGTAATATTATATTTTACATACCAGCCATGTTCCAATGAACCTGGATCGACATTCCATTTGAAATACACTGACAAGATAATTAAGTTTGAAACACGCTGCACATAGTTTAGTGTTTTACTGAATAAATTATTTGGGTATTTCTAAATCTGTTTCACATTAGCAAATTCAATTGACAGTGTATCTACAGTTGACTGAACGTTCCTGTGGTGATGTGAGGGGCATATGCATTTTTCAGAATAACATGCAGTCTATGTATCGAATTTTCTTCCGATACCGTCTGTAAGATTATTGTATTATATATTCTTTTATCAATTTCAAACATTTCAAACATCCGCATTGGGACTAGAAAATAGAATTTAAATGGGAAAAGGATATCTATTTTCCATGAAATGCTGCTCGGGAACAGGACATAATTAGGGTCGCTATCAGCACGCTTCAACTAGCAATTACGACATCGCGTGTATCCTGTCTAGTTATTATACCGCGAGGAACTGTCCAACGGCTGTCTTTTCCAATTCCTCTCATACATGGGTTCCAATTTCCTATAAATTCCTCAGATTATTAACCAATATATACAAGGAAATGAAGTAATAAGGCATTCTGTAATAGGCAGCTCATGTGCCGATCCAGGCTGGTTATTCAATTATCTTTTATTCCGAAAATGTTTAAAAATGTAGGTATTATCCGACATATTACCATTTCAGCCCTTGTGTAAGATAACACGAAATCAAGATGTAACCCTTTACCCGATACGAATATATAATGGACTGTTCTTTCTTTGAATTAAGACCATTCCATTTAAATGACAATCAGCCTGCGAGTTACTGATCGTTACTCGCAGGCTGATCTGGGTTTACAATGGACGCAACGGCAATTGTAGTCGCCCTTAGCAGGCTAAGTGTTAAAGGATTGGCGGTTGAGGTTTTGCATGAAGCGAATATAATCTCAAGGACTCTTTCGAAAATAAGCGGATATTGCGGATGCTCTAGGAAGAGAGAGAGCCAAGAAACTTAAACTTTAAACAAATGTTATTGCCAATAGTTTAGATAAGTGAAATATAAACATGTGCATGCTAGATATTGTATGATTGGCAACAGTATCTAGCAGCATCAGGTTAAACCATTCTAAATTACATTTTAAATATGCGAAGGCATATGGCTGCGAAGGGATATGTGTGGAGGACAGAGAAATACCTGAGTCACCCCATCATCTTTCGACATATCTTTGAGAAATATCAATTTCAAAAGGAACCCTTGACGGATTGCGAACAACTGACGAAGGTCTTAGAGACACCTCTAATATGTTGCGAAAAAGTGCGGAAATCACAGAGAGAAAGTGTGAATGACTCTCTCAGATGTTACACAATCTCCCGATAACTTTCTGATATATGTTCAGCCAGAATATTGCTCCGGAAATCCTAGATCAATCCATGTTACTTTCCAGCCAGAATAGTGTTCCGAAAGGCCAAGGATTTATTCCTTAATGCAATTAAATCTATCTGTCCGGATAGGCATTGTATAGGCAGTCAATAATACGCTTGTGATATAATTATCTCAAGGCTCAGAAGCCAGACAGAAATGCAATTATTGATAATCAGACATGGACACACACACTTACGTCTCATTAACTCTTAAACACCCTTTAAAGGGACGGTCGGCAATCGCGTGAGATATTAAAGACAATCAAACTTAACTTGTAGCAATGCTTAAATACTAAATAATTCTGTAGTAAGCATTAAAGAATGTGTAAACAAAGTCATTCCAACATCTGTCCCATCTAAAACATTGAAAACAAATAGGCCTTAATAAAGGATACTTGAAACTTAATCCTTAAAAGACAATGACACATTCAACAGTTTATGAACTTCAGAAATGTTAGCCAAGTTGTTCAGTTCCAAACGCTTAATGTTAGCTACGATTGTGAATGTGATACGCAATAATAGTTAATCTAGATCATCTAGATCATCTCAGCGCTTGCTTTTTCAAAGACAAACGTGTAGAACCTTTATTTTTAATTTTTTTTGAAGCGGCCGCCATTTTGTAGAGATTCTGATATCGTTTTGATTGGCTGATACAGACGCACATCTATCCAATATCAAAAGATATACAGAACGGCAGAGAGACAATCGATTAATAAACAAACAAAGAGAAAAACTTCATCATTATATCAACGAACTAAATATGTATGGTCAAAAATACTATAATAAAAAAAAAACGGACATGTGGTTTCGATTTCAGTTTGTTTTTTTCTGCAAAAAGGGTCAAGACGTTTGTATTTACAATTAACCAGTGATATTTAATTGTAAGCCCTAGGCACAGTGATATTTGATTGTGAAGCCCGATGTACAGTTGTATTTAATTGTGAAGTTCGATGCAGTCTTGATCATCTCTTGGTTGTAAATACAAACGTCTTGATCCTTAGTGCAAAAACAAACAAGTTGAAACGGAAAACACATGTCCGTATCTTTTTTTCTTTTTTTTTCTACTTTTTTTCGTATTTTTGACCATCCACATTTAGTTCATCGATTTAAGGATGAAGTTTTCCTCTTTATTTATCAATTTACTGTTTTTCGACCGTGGTATATCTCGGATAGAAGGTGCGTCTGTATCAGGCAATCAGAAACGATACTCAGTAAAATGGCTGCTGCGTCAAAAAATAATTTAGATGAAAAGTTCTAGACGTTAAGTCTTGAAAGCAAGCACGGTGATATGTTTTAACTGTGAAGCCCATGCACGGTTATATTTAAGTGGATGTTAAATTGTCTCTTAGTGTGTGTCTGCCACACACAGCGTACAAATGTGCATTTTATAAGTTAATGGGAAGTGTGGCTTATAACCGGATTTGAAACAGCGTATGTCTTCTAAGTCTGTCACTGATTTAAATACATTTAGAGATGTGGCTTTTTTTGTGTGCTTTAGGATCATTCTTGATGTTTTCTAAGATGTTCGTCAGCATCGTTCTTGACAGTTACGGTCATTTATTTGAACTTTTTGTCAATAGGAACCATAGACTAGCATTTCCAAAAGAACAAATACTTCAAAAAGAATCTGGATTATGACATCACTTTTCTGTCACATATCTGATATTCATTCACAAGTTGAAAAGTTCGTTTATTCGATGGTGGCAAATCAAATGGGCATGATATTTTCACGGCAGGTCCCAGTATACAGATGTAGTTTAATATAAGGACACAATTGCGAATAGATCTCGGTTAAGGACGTATCCAAAATAGTATGAAATGGAACAGGGAAAAAGGTATCACGTGATATGTAATAAAAGAAGGAAACATATATCACGTGGTATGTATTGGAGCAGGAAACGTTTATCAAGTGATATGTAATGGAGCAGGAAATGTACATCATGTGATATGTAATGTATAATCTGGGATTGATAACAGTAATGTAACAATAGAGAAGTGGGAACTGGAGTAAAACATGGAAACCTCGGATTTTTCAAATAATGTTGTAAATATATATGTTGATCCATAGTTGAATGCATTGGTCCCTTAGAAATCCAAATACACTGGAAACGTTAAACAAGCGCTTATTATACAAATAATAATAATATGTGTATTCTATGGAAGCCCTGGAGGGACTTCTGACTTTTAACTTTATGACTTCTAAAGAAATATAAAAAGATCAGACAGGGAAAGTAGCACTCAAGGAGGACAGTCAACCACAAAACACAGAAACAAGCACGCAAACAGACAAACAAGAAGGCAAAAGTAATAATAAATGCATACGACATCACAAACACAAAAAGGGTTGACAATAGGGCTACCGCCTTGGAACGGTCAGTGGCAAAGTAGGCCACTGGGGGTTTAAACCGGTTCTAGGGTGCACCAAACCTCACACTTACCTTACTGTCATCTCATTAAAACGGGACAGTGTCAATAAAGAAATCCCCGCCATAATCTAATCTCTAACCAACAAGGCAGCATCAATAGGCAATATAAGTAAAACACAAATATGCTCGTGTGAATATAATCCAAAAAAAACAATAGCCTAGAAAGCCACAATGAAGGTACTCAATGACTTGGCAGAAGCCAGAGCAACAAAATAATAAACCAATAAGGGCACGAAAAGAAAGATCATAGACAAACATCAAACGCCACCGTCCCAATGGGCTTAAGGTACGCGTCATCATATGGTCCACAGCCTGTCCGGTCATCGTACAATTAAAGAGGAAAGCATAGTGGCGAACTGTAAAAGGGTCCACCACCAAGCATGCAGTACGTTGCAAAATGATAGGGTCATAACCTGTTTTGATAATAAACTGTTTAACAAGTTTAACAAAGATAGAATGAAAGTGATCATGACCAAGAATCTTTCTAAGTTTATAAATCACATCACCATAGAAGTCAGGTTGTGATAGTCCTTCTTCATTACTTCTAACTACACGACTTCATGACTTCTAATTTCATCACTTCGAACTTCATCATTTCTAATTGCATGACGTCTAACTTCATCACTTGCTGATTTATGTTATTTAAAAACTTCTCAAGATTCTTGGTCATGATCGCTTTCATACTATCTTTGTTAAATTTGTTAAAAGGTTTATCAAAAGAGGTTATGACGCTATCATTTTGCAACGCACTGCATGCTTGGTGTTGGACTCATTTACAGTTCACCACTTCGCTTTCCTCTTTAATTGTCCGATGACGTCTACCTAAATCCCAAAAGGACGGTGACGTTTGATGTTTGTCTGCAATATTGTCTTGTCGTGCCCTCAATGGTTTGTTCTCTTGTTGCTCTGGCTTCTGCCAAGTCATTGAGTTATTGTGTCTTTCTATGCTATTTATTATTTTATTTATATATACACGAGCATCATTGTGTTTTACTTAATATTGCCTATTAATGTTGCCTTGTTGGTTAGAGAATAGTTCAAGGGGCGTTTCTTTATTTACACTGTCCCGTTTTATTGGGATGAAGTAGGTTAAGTGTGAGGTTTGGTGCACCCTAAAACCTGGTTTAGCGCGTTACAATTATTACAGAAAAAACAAAGACGTTGGTTAGGAGGCATTAATTTACATCTGCTTTCTTCAATGCATGACTTTGTGCATTGAGAAAGATGCTTTGATATAAAAGTGCGATCTCCAAGCTTTGTGATCGCGTTCGTTTATTTTAAAAAGCGCTAAAAAGAAATGCAAAGAAGTGTATTATTGGTGCGGACATGTGTTGTTTCCTCTTGGTTATTAATTCGTTGGTTGATTCCTTTGATATGTGCGGTTTACAGAGATAGTATTGAGTATTTGATCGAGCTGATAAACTGCATGACGTAGTCTGTCCGTGAATAACTTTCTCTAGAGCAGTCTTCATAACCAATGTGCGATATGATTAAAAAATGGTGACAAAAATAGACAATATTGCCGAGTATAATAATAATAATAATAATAATAATAATAATAGTAATAATTATAATAATAATAATAATAATAATAATAATAATAATCATAATAATAATAATAATAATAATAATAATAAAAACCTTAATTAACCAGAAAACTTTTTTGAAACGAGTCAATCTTCCACGACGCCCACCAATGTCTATGTACCATCGTGAGCGAGTGACATCTTTGGAGACTGATTCTACAGGCAATGTTATACGTTTTAATGTGGTCTCCAAATGTATATAAAAGAAAGGCGTTGCTTACGGGGTATTAATTTATATTTCGGTTCTTCAATGCATGATTACGTATACTGGGGAAGTTGCTTTGATATAACAGTGTGGTATTCAAGCTTTGAGATTTTTGTCTACAAATCGAAGTAATTTATTGTTGAAAAGCGCTGAAAAGAACTGTAATCGTATTTGTGTTGCGGAGTGAGTTATTTCCATTTGGTTATTAATTCTCCGTTTGATTCCCTTAACATGCGCCGCTTACAGAGATAGAGTAATTGATATAAATGAGATCGAGCTGATAAAAGGTCTGACGTGTTCTGTCAACTAATTACATTTCGAGTACTCATCCTAACCAATGTGTGATTTGATAAAATATGGCAACAAAAGTTCACAATATTGCCCAGTACGTGTGCCTTCGTGAGCAAGGGAAATCTTTGGAGACTCATTCTATCGGCAATGTTATACGTTTTGCTAGGAGACGTGGGAGGTGTTGCTAGGAGACGTGGGAGGTGTTGCTAGGAGACGTGGGAGGTGTTGCTAGGAATCGTGGGAGGTGTTGCTAGGAGACGTGGGAGGTGTTGCTAGGAGACGTGGGAGGTGTTGCACTCATCATTACCGCTCATGAACAGACTCAATAAAACAGAGTATGATACTTTTATCTCTTGTTTGTGTGTGTGTTGCTTCCAAAGGATCACTTTTTCTCAGTATTTATTAAATGTGGTCTCCAAATGTATATATGAGCCATGCCGAATGAACAATTTTCAAAAGGTTCCGAGTATTTGCAGTAGCATTTGGTTGCCTTGCATATAGTAAGTGCTAAAATAGTACCGAAGAGTTTGACGGTGTATAAGAACCAATGCTCGATGTAATTTTAAAAATTCCTAGGAATCATTTATTTTCTAGTAGTATTGGTTGGATATATGTTTGTTTTGTTTGTATGGCGTTTTACGTCATTTTCAACACATGTAAGGTTATATACGACGGTAGAATTACCATTAAAGCATATAGCAGGATGACTTTAACACATGTATTTCTGTGATTTTGTATTTAAAATAATGCCGCCTGAAATAAAAGCTATTATACAGCACTTGGCTTCGTTAACTGCTAACTGCCATCAGTACCGGTCTTGCATACACCTCATTGATCTGTAAGTGACTCCAAGCAAAAAGGCAACAGTTAACGATTTACTTCACCAGACAAATATAGACTTAATGTTAAAGCTATTGTCAGTAAACTTCATTCACCCAATTCCTTAAATAGTGCCACTAGTATGTGTCGGATGATGTCTTGACAGAAATAAAAATAGAAATTAGACATGGAACAATGAGGTCAGCTTTGTCGTTCTCGAAGGTAGTCGAAGTGGTTCAGAATGTTATATTGATTAGTAATAAAACACTTAGCGTTTAGTATATACTGAATAATTCGCAACATCTCGTACACAGCATCGTATTTAATTTAATACTATTGTATTTACATAAATACATGTGATATAAAAATAACAATAATAAATAACATTTACAAATGGACTGGACCACGAGTTATCACAACATCAGTTACGGTCCTTTCCAAATAGGCAGAGTTCAACAAAATGGTTATATCAATATCTAGTTAAACAAAGCAAATCACACACATACCAAAAAAATTATCATTCATCAATAACCACTCCATACATGATAAGCCTCCCGGGTCCCATACCTTACCGCCATACCGCTGATCCCACCCATATCCCGTAAAAGCTCACAAAGAACATATAAAAAAATACGACAGCAGAGGAAAGAAATCAATTCTATTAATTTTGAAAACGTTTCGTCTGTTTAATGAATTGTTGAACCTCACAGAAAATGGTTTGATTTTGTTGGTCGTTTAAGTTTTCAGTGCCGTATAACAGTTTCAAGGTTCTTATCGAATGATAAATACGCGTATTCGCAAATAATTGAATTCGCTGATTTGTAAAAAGTTCACACCTGAAAAAAAAAAGTTCAGCATCCTCATAATCATTTCCACAGACACAACGAGGTGTATCCCGTAAATGATTGTTATAAAGATCGGCATTTAAATTACTACACTTGTTTCTAATACGTGCATGAATAACTGTTAGATACCTGTCACCATACAAGAACAACTTCTGTGAAGCATTAAAGAAACTAACCGCTAAATAGCAAAATTACTCGACAACACCATTTATCAAAACTCTGTCCAAGTGTTCAGGTCACATAATAATGTATATGTGCCGATTAAAATGATAGATTAATTCACGGGTTATTAAAATACACGTGCGCGAATATTCGTAAAATGAATTATGAGTTGGTAACTCGTAATTGGACGCTCCAGTTTTGTGGTTTATCCTGGCTGGTTAAAGCCGTTTATGTTGTGTCTATAGAGTTTGGATTCTAGAAAAATATGTAAGTTATAAATATACCTCGTCGTCAGTAGGTTTAGAAACGGTGTACATCCGTTGTATAATGTGGCTGTTGTTGGCGGGATAGCTACTTTAAAACGTTCTTATTAGTGGAGCTTACTGTCGGTTTGTTTCAAGATTTGGAAAGCTGTGTTTCATTTGTTGTGTTGCAGTGATGGGTTATTGTGCAGTGCATGGTTCCAAATGCATTGATGGGTTAGGTACGTTGGGTACAGTGTTGGGTGCTTCGCGTAAATTGCATGCCTCACGTGCTCAAACTATTCTAGGTGTGACATATTCACTGAAATCCTATAACAGGGACCTATGGAAAATAATGGGATCTAACTCCTGTGTTTTACGTCTCGCGGCATTGGCAATACACAGAGGATCTTACACGAGTGCTCATTCATTTTTGAATTTATTAAACGAGTTGGCAAAATGATATAATGCCAGGCTCTTGCCGAGCATTATATAATTTTTGCTAATGAGTTTAATAAATTCAATAATGAATGAGAACGAATGTTAGATTCTATTTATCACATAACTTATAACGTCACATTACGTCAGAAAACGTACATTAACGTGACGTCCATGACGTCATTAACATTTATGTTATACCACTAGTGGAATATCGAAAATAATGAATGGTGTTATTACACTCCCACACCGCATGTTATGTGATATATTTCGTTATTTACAAGATACAGTGGCCTTGGTCGAGGTCGCATGTTGAACTTATCTCCGACGTAACGTCATGTACGTAAACATTAAGACATGTTCGGAAACATTCAGAGTCACCTGTCAAAATTCCAAACAACTAATAATGTCTACGGTCCTTTAACAAACCGAAACACGAGAAAGGTATTTTCACTATCATTACGTGGTCCGAGTATTAATTTTCATACCCCATCCAACGCCTTCTCCAATAAGCGAAATCGGGGTTGGCTGGGGTATGAAATAACACCTTAATTTCGGCATAAAAAGTTTTCATATTGTAAAATTAAAACGTTCAATAGGAAATTTAAAACAGGTTATCGCATTTTGTTCAGTAAAAATGTTTTAACATGTTTTATTGTCGAAATAACCATTATAATATCCTGCTAAGATACGCTTTCCCATCGCTAAATGGAATTGAGGCGGGACCACGTAATGATGACAAAAAAGCGGCAATTTGAGTATACCCGCGTTGATTATGTTCGTTTGAAAGAGCAATAACGAAAACAAAAACCTTTGCGTTGGATTTTGCATTCAAAAGAGCATTGTGTCTTTATGTTTGCTCGTATATTTGCTACCTCACGATCTTGTTCGTAATGCATGTGAAGCCATACATCGTGCTGTCTAGGATTGGTCTGTCAGGTCTTTATAAGATTGTATTTCTGCTGTGATCAATACTCTTGACATTTTCTGACATATTTTTGTCATTTCCAATATTTCTTAGAAAATAATTCTGCGTCTTTCAGGAAATCAAATAAATTATGTGTTTTTTTCTTTTTCGAAATCACTTTTCCATAAAAGGAACAAATTAGAAAGTGAATATTTGTCTTGTATTGACAAGCGGAAACTATATAACTGCGAGTGCCTAATATACACGTGGCGTAATGGTGCTGCAGTAACCGCAAGTTGTCTTTTAGCTATTGAGTTTAAAGCGACACACGGCAATCTTGAAGTATTTGAAATGGGTGTCTCGATTTATATATCCAGTATCATTTTTACTTTTACCCTGGTTACATTTAAATAAATCAAATTTTAAGTATTCACTAGTTCGTCTTATTATACTATAAGTTTTAATATATTATTGGCGCAATAATATCAAAAATTAATAATATGCAAAAACAAATGGCTTAATACAATTCTTATAATTAACATTAATGATTGAACAAATGCACGGGACGCCACTAGTTTTTAAAAAAATCGAGATTGCCAGATATTGACAGTCCTGGAAGAAATATAGTTGTTTAAAACACAATCCAGTAAGTACAATTACAATGTATATAGTCTGTATTGATAACCTATACAATTACAATGTATATAGTCTGTATCAATAACCTATATAATTACAATGTATATAGTCTGTATCGATAACCTATACAATTACAATGTATATAGTCTGTATCGATAACCTATACAATTACAATGTATATAGTCTGTATCGATAACCTATACAATGTATATAGTCTGTATCGATAACCTATACAATTACAATGTATATAGTCTGTATCGATAACCTATACAATGTATATAATCTGTATCGATAACCTATACAATTACAATCTATATAGTCTGTATTGATAACCTATACAATTACAATGTATATAGTCTGTATCGATAACCTATACAGCTACAACGTATATAGTCTGTATCGATAACCTATACAATGTATATAGGCTGTATCGATAACCTATACAATTACAATGTATATAGTCTGTATCGATAACCTATACAATTACAATGTATATAGTCTGTATCGATAACCTATACAATGTATATAGTCTGTATCGATAACCTATACAATGTATATAGTCTGTATCGATTACCTATACAATTACAATGTATATAGTCTGTATCGATAACCTATACAATGTATATAATCTGTATCGATAACCTATACAATTACAATGTATATAGTCTGTATTGATAACCTATACAATTACAATGTATAAAGTCTGTATCAATAAACTATATAATTACAATGTATATAGTCTGTATCGATAACCTATACAATTACAATGTATATAGTCTGTATCGATAACCTATACAATTACAATGTATATAGTCTGTATCGATAACCTATACAATGTATATAGTCTGTATCGATAACCTATACAATTACAATGTATATAGTCTGTATCGATAACCTATACAATGTATATAATCTGTATCGATTACACAATGTATAAAATCTGTATCGATAACCTAAACAATTACAATGTATATAGTCTGTATTGATAACCTATACAATTACAATGTATATAGTCTGTATCGATAACCTATACAGCTACAATGTATATAGTCTGTATCGATAACCTATACAATGTATATAGTCTGTATCGATAACCTATACAATTACAATGTATATAGTCTGTATCGATAACCTATATAATGTATATAGTCTGTATCGATAACCTATACAATTACAATGTATATAGTCTGTATCGATAACCTATACAATGTATATAATCTGTATCGATAACCTATACAATTACAATGTATATAGTCTGTATTGATAACCTATACAATTACAATGTATATAGTCTGTATCGATAACCTATACAGCTACAACGTATATAGTCTGTATCGATAACCTATACAATGTATATAGTCTGTATCGATAACCTATACAATTACAATGTATATAGTCTGTATCGATAACCTATACAATGTATATAGTCTGTATCGATAACCTATACACTTACAATGTATATAGTCTGTATCGATAACCTATACAATGTATATAATCTGTATCGATAACCTATACAATTACAATGTATATAGTCTGTATTGATAACCTATACAATTACAATGTATATAGTCTGTATCGATAACCTATACAGCTACAATGTATATAGTCTGTATCGATAACCTATACAATGTATATAGTCTGTATCGATAACCTATACAATTACAATGTATATAGTCTGTATCGATAACCTATACAATTACAATGTATATAGTCTGTATCGATAACCTATACAATGTATATAGTCTGTATCGATACCTATACAATGTATATAGTCTGTATCGATTACCTATACAATTACAATGTATATAGTCTGTATCGATAACCTATACAATGTATATAGTCTGTATCGATAACTATACAATGCTATTATATTATGTATCGATAACCTATACAATTACAATGTATATAGTCTGTATCGATAACCTATACAATGTATATAGTCTGTATCGATAACTATACAATGTATATAGTCTGTATCGATAACCTATGCAATTACACTGTATATAGTCTGTATCGATAACTCTATACAATGTATATAGTCTGTATCGATAACCTATACAATGTATATAGTCTGTATCGATAACCTATGCAATTACAATGTATATAGCTGTATCGATACCTATGCAATTACAATGTATACTAGTCTGTATGATAACCTATACAATTACAATGTATATAGTCTGTATCGATAACATATACAATTACAATATATATATAGTCTGTATCGATAACCTATACAATGTATATAGTCTGTATCGATAACTATACAATTACAATGTATATAGTCTGTATCGATAACCTATACAATGTATATAGTCTGTATCGATAACCTATACAATTACAATGTATATAGTATGTATCGATACCTAAACAATGTATATAGTATGTATCGATACCTATACAATGTATATATTCTGTATCCGATAACCTATACAATTACAATGTATATAGTCTGTATCGATAACCTATACAATGTATTATAGTCTGTATCGATAACCTGTACAATGTATATAGTCTGTATCGATAACCTGTACAATGTATATAGTGTGTATCGATAACCTGTACAATGTATATAGTCTGTATCGATAACCTATACAATGTATATAGTCTTTATGGATAACCTATAAAATGTATATAGTCTGTATCGATAACCTATACAATGTAGATAGTCTGTATCGATAACCTATACAATGTATATAGTCTGTATCGATAACCTATACAATGTATATAGTATGTATCGATAACCTATACAGTGTATATATTCTGTATCGATAACCTATACAGTGTATATAGTCTGTATCGATAAACCTATACAATTCATCCATATTACAATGTATATAGTCTGTATCGATAACCTATACAATGTATATAGTCTGTATCGATAACCTATACAATGTATATAGTCTGTATCGATAACCTATACAATGTATATAGTCTGTATCGATAACCTATACAGTGTATATATTCTATATCGATAACCTATACAGTGTATATAGTCTGTATCGATAACCTATACAATTCGTCCATATTACAATGTATATAGACTGTATCGATAACCTATACAATGTAAATAGTCTGTATCGATAACCTTTACAATGTATATAGTCTGTATCGATAACCTATACACTGTATATAGTCTGTATCGATAACCTATACAATGTATATAGTCTGTATCGATAACCTATACAATGTATATAGTCTGTATCGATAACCTATACAATGTATATAGTCTGTATCGATAACCTATACAATGTATATAGTCTGTATCGATAACCTATACAATGTAAATAGTCTGTATCGATAACCTATACAATTACAATGTATATAGTCTGTATCGATAACCTATACAATGTATATAGTCTGTATTGATAACCTATACAATGTATATAGTCTGTATCGATAACCTATACAATGTATATAGTCTGTATCGATAACCTATACAATGTATATGGTCTGTATCGATAACCTATACAATGTTTATGGTCTGTATCGATAACCTATACAATGTATATGGTCTGTATCGATAACCTATACAATGTATATAGTCTCTATCGATAACCTATACAATGTATATAGTCTGTATCGATAACCTATACAATGTATATAGTCTCTATCGATAACCTATACAATGTATATATTCTGTATCGATAACCTATACAATGTATATATTCTGTATCGATAACCTATACAATGTATATAGTCTGTATCGATAACCTATACAATGTATATAGTCTGTATCGATAACCTATACAATTTATATAGTCTCTATCGATAACTTATACAATGTATATAGTCTGTATCGATAACTTATACAATGTATATAGTCTGTATCGATAACCTATACAATGTATATAGTCTGTATCGATAACCTATACAATGTATATAGTCTCTATCGATAACCTATACAATGTATATAGTCTGTATCGATAACCTATACAATGTATATAGTCTCTATCGATTACCTATACAATGTATATAGTCTGTATCGATAACCTATACAATGTATATAGTCTCTATCGATAACCTATACAATGTATATATTCTGTATCGATAACCTATACAATGTATATATTCTGTATCGATAACCTATACAATGTATATAGTCTGTATCGATAACCTATACAATGTATATAGTCTGTATCGATAACCTATACAATTTATATAGTCTGTATCGATAACTTATACAATGTATATAGTCTGTATCAACTTATACAATGTATATAGTCTGTATCGATAACCTATACAATGTATATAGTCTGTATCGATAACCTATACAATTCATCCATAGTAAAGGTGTTATTACAGCTGGTGAAGAACGCCAGACAATCTAGGGAAGACCCTTGAGCCCGATGGAAATCAAAATGTTACATTACATGTGCGAAGATAGTCGACTCCTTCAAGTAAGAAACTCGTTAAGTACGAACCTCCGTCTAGGTTTGAAGAAGTCGGAAGTCAAATGTAACATAGGTAAAAATAAATAATATATCTATCTAAAATGCTATAAAAAAAAACTATGACAGACCATAAAACACATAACCCAAATTTTAAAAAGTTAAGAATATCTGTATTGTACGAACTTTTGCGTTTTATACAAACGAAACACTCAAGAACTGAGAATACATGAAACTGCATTAGCATTACGAGGTCCGAGTACTAACTTTCATACCCCATACAACCCCTTCTCCAGGAAACGGGGTTGGCTGGGGTATGAAATAAAACCTTAATTTCGACTTAAAATGTTTGCATATTGTAAAAATAATAAATTTAATAGGTAAATTAAACAGATTAACAGATGTTTTCAGTAAAAACTGTTTTTAAAATGTTTTATTGTCGAAATATCAGTTATAAAATTCTGCTAATATAAGCTTTCCCATCTCTTAATGGAGTTAAGGCGGGACCATGTAATGTAACTAGGAAATGTTCGATGAGGAATTGAACTATATTCATAACAAGAAGTGTAACAGCGTATCATGATGTACATGTCATGGCTATATTAGGTTTCCAGAAAGCAGGCCTTGGTATAAAACGCACATTTAGAGATGTATTAAATAAATACAATTTATTTTAATAAATACAATTAATGGACGAATATCATGTTGTGGAAGATTTATCACCTCGGGCTTTGGGGATTATCTGCATTATCTTACGGGTGATCCTTCTTAATCCTCTATGAGATTCTACACATACGGCGTAAACAAGTGTGATGCTTCTAAAAAGCAGCCAATGGGTCGTGTACTGTGACCATATCATTATGCAATAGATTTGTTACGTAAGCTGATTTATATATAAGAAATTGAAAATGGAAAATGCAAAAAATACTAATATTTAAAAACATGTATAAATATATTAATAGTTTAACTATAATAGCATTCTTGTTTAACAATTCAACACACTAAACAAATACAACTAACTCAAAGCACTGTGTTCTTCCTTTGTGGTTTTCTAGGCATTTTTTTATATTTATATATAGGCCTAAATTATCATCTTTGTTTTATACATATATTACCTAGTAATGCTGCCTTGTTTGTCAGAGGAGGTAGCCTGGTGGGTGTTACTTTATTTACATTGTCCCGTTTTATTGAGCTGATAATAGGGTAAGAGTGAGTGTCGGTGCAACAACAGAACCTGGCTTAAAACCCCAGAGACCGTTTTGCCACCGACCGTTTCAAGGCGGTACCCCTATTGTCAACCCTTGTATGCCTGTGTGTCTCATACTTTGATTCTATGTGTCCTTGCTTGTTTTGTATTGTTGTTGGTGTCAGAGTTCTGTGATACTATATTTCCTGTTCGACTTTTATACCTATTCATACAATCATATCAGAAATGTTGGCTGTTTCGTGTATTAGACTCGACTCGTGCAATTAATTCGTTTGCAGTTCAACTCCCAAATATAGGACTTTTGGAGAAAAAAAATGTCTCTGTAAAAAATATTATTAATTTTAATTTGTTTGGTTTTACTATTCATGCGCATTTAAATCCAATTATATTCATCATCATATAAGCTGCAATTCGTGTACATTAAATACTGGTATAAATATCGAACAGAAAAAGCAGCATTCAAGGACGACAGTCAACCACAAACACAAACAGAAACAAAGAACAAATTTAAAGATGAATAAAAGGCCAAATAAGACATCACAAACACAAACGCGTTGACAATAGGGCTACCGCCTTGGAACGGTCAGTGGCAAAAAATGGACCGCTTGGGATTTAAACCACGTTCTAGGGTGCACCAAACCTCACACTTACCCTACTGTCAACCCAATAAAACTAAAGTTTATTTATGTAGTAATTGTAAGGAATATTTCCCTTTTATTGTCGCCTTTTATTCCGCTTAGGGCATTTCGGTATTATATATTATGTGTGTTTTGAATGTCAAATAGTAATGCTAGAGTACAAAAAAACATAACGCTGTGGTTGGCCATTTTTCTATCCATATTTACCGACAGTACCTTGAAAATTAAAAAAAATATCTTGTATTAAAGGGTAATATCGCGTGTAAGACGATAACTTGCATTTAAATCAAACTTATTGAGTTTTATCTCTGGCAATCTATGTGTAAGGTGTCTCGTTTAACGGCATAATAGTCGTAAATATGCCTGTTTAACGGTATAATAGCCATAAATACGCCTATCTTCATTAATGGGATATATGAAAAATTAACATTCACTCTAGCGTTCGTTTAGTGCAGTGTGGCGACTGTAAAAAGTCTCCCATTAGTGTTGTTTTTACTGCTCCTTTTGAACGAACGAGCCCAATATAGGCAGGTGCTAGGGTGCGTGAGAGGTGCTGGTTCTAACTTTACCTCTCATGAACAGACTCAATAAAACCGAGTCTGCTACTTTATTCTCTTGGTTGTGTTTGTTGCTTATCAGTATTTACTACAGGTAATGGGTACACACATGGTATAAAAACGTAGACGCTACTCGTTCTTTTAATACTTGGGCAATGTCCTATTTATTTATGATCTTCGTAATATGTATATAGTCCAAGCTCTGCAATAAGTACCATTCTGAAGCCCTCATGTGCATGATCACCATCACCTTTATATAGGATTGGGTCCCAGAGGTGCACTAATGCACCATTAATAGGTCTGGGGCATAGAGGTGAACTAATGCATCATTAACCTTATATAGGTCTGGGGCATAGAGGTGCATTAATGCATCATTAACTTTATATAGGACTGGGTCCCAGAGGTGCACTAATGCATCATTAACCTTATATAGGTATGGGTCCCAGAGGTGCACTAATGCATCATTAACTTTATATAGGTCTGGGTCCCAGAGGTGCACTAATGCGTCATTAACTTTATATAGGTCTGGGTCCCAGAGGTGCACTTATGCATCATTAACTTTATATAGGTCTGGGTCCCAGAGGTGCACTAATGCATTATTAACTTTATATAGGTCTGGGTCCCAGAGGTGCACTAATGCATCATTAACTTTATATAGGTCTGGGTCCCAGATGTGCACTAATGCGTCATTAACTTTATATAGGTCTGGGGCATAGAGGTGCACTAATGCATTATTAACTTTATATAGGTCTGGGGCATAGAGGTGCACTAATGCATCATTAACTTTATATAGGACTGGGTCCCAGAGGTGCACTAATGCAATATTAACTTTATATAGGTCTGGGTCCCAGAGGTGCATTAATGCATTATTAACTTTATATAGGTCTGGGTCCCAGAGGTGCACTAATGCATTATTAACTTTATATAGGTCTGGGGCATAGAGGTGCACTAATGCATCATTAACTTTATATAGGACTGGGTCCCAGAGGTGCACGAATGCATCATTAACCTTATATAGGTCTGGGGCATAGAGGTGCACTAATGCATCATTAACTTTATATAGGACTGGGTCCCAGAGGTGCACTAATGCATCATTAACTTTATATAGGACTGGGTTTCAGAGGTACACTGATGCATCATTAGCTTTATATAGGACTGGGGCCTAGAGTTTTTCACTATTTCACAACACTGAAGGCTTCATATGCATTGTCAAAATCATCTGTATCTGACATGGGCAGCACATACTGAAAAATTCACCTTCATCTGGGGCCTATAGTTGCACTAATACTTCATCTGGGGCCTATAGTTGCACTAATATTTTATCTGGGGCCTATAGCTGCATTAATACTTCATCTGGGGCCTATAGTTGCACTAATACTTCATCTGGGGCATATAGTTGCACTAATATTTCATATGGGGCCTATAGTTGCACTAATACTTCATCTGGGGTTTAGAGTTGCACTAATGCGCAATACTAAAGGCATCATCTGCATGCCTTCGTACCCAGGTATGCAAAACATACTCGTATTACTGACGGATATCAATGTCCTTATCGTTCACGTACATTTGTGTACATGTATAGCATACATTCTATTACACCAATACAATTTAAGCAAAGGCGTTAATACTAATTACAGCTGAACCGCTTTAACCCGCCGTAATCCGCGTGTAGGCCGCTTTACCTTGGTTTGGCGGGTTCAACAATCTTCGAAAAGTTTGGTTCTTTACATAATATATATATTCCTTTACGCCATTACGTCTTTAAAAAAATGCACAAATTCTTTAAAGCTGTGCAGTCCCTATTTTAACTGGTAATAACTCATGAATATGAATGAGTCACGTGTGAAGTAGTTTCAAATCGACGAACACCACAAAAGTCGGTATATAAGCAGAAATCGATGCGTAAAATTTAGCATTTTTATTTAGCCTCCGTACAGGTAACATCGATAAATATACTGCTCCAGAATATATGTGATAAACAATAGTTGCCCGGAACGGGATTTGAACCACAGCCTTGCACTTGTAAGTTTTGAAAGATGTACGCTGAACCACTAGACTACTGCTACTTATTGGTATGTTGTAGCATTTTTAACACTAAATAGGCATTACGTAATAACAAGCGCGCGCACACAAACTCATCAAGCGCTAAATAACAAGTCGAGATTTGGTTGATTTGAGGCGAAGTTGATAACATACAGTATTACACTAGGCAATGCTAATTTACATGTGTGACAATATGGACTACATATTTATTGATACATCTTTAGTTGCTTTCAAATAATGTTAAGTTTTTTTACCTCATAATATATGGTAGTTAGTATTATTCTCAAGAAGCGTTGTAGTTCAGTGGATAGAGCACCGGACTTGAAATCAGAAGGTCGTGTGTTCGAGCCCCGAAAGAAGCTAACCTTTTTTTTCTGTAAAAACTACTGTTATCTGTGTACAGGTACGTTATGTACTGGTCGATGTATATACAGTAAATGATTTCCTGCGCTATATTTGCTCGCTTAAATACCCGATTTCGACATGAGCTGGTGAACATGAAGTTACAAATAAAGAAGAAATCGATTTGATATAGGGACTCTGTAGCTTTAAGGCTAATCAGACGATTTGGAAAAATAAGGCAATACATTTTCTAAACTTACCTTATTCCAATTGCAAAGTAAAACGTTGTATTCTAGATCGCATAATGTCCCATTTTATAATAGGATATTCCATATTTTCCGTGTTCACAAATTATACATATATATATTATGGAGTACAGAGTCTTTAGCCATTTCTACATCCGCATCTTCCTCAATATTTTAACCAAAACATATACGGGAATGTTCAACTGATTATTCCAACTAGTTTAAAACATATGTATTTGACAATCTTAAGCTATATCTTATAGATATTTAATATAATAGTGTGTTTTTGCACCAATTTCGGTTCCGCATTCCAGGTAAACTTATAGCAATAGGTGCCCTGTGGTACGTGTCTATACAATACGAGTAATTATGATGAACCGAAAACTAAATATAAATAAACTCGTAGTGACAACGTGTATTAAAACGCAATTATTCGCATCAAGAAATTCATTCATGCTGTTACTGATATTTAATGTTCAAAAATAAAAATTAGACTGTTCTGCTCGATTATGTATCTGCTTAAAATCGTTAAGCTGTTAATATTCTGTTTACACTATTCTTCTTAAACAAGTTAATTAAATAAGCTCACAATACATGAAGGTCAATGATAGTAGGTAGTGATATGACCGTTAAGTCGGTGTGCGACATGTCAATGATAGTAGGTAGTGATATGACCGTTAAGTCGGTGTGCGACATGTCAATGATAGTAGGTAGTGATATGACCGTTAAGTCGGTGTGCGACATTTTGAAAATAGGCGTATCGGGACCATATTTAAAATGATAATTTTAAACCTCTTGATATTTAAGATCGCAAATAAAATTACAACCTTTTTATATAATACATGCAGAACTTTATTTTACAAGTATGCTTTGTGCAGCACGCCTTTTACTTGACACGAAAATGTGTTGTCTATAAATGACCGATCAAAGTAGTATAAGGATAGAGGATTTTTGGATGTTTGCAAAACGTGTTCTTTGTTTCTGTGTGTGTTTATGCTTGACTGTCGTCTTTGAATGTTACTTTTCCTGTTCGATTTTTATATCTATATTAGGCTAAAAACTTACATATGCATATACCCCAAAAGATATTTAATGAGATTACAGTTTTATTTACGAAACCCTTTCTTGAATTAACACAGAGAATAATAATAGCGGACAGGTAAACATCTCATTGAAACAAACAATGGGAATAGGAAAAACATACCTACATTTGATAAAATTCTCAAGGAGCTGCGATTAAACATTGCAAATCAATGTGATACAAATGAACTATGGAAAGCTTAACAAGATCTTGGATATTCTTGAGGTAAATCCTATTTAGAAGAGTTGAACCCATCTGAAAGTTTGCGTTGCCAGAAACAACGCGATATTTAAGATGAGACGTAAACCCTCACATTGATATAGGTCAACAATAATCAACGGAATTGATATTTGTCATTTAATGCAAATAATTTAAACAATGCATATCCTGCCCACGTCGGGATATTTATTTTTTTCTATTTTCATCAACACTGGCAAATTACAATGAAAGAAATCCTATAGCAGACTAGAACCGATTGTTGTCAAAACCTACTCTTGTTGCTACTTTGTGGCTTTCTAGGCTGTTGGGGTTTTTTACACGATACATACATGGCCATCTTTGTTTATACTTATATTGCCTATTAATGCTGCCTTGTTGGTTAGAGATTATAACCTCGCGAGGTTATATTTATTTACACTGTCCCGTTTATTGGGATGATAATAGGATAAGAGTGAGGTTTGGTGCATCCTAGAACCTGGTTTAAACCCCCAGCGGCCATTTTTGCCATTGACCGTTCCAAGGCGGTAGCCTTATTGCCAACCAGTTTGTGTTTGTGATGTCTTATTATGCCTTTTATTCATCTTTAAAGTTATTCCTTGTTTCTGTGTGTGTTTGTAGTTGACTGACGTCCTTGAATGTTACGTTTCTTGTTAGATTTTTATATCTACTTTTACTAGACAACTGACCTTGCTGTTGAGTCGTATGAAGAAACGGAGAAGGTAGTCGGTCAGCTTAGCAGCAGCGTTAGCTATGATATAAACTATAAATAATGTTATAAATAAATATTGAAAGTGGATCCCTTGGAAACAACAAACAAAGACAAGATAGAAAAATAGAAGACTAGGTTTTATTGAGTCTGTTCATGGAAGGCAATATAAGGTGCAACACCTCTCACGCCCCCAGCATCGGCTACTTTAAAGATACTTGGACATGATGATCCCAAAGGACCAGTAAGTAATAACACTGGGAGGTGTAGTCGGGCAACATTTTACAACCGCAACACAGCACTAAACAAACATTAGTGAATTGTTGACCCGTTACGCGCGATACGTGTGCCTTTATTGCTGAACCTTTTGTGCGTTTATTGCTGAACCTTTTGTGCGTGTATTGCTGAACTTTTTGTGCGTTTATTGTTGAACGATTTAAATGTAGGTTTTATTTCGTGTGGTTCTGATGGTTAACACAGATACAGTTACTTACTTTGTACCGATTGAGATTTTGAGATGAAAAAGGCATAATTAATGTGGTTTGTTGTATGATCCGTTTACGTTTGACACAAACACTCTTTTTATAATTACTCTCGTAGTTTCAAGTTGTTAAAAACATATCATCGATGTGACGCCATGTGACCGTTTGAACTATCTGTCCCAGATTCAAGGCGACAAGAATTGCAAACCTAATGTAACACTAAATACAATTATCATACGGAATAAAAAGAGATTGAGGGAAACCAAGACGAACCATATAAACCAACGTCGTACACTATGATAAAATCGATTTTGAAAAGCTGTACTGCTGTGTCGACTGAAACGTTAAACACACATATCTTTAGTCTTAAGGGCAGAAATTGCCCATAATCCATAAAAGAAAATATAAATAAGCATATGTACAATAATATAACAGTCAATATAAAGGGCGAACAGGAAATGCAGCATTCAAAAACAACAGTCAACCAAAAACAACAGTCAACCAAAAAAACAAATGGAAACAACGCAAAACAATTACAAGGATAAACAATAGACAAGGCATATGACAAATAACATAAAAGGGTTAACAATAAAAGAGTATGATAATGGACCTCTGGAAACGGCCGAACACGAGCAATACGAAATATTGGAGTCTCGGTTTGATTGAGACTGTTCATGAACGGTAGTGAAATATGCTTGCTAAATTTCACGTCCCTCTCTCCGGGTTTACTTCGAACAGACATTGGCAAGAAATGGCCGCTAGAGAGTTTAAACCAGGTACTAGGGTAAAATGCATTCCTCCCTGTTTAAACTGTTGTAATGCGGGCAATAATCAAGTTAAGCACGTCAATGAATACCAGTACGATAGTTTGTAAACAGGTTACTAATACCAGTGCTCAAGTACATTCGAAGATAGGAACTCTATAAGATAGATATAGAAGTCGTACAGGAAATACAGCATTCAAGGACCACAGTCAACCAAAATATGTTTTCATTCGTTCCATCCTATTAACTATGTGTTGTAATATATATATATATATATATATACTCAAAGGAAAAAGAACGCGACACGTATATATATATATATATATATATATATATATATGTTATGTACAATATATTGCTGTTAATCTAATGGTACATGGCACCTTAGATCTATCCTTTCGGAAAAAAATACTAAAACAACACGTAACACACCAAATAATATTCCTGCAAAGTTTCATTATTGACAGAGTACGCGTTTGGCGCAAACTTAGGATGCAAAATTTTGCAAACTCTTCACGTTAAATACATTACTGAACTGGCTCAATTTTTCAAAGAGGAACTTCAACATTTATGAATTTCTTGTTACAACGTGTACTGTGATTAAAACGTCTACAACATAACAGTTGTGTCCTTTCTCTAACTAACTGCCACCTTTCTTTTTTTTTACAAAACATCGGAAATTACCATGTCGCGTGTTATTTTTCTTTCAGTAAATATATATTGTAAAAATGATGAAATAAACTATGTTTAAACCAAGTACTTTCGAGTGCTATATAGGTACAGAAAAGATAATTAGTACTTTAATTAATACTTAGTACCGAGTAAAGCTTTCTTTACCATTGACAACCTTTCACTAGTTTGGCTTACGAACACATGCGTGACTTGCTACACTCTTAACGAATGAGTGATGCTAAATGTAACCAACTAATCAACTTAACTTTGACGGCGTGAAGATCGGATTATTAATTGAATATCTTGATTTGTCATATAGTAGCTGGTATGTTAACATATACTCCATTAACTCTGACAGTTCCTATTGATTTCTATTTTGCAAAATTATACAGTTGTATGGATACATTTTATACGTGACAAATCTCTTCACAGCATGATTACATTTGCAAGGAGAAAACGTCTTTGAATAATATGACAAGAGTGAGCATTCAGTATTTATATCTGTAGTTACTGTATAAATTACATCAATATACCTCTATAAACAATAACATTCCATATCCTACGAAAGGAAAATACGGAAAATTGAAAGGTAAGGTCCACACTACTCGGTAAGTGTTTTATCTTAAGACAAAGCACCAGAAGGAGCACTTAACAGAAGCGAATTGTCATTATCAAAAGTAGCTATCGATAGTGAATACGTTATCAATAGTGCAATAGCAATTATCAATAGTGCGTAAGTTATTATCATCAATGCATTAGTAATTATCAATAGTGCATCAGTAATTATCAATATTGCATTAGCAATTATCAATAGTGCATAAGCAATTATCATCAGTGCATTAGTAATTATCAAAAGTGCGTAAGTAATTATCATCAGTGCGTTAGAAATTATCAATATTGCATAAGTAATTATCAATAGTGCATTAGTAATTATCATCAGTGCAATAGTAAATATCAATAGTACGTAAGTAATTATCATCAGTGCATAAGTAATTATCAATAGTGCATAAGTAAGTATCAATAGTGCCTTAGTAATTATCAATAGTGCATAAATTATTATCAATAGTACATTAGTAATTAACAATAGTGATTTAGTAATTATCAATAGTGCATAAGTAGTTATCAATAGTGCATAAGTAATTATCAACAGTGCATTAGTAAGTATCAATAGAGCATTAGTAATTATCAATAGTGCATAAGTAATTATCATCATAAGTAATTATCATCATAAGTAATTATCAATAGTGCATAAGAAAATATCAGTAGTACATTAGTAAGTATCAATATTGCATTAGTAATTATCAATAGTGCATAAGTAATTATCAATAGTGCATTATTAATTATCAATAGTGCATAAGTAATTATTATTGTGCATTAATAATTATCAATAGTGCATAAGTAATTATCAACAGTGGTGCATAAGTAATTATCAATTGTGGTGCATAAGTAATTATCAATAGTGCATTAGTAATTATCATCAATTCAATTCAATTATTTTATCCAGCATAAACATCATACAATGTTCATCGCCTATTACAATAAGGCGGTTACATTACATTGAGAAGAGCATGTATAATACTATCATGGCGTAAAGCTTCAACAGAGCACTTACACCTAGTATTTTAAACAAACAATTTCGAATAGTATATAGCATAACTAATACAGAGGGGAAAATCATCAGAAAAAGAAAGAGAGAAAGAAAACAAAACAACTCTATACATATAATTTGTTTGTACAGTGGATTAGTAAATATCAGTAGTACATTAGCAAGTATCAATAGAACATTAGTAAGTATTGAAAGCGAATTAGCAACTATCAATAGCGTATACGTAAGCTGGAGTTTCCTCCCTTTGGAATAAATAATGGGATAATTGGAATGTTAAGACAAGTGTGTAGTTTTATAACGCCGCCCATTTTAAACTCTCTACACATTTTAAATGCTGTGTATTTTTAGGTTATACACAATCCAAGAGAGGTTTGGCACGCATTCTGTTCACTTCCTGTTTTTCAGAATATAGCATCACAACGCACAAGAAGATGTGATTGGCAGAAGTAAAACATATATCCTTTTACCCCGTGAAACAAAGAGGTGACAGTTTCATCCATCAAATTACGCGCTAAGAGCAGCTGGATTGCTGTTATTAAAGGATGCCCTTTCATAACGATGTTAATCAGAAACAAATAACGCTGTTTGTGTAAGAAGCCATTAAACCTTGGACAGTAATGGTACAGTACGCGATGCTGTAAATGGCTTAGTTTGAATGTATTATGTTGGGTAAGAAGCACTTTTACTTATTTCGATTGTATCCACATAATTTTTATGCTCTTTGGTATGACCACTATGCGAGATTCATTCTAAAACCCTGCATACAATTTTCAAATATACATGGGCCCGTATTCATAAAGCAACTTTACTTAGAAAATATTACTTAACAATTTTAAGATTTTTACATATTTTCAAATATCCTTATTAACCTCTCGGCGACACTACAGTGTATCTATTTTAAGATAAATGGTTAGGGTATATTAATCCATAGCATTATCAAAAAATATAAAGCGATATTAAAACGATAGAAAAAAGGTTTTTAAAAAGGTGATACAGTTTGGCTTATGTTAAGATATTGCTAAGAAAATTACGAATACGGACCCTGCCCATCCGCTTATTTTACGATAAATCACTTTTCACGCAGTAGTGCGCGTCAACAGCAAGCGCCCGTTTACAAGATTGCTCACGTGCAGAATGTAGAACCAATCATATTGCAGATCGTAACAAATGCGGAGCAACAGCCAACTGCGACATTGTTCGACCCTTACACAAGGAAACATTGTTTTATACCACATTCTGTTTAAATGTTTGAACTATATCGTACGAAACTAATATGAATAAGGCACTGCCTCATGGCGAGCGTCGGTTTAAGTAAATAAAATGGTTACATTGTGTATTATTACTAATACTGTAATACCTTAGGGATTTTCTAACCCCAACTCAGTTGCTCCGTTCTAAGGGACACTTAGAATTGAATGTTGTTTAACGGCTCATCAACACAGTACAGGTTATTTAGAGCCGCCCCAGAGAGAGGGGAAGGATACATAGGAATCCGGGAACCTGCCCTACTCTTATTATCGAATAGATTCCTATGGTTCTTTAACGTGCTCGGTTGATAGACCGATACACGGGACCGCCCGGTTTACGTCCCCATCCGACGGACGAGGCTAAGGAAAAGTGTCTTGCCCAAGAACACACCTAAGGGACACACAAAATACGCAACCCACTACTATTCACATACAAACAGTTCGTTTAATACCTTGTTCCCAAGTCACCACTCTCTACATCCCCTCTTGAAATTCAAATTACGTCGAACGTCACAGACAAAAGAACAAAAAAGGTTTACGTTTGTGCTTTTAAGTAAAAGAAAGGATATTTCACTTACCGCCTTTGGTTTCGCAAAAAACAATTTAAGGATAAAAAGGTAGGCGAATAATTATTCTTTCATATAACTATTGTTTCAGGTGAATTTTATTATTAATATTAATAAGTGTAACTGAGACTTAAATGGCGCAGTAGGTTGTTAAATACAATTTGAACAAAAAGCAATGACACAGTTCACACAATCTTAGACATTTATTACTATTAGGTAGGATGGTCAGCTCATTGCCAGCTTTCTTAGTCCTTTTGTCATATTGTATTTTCAATGAAATTGGACTGCTTTCAAGTGAAAATCACCGCATGTAGATCTAATATAAAAAATATATCTAGTAAAACTAACTTACATATTGACGCAGTCACTTTTATTTAAACAAATCGTTGATTTTGTTGTTGCTGAACAGTGGCAATCGTCGTTTTAAGTTAATAGACTAGAGCGATTAAATAATGTGTGCAATACTCATACTGTTATGCCTTATGTACAGTGTACACATCAGGGTTTACATTGTTTTTCAGATGACGGGTGCAAACAACTTGGGTTAAATTTGGAAAGGATCGTTTAAGGCTTTTTCTAAGCGCCACTTCATCATCTGAACCTATGACGAGCTTTTCAATTTCCTCATCCTTAAAGTGACTGTGAAAAAAACGTTGAATGTTTCGAAGTCAGATTTGCCATGAAGAAATGAGGGGCCTAAGAAAATCGGGGATTCGCCTGTGTCTGTCCTATTAACTGCAAGATTTTTAAAAACTGTTGTTGTTAAATGTAACTGTCCTAAATTGTATGTTTTGTCCACGCCAGGATCGAACCGTGGTCACGACAGCAAAATCGTCGGATATCGTGAATGTGCTCGTCGGTATACATTATAACCGATGCGCCAGAATGTAGATGATTGACAGATCTTATGAATGGATGGCCGTTATACACTTATATGAATTAAATGGTCCGCAAGGTTTTTCAAGTAACCGATGTCTCCCTCCCTTTTCGATCTTTTGGTCGAATTGTACTTCATATTTTGAATTTGTTTCAAGTTTCTAGGGAGTTCATGCAGATCGCTACCTTGATTAAATTCATCATGTACGTTTTTTGCAGAATCGTGTTGTACCATGGTTTGAGCTTTTCTTTTCAAAGACGGCTTAGACTTTATGTAAGGTTGCTTGTTCTGAGAATGTTTAACTTTTCCGTGTAAACCACGACCAGGAAATGTTCCTGTATACTCCACTATGGCGATGTTGACCTGTAGACAGAAGTGGCTCTCTGGTCTGTTTCCAGTCCAAGAAATACGTCTCTTGTATAGCGCATTTGCCTTAAGTTTGCTGTAGGACCTGTTTATTATAATAAGTTCACTTTGTTCAGGCTGGGGATCTAATATTTCGAAGTTTCGTCCATACTTTTCAACGCAATACTTTCCGTGCCGTTTTGTTATATTTATGAGCTTATTTTCAACCTCGATAAAATATGTTGCTGGAGAAGTACTTTTCTCCCAAGCACCACAGTCATCCCAAAATTCCCGCCTAAGTCCAGACTTTTGTCTTATTTCATTTTCACTATTGTCTATTATGAAATACATGTTCTCTTTTATTCCAGAAGGAATGCTTGGTAGGGATCCCTCACTGTCCTTAAACAGTTCCATAATGGTATGGGTTGGAAGAAACTTGAAAACTTTACCACGGTGTTCACCATTCCATGGTACATTTCCAGACTCACCGTCACTTTTGTCATTTTCTATAAAAGAATGTTCAGACAATTCACTAGAATATAGCTGCTGTTCATTGCTTATGTCGAGTACACATTCAGATAATTCACTAGAATTTAGCTGCTCATTGCTTATGTCGCGTGCACGTACTGGTGATATTGATCTGCGCTTTCGTTTTCTCTTTGTCTTACCGGTAACATATGGGTTTGGACTGATTGAATTACCATCACTTAATAGTAGTAGATTGTCCTCTTCGTCTGTAGAAAGATTCTGAAATCTATTTGACAAATTTACTGATGGAGGTGAATTGTATTGTGAGGATAGGCGTCTTCGTTTCGGAACTTGCCACTCATCTTGCTTTGGTGTTGAACTTATGTGGTTACTGGTTTCAGGCTTGACTGGAGCTTCTTCGAGCACTATGCTAGAATTGATTAGTTGGTGTTTAGCTTCCGGTGATGACTGAGTTTGTTGGATGGCAATTTCAGGACACACCGTCTCAATTTCAGAGGCTGGTGCTTCTTCGAACACTGTTCTTGAAGTGGCAGATGGTGATAACTTAGGTAGAGGTTGCGGGATGCCGATTTCAGGATATGTTGTCTCAACGACCGATTCCTCAGGCTGCTCAATTACCGCGACGAAGTGGTTTGGTGTCTTTTTCTTCACAACTGATACACTCAGTTTGTTTATACTTGTCCACATGATGGTCAGAGGTTCTCCTTGTGTATCACTACTATACGTGGTGTTCAGAGCTTTGAATGCAAGATCTTTCCCGCCATTTATAGATGAGTACAAAACGCGTAATGGTCGATCGATAACTCTTGATAACGCTATTACCGTCCATGTGGAGGAAAAGGCACCGATTTTTACACATTCAAGCGCTGCTACCACATAATCTGGTGGCAACAGCATGATGTTGGCCCTGTCTTTGTGTTTTACAATTGACGCCTCTTCTTCAATCATCATTACTGCGGTTTTATAGCGAAGTTCAACGGACTTCAGTTCATTTCCGTACATCAGTATTGACACCGCATTAAAAAGACAATTACCATCACCGGTGGTCAGTAAAGGCTTCCCTTGAGTTGTGTGGTACTGTTTAAGAATAGATGAAGATACAATGTCAACCGATGGCGCAATCAACGGGGTTTCTTGAGCTTTACAGAACTTGTCGGTTCCTAGGAGCAAGGACTCGCGCGTTACAGCAATATTAGCAGTTTTCTTTAATCCGTGTTAATTAGCAGTTATGTCTTAATAAAAATTGAAATTGAAATCATAGGTTAATTAAAACTACTGTTGCGCTTTTTAAAATTGTTTTTAATGTCCTTTTAAACGTGACAAGTTGTAAATGTACTTTTTACAAAAATATTAGCAAACAAGTATATTTCAATTAGGACCACAGAAAAATACATATATTTTTGTTCAAATGAATATAGAAAATGTATATATTTCAGATCAAATAATAGCATACTTACCAAAAGCCACGACCAAAAGCTTCCATTACATGAAGGATAGAGTGAAGAAGCGATACTAGTATAAGCATATAATAGTTATATACATATACTTGTACACTATCTCTAATTCTCTCTATCATTTTTTATTAAAAAGAATGTAATATAATACAATGTTATATTTATGTGGTATATTACGCCGATTCATATATATATAAAACATGTGCATGGCCTTTTGCATCATACAACCTTAAATCGTCATTTTCACCCTAGGGATATATTTTACTAATAAGTTAATAATTCTCTTTTGAATTAATATTGCTATATATGAGGCATAAAACCACAATATAATAATTTGGACATCCTTACGCCGATGTATACCACCTTACGCCACCTTACGCCACCTTTCGCCTCCTTACGCCTCCTTACGCTACCTTACTCTACCTTACTGTTTTTAGGCACACCGTACACATCAGACTGTGAGTTTTCTAAACTCAATGCAAAATCAAAACATCTGCTCGAGTGCTTCTACATCAAATTTGATTCATATTTTGGATTGTTTTTACATTTGTTGGTGTTTCTAAATGAATCATTTTAACTTATACTTTTACTGCAATCAAAGACTGGTTATAGTTTTGCCCTTCACAAAGGTATTACCTAGTACTGTGAGTGTTATGCCAGTGATGGTCCTTGATTGGAAAATAAAAGTTATTCTATTCTATTCTATTTTAAGCCAGAGAATTCTATCTTTATTTTTTTAAATAATAAATATTGACGCATTCACTTTTATTTAAACGTAATCAAGCATTAAATCGTGGATTTTGTTGTTTTTGAACAAATTAAATTGTGAAAAATAAATATGTTGAATTGAATGAAATCACTGAATAGAATAGAAGAGAAGAGAATCGAAAACAAACAAATCTTAATTTACATGTATGTTATATTCATTGAAACAAACTCGGTGAAATTAGCTGTATAACGTCGCTTCGCTCGATGTAATCTCGGTGTACTGTAATTATCTTTATTTTCATTCGAACCTCGCTCCGCTCGGCGTTCATGTGAGGTTATAACGACGTGCTAGAAATACGATTCACCTGCACGGTGAATCGTATTTTTAGCACAATGCAACTTTACGGGCAGGTAACTCTAGCTGGTTGACGAAGATTTTTATTGCCTTAGTATGGCAATTTCAGAAAATCAACAACGCGTAAACCGTAAGGCGAGCTTACGCTCGCGATTAAAGACATCTGATTGATTCTTACCATTCTTCATGTCAGTATTATGCTATAGTTGCATAATGCATCATCTTGAAATGTCATTTCGAGCACATATTGGAAATATTTGCCCTGGGTTAACATGATTCAAGCTAAATATGAACTTTAATAAATCTTCAGTCTTCCACGTGCCCTCTTGTTTACTAAGAACATACTGATGTAGCTTGAGAAATATCCCACCAATATATTTGTTTGTTTGAATGGTACTTTGCGTCATATTTAGCACATGTAACAATATATTTTTTGTTTGAATGGTGTTTTACGTCATATTTAGCACACCCATCAATAGATGTGTTTGTTTGAATGGTGTTTTACGTCATATTAAGCACACCCACCAATAGATGTGTTTGTTTGAATGGAGTTTTACGTCATATTTAGCACACCCACCAACAGATGTGTTTGTTTGAATGGTGTTTTACGTCATATGTAGCACACCTAGCTATAGATTTGTTTGTTTGAGTGGTGTTTTACGTCACTTTTAGCACACCCATCAATAGAGGTCTTGTTTGAATGGTGTTTAACGTTAATGTTAGCACACCCACCAATAGATGTGTTTGTTTGAATGGTGTTTACGTCATATTTAGCACACCCACCAATAGATGCGTTTGTTTGAATGGTGTTTTACGTCACTTTTAGCACACCCATCAATAGAGGTCTTGTTTGAATGGTGTTTAACGTCAATGTTAGCACACCCACCAATAGATGTGTTTGTTTGAATGGCGTTTTACGTCAAATTTAGCACACCCACACATATATGTGTTTTTTTGAATGGCATTTTACGTCATATTTAGCACACCCAAACATATAGGTGTTTGTTTGAATGGCGTTTTACGTCAAATTTAGCACACCCACACATATATGTGTTTGTTTGAATGGCGTTTTTACGTCATATTTAGCACACCCATCAACATAGTTGTTTGTTTGAATGGCGTTTTACGTCATATTTAGCACACCCACCAACAGATGCGTTTGTTTGAATGGTGTTTTACGTCATATTTAGCACACCCACCAACAGATGCGTTTGTTTGAATGGTGTTTTACGTCATATTTAGCACACCCACCAACAGATGCGTTTGTTTGAATGGCGTTTTACGTCATATTTAGCACACCCACCAACAGATGCGTTTGTTTGAATGGTGTTTTACGTCATATTTAGCACACCCACCAACAGATGCGTTTGTTTGAATGGTGTTTTACGTCATATTTAGCACACCCACACATATGTGTGTTTGTTTGAATGGCGTTTTACGTCAAATTTAGCACACCCACACATATATGTGTTTGTTTGAATGGCGTTTTACCTCAAATTTAGCACACCCACAAATAGATGTATATGTTTGAATGGAGTTTAACGTCATATTTAGCACACACACCAACAGATGTGTTTGTTTGAATGGAGATTTACGTCATATTTAGCACACACACCAACAGATGTGTTTGTTTGAATGGAATTTTACGTCACATTTAGCACACCCACCAATAGATGTGTTTGTTTGAATGGTGCTTTACGTCATATGTAGCACACCTAGCAATAGATGTGTTTGTTTGATTGGAGTTTTACGTCACATTAAGCACGCCCACCAACATATTTGTTTGTTTGAATGGTGTTTACGTCACAGTTAGCACGCCCACCAATATATTAATTTGTATCAATTGTGTTTTATGTCATAGTTAGCACGTCCACACATATATGTGTTTGTTTGAATGGTGTTTTACGTCACATTTAGCACGCCCACCAATATATGTATTTGTTTGAATGGTGTTAACATCACAGTTAGCACGCCCACCAATAATTTTGTTTCAGTTGTATTTTACGTCATAGTTAGCGCATCCACCAATATATTTGTTTGTTTGAATGGTGTTAACAACACATTTAGCACGTCCACGAATATATTTGATTGTTTGCATGGTGTTTTACGTCACATTTAGCACACCCACCAACAGAGGCTGAGATTCTAAACATGGAACCTAAATCAGATGTGACCTTTATTTCGATGATAGTAGGTCACAGTTTCGGGTTGGGAGAGTCGTATTCGAAGACAATAGAACACGTTTGTTTGTACCACATGAATGTCAGTATTAATATGAGTATAATGCCATTGTTTCTTATTCCAGTTTGTGTTTATGTTAAGAACAAAGAACCAGTTTAGTTTCAATCAGAATATTTGGAAAAGTAAAGCAATAAACTCATCCAGTTCCAATTCCAAATTTAAGCTTGTCATTTTAGAACAAATGGTGTCCCATTCTATAATCCGAGATGCCATATTATGTGCATCCATTTTTCAAAAGTGTACATGTTTGATGTAAATAAAAATCCAGTTATCGTTTTTATAGATAACAAGTAATTTGCAAGGGAAATTCATTTGCGCATATTCCAGGCTATGCGTGGCGGAGGTCATTAACAATATAATTGACATAATTAGCAGATATATGTTTGAAACGATATCTGCGAAAAAGGAACAAAATGTTTTAATCTACCTGTTTTATAGATATTATAATTTCGTTCTTATTGCAATGTAAAGGGAGGTAAAAAAAAAAAAATTAAACTTTGGTTCGTTATTGTATTATAATGACCAAGTTAGTCTTCATGGATTTTGCGGTTTTTATAACTTGAAACCCAGAACTGTTATTTAGTACGTTTAACCATGTTCTTTATCATATTGGTATGTTTATGCCCCCGAAGGGGTGCATATAGTAGTCGCACTGTCCATCTGTTATTCCGTCAGTCCGTCAGGATCTTCGTTCGTCTGTACAATCGTGTCCGATTAATAACTCTGACAATAAAGGACGGATTTTCAAATAACTTTGCAAAATTGCTCACCACAACAAGACGAGTCGCGCACAAAATCCAGGTCCGTGGCTCCAAGGTCAAGGTCACTCTTAGAGGTCAAATGTCAAAATAAACCGCTTTCGTGTCCGGTTAATAACTCTGACATTCATGGACCGATCTTTAAATAACTTGGCATAAGTGCTCACCCCAACAAGACGACGTGTCGCACACAAAACACAGGTCTGTGGATCTAAGGTCAAGGTCACACTTAGAGGTCAAAGGTCAAATCGTGTCCGGTCAATAACTCTGGCATTCCTTGACGGATTTTGAAATAACTTGGCACAAGTACTCACCACAACAAATTGATGTGTCGCGCACAAAATCCAGGTCCGTGGCTCCAAGGTCACACATAGGTCAAAGGTTAAATCGTGTCCGGTCAATAACTCTGGCATTCCTGAACGGATTTTCAAATTACGTGGAACAAGTGCTCATCACAATAAGACGATGATCCAGGTATTTGGCCCCAAGGTCAAGGTCACACTTAGAGGGCAAAAGTCAAATTGTGTCCGGTCAATAACTCTGGCATTCCTGGTAGGATTTTAAAATAACTTGGCACAAGTGCTCATCACAATAAGACGTGTCGCGCACAAAATCTAGGTCCGTGGCTCCAAGGTCAAGGTCACACTTAGAGGTCAAAAGTCAAATCATGTCCGGTCAATAACTCTGGCATTCCTGGACGGATTTTTAAATAACTTGGCACAAGTGCTCACCACAACAAGACGATGTGTCGCGCACGAAATCCAGGTCTGTGGCCCCAAGGTCAAGGTCACACCTAGAGGTCAAAGGTCACTTCGGGGGCATTTGTCACTTACTGGATATGTCTTGGTTATGAAATATGAAATACGATGTTTTAACTAAATGGGAGATAACTCTGCTACTTACACTGGATCAGAACTAATTAGTGAAAGAGAAGATCACCCTATGTCATGCAAATGTTTTATAATACTTTACATTTTAAAATTGCATTCAATTTCTTTAAGCTAAATGTACATAAGGACATGCTAAACTTATTTGTTCAGTTTACATTCCTGTTTAGCGAACATATATAATTGATTCTGTATACTATGTTGGCATATGTGTATACTATTTTGGCATATGTGTATAAAAGGATACCATTCGTGTATAACGCTGGAATATGTGTATCATATATTGGCCTATGTGTATGAAATGTTGGCATAGGTGTATGGTATGTTGCATACGTGTGTGCTATGTTGGTATATGTGTATCCTATCTTATCCTATGCTGTCATATGTGTATATGTTGGCATATATGTATACTTTATCGGCATATGTGTATACTATGTTGGCATATGTGTTTAATATGTTGGCATAATGTGTATAATATGTTGGCCTATTTGTATGGCCGCAGGTGGTCATTTTCACTAACAAGTATTGAATTGCCACTGGGAAATATCAACTAATTAATATTATCTTTTAAATATGGATATTGAATACGTTAAGGCGTAATTCAATGGCATACCATAAGGAAATACCCACTTATAACATATATAACGCTGTTTTTCGTTTACGTTTATTTATAAATTTATCATGCCAATGTGTGAATGAACGCAATTATTTGCACTGAGAATCTCCTGCTATTTACATGAAATTTGAGAATAATAGAGATTGTTATCTTATGTTTCGTTCTTTAAACGATTGTACGAAAGGTATAACGGCTTACATCGCCCAACGTTTAATAATCTATTGTGCGATACACTTTTCCGTTTAGGTATTTCGCATAGACCTTCCATGGAGCTCTATGCGAACGAAAGTTTCGCATAGAGCTCCGGTGGTGAAAAAGGAGCTCTATGCGAAACGCATGTACCTCTGATTGGGGGGTGGGGGTGGGGGGGGGGGGGGGAGCTCCGGTGTTGAAAAAAGAGCTCTATGCGAAACGCATGTACCTCTGATTTGGTGGGGGGGGGTATCGACATTCGTTTCGCAAAGAGCTCCCATTTTTAAACGGATCTTCAGTCCATTATTTGCTTGTAAACAGGCCAGGGGACACAATTCCGCATCGATTGTCATCAAACTTACTCAGAATGATTAGTATGCACCATTCTTGAGTGAGAGGGGTGAGGCGCACATGGATTTGCTCATATCCGCTCGTCTGTCGGTTCGAATCCCATTGGAGCTCGACTTGTCATTGAGGAAGTGTCAATTCTTACGGATGGCGGGAGGAGTACAGTACTCTTTCTACCCAGGAAAAGTGGGTGGTCAGCCTCCACCACAAAAAAAATCGACCGTCATATATAACCTTACATGTGTTGAAAATGACGTAAAACACCATATAAACAAACAAAACAAAACCGTTCGTCTGTCCATACGCCCCATACGTGCCGTAGTACTAATTTTGAAATGTGTAACCATTCAAGGGCAATAACTATATAGTTATGTGGGCACTAACTATTATTTTGGCCTAGTTTTACAAGAAACAATCTTAATTTTCTGATTTGTTCATCTAGTCATGGCAATAACAATAGTGCAACTATGGCGATCTGGACGAAACTTGCTCGGGCACATCCTTCTTCTGGGATATACAGTTGGTTAAATATCATAAACACCCATCCGTCCGTTACATAATTATGACCACAGACTGATACGAACTGACGGGCGGACGGAATGAGGGACGGACAACGCGAAATCTATTTCAGTTTCGTATGCAGTTGCAGAGGATTCATATTTGTAGTAGATACAATTCCGAAACTGGTGTTTTATAACCCAAACCGAAAGTGATTTAAATATATCTGGAATGAGGTCATATACTGAATATTTAGGAAACTTTCAAATACAAGTAGCATCACGACAATGAATCGGCAATGAAAGAAAAGAACTGCACATCCGATATAGTGAATAAATACTGAAAAGGTGATCCCTTGGAAGCAACAAACACAAACAAGAGAGAAAAGTAGCAGACTCGGTTTTATTAAGTCAGTTCATGACAGGTAATTATTGAGTCTGTTCATGAGAGGTAATTATTGAATCTGTTTATGAGAGGTAATTATTGAGTCTGTTCATGAGAGGTAATTATTGAGTCTGTTCACGAGAGGTAATTATTGAATCTGTTCATGATAGGTAATTATTGAGTCTGTTCATGAGAGGTAATTATTGAGTCTGTTCATGAGAGGTAATTATTGAGTCTGTTCATGAGAGGTAATTAATTATTGAGTCTGTTCATGAGAGGTAATTATTGAGTCTGTTCATGAGAGGTAATTATTGAGTCTGTTCATGAGGGGTAATTATTGAGTCTGTTCATGAGAGGTAATTATTGAGTCTGTTCATGAGAGGTATGACCCTTCATTATCAGTGTTGGCGCTGTAAGTGGTTTGGCTATGCATATCGTTCGCATAGAGCTTCGCTGTTCAAGTTTGCGAAATAGTACAAATCCTGTTTCCCGCATAGAGCCCCGTTCGCATTGAGCTCTACGAATTAGAACAGGGATATCAAGACTATATCACATAACTTACGGTGTGGGAGTGGAATAACACCATTCTATATTTTCGATATACCACTAGTTATATAAGTATGCAAATAAGCCTAGTATGCGCTGTCAAAAAAGCATCAAAAATGACTATGATCCAATTCCCACGGTTTATGTCGGTTTCGCGTGTTAAAGCGACAGACAAAATGCAATAAAAGTCGATATGTGAGTTATGTGATAAATAGAATTTAATTCGTTCTCATTTATTATTGAATTTATTAAACTCGTTAGCAAAAATGATATAATGCTCGGCACTTTTCTCAATCATTATTGAATTTATTAAACTCGTTAGCAAAAATGATATAATGCTCAGCAAGAGCCTCGCATTATATCATTTTGCCAACTCGTTTAGTAAATACAATAATGGATGAGTACTCATGTAAGATCCTCTATTTAAGTTTCGCACCGAGACATGTTAGCACAATGGCAACGCGATGCACTCTGAAATCGCTTTAAGTTATTATTATTATATGTTGTATATGTTTAACATTCGCATAGCAAGTGCTTATACTTGCCATAATCAAAAATTGCCGACAGTAATAACATGCTTGATAAAGTGCACTTCTGTAACCCTGAGCCTGAAACGATGCCAAGTACGAAGGTGTATGGAGTAAATAATAGAACACCTATACTTCATAGAATAGGTGATTATAAAGTATAACCCATGGTAGCATGCATGTCGTTTTATGCTTCATTGTGCTATTGCATAGAAGATTCGTTGCATATAATTAGAACTTATTTTATTTCTTAATATATAGTTATTTTCATTACTGCGTTCTTTAGCAACATATTCATTTAACGTCATGTAGACGATTTGGTATTAAAATATAACTTACCTATTTCCAAATCCAAACTTAAACATGTAATTCTAGATCTAATTATGTCCCATTTTATTAACGGAGATGCCATGTTATTCGAGGATGAAATAGCATGCAAATAATGTTTCTTATACATAACATTACATTCTGTACAAATTCAAGCTATCGTTTTTCTCTCATTATGAATTATCAAAAATATATTTCTGTTTAGCGGAATAACAGTGACATTGGGAAAGTTTAACTAATTGTTCAACAAAGTATTAAACATGTGTAATTGGACAATCTATAGCTATGTAAATATGGATATTAAATATCTTCGACATTTCATTTCACAGGGTACTTTGATGCAGATGTTATCACCTATTTGCTAACCAGTTTGAATGTTTGCCCAGACACTCTACATCAATTAGTATAACGTTCTGTTACGTATCAAATCAATTTATGATTTATAGGTTCTGATTTGAAAGAAAAATAACGCGTAACTCAAATGCTTAGGTACACATTCACCTCAGCAAAAGAGGGTCATGATATCTCCTAATTAAAACGAGAGTTGTGTTAAAGAAATATTACAACTAGAGGTTTTGAAAAAAGTGTTTTGGAGTAGCACATACAGTATTGTTGAATGAATTGAAAATATGTTGTTAACCTTTCCATTATTTAAACAACCATCTAGATATGATCTTATTTGTAGGAGGTATTACTATTGATAAAAGTTATTCGATAAAAGAGAACGGTGTTCTATGCTAGGGTATTATATATACCCAATGAACAAAGCATCGCAACGTTTTACGTGTTTGAAGTTGACGTACTTGATACTGTTTGATAACAGAACTCTTTGGTAAGAGAACGGCCCTACTTATTCAGTCATTGCGATGTTCCATTTTGATAACAGTTAATATGGACTGTTCTATGTTTTTAAAACTAGAAAATAAAATGGAAAGTGCAGTTTTCATGATATTATGTTTATATAGAATGTCTACAACCTGTTAAAAACTGGAGTTTTCGTTGCTCCCAGTTTCTGTTGTTGTAATACAAATTTCAATCAAAGTAAGTCAACATCTAAGCGGTTAAAAAGTATTAACGTAGAAAAATATAGAGTTCTATAAATAAACAGTGTACTAAGTATATAGAGTTCTATAAATAAACAGTGTACTAAGTACTAACATAGAAAAGCATAGAGTTCTATAAATAAACAGTGTACTAAGTACTAACGTAGAAAAATATAGAGTTCTTTAAATAAACAGTGTACTAAGTACTAACGTAGAAAAATATAGAGTTCTATAAATAAACAGTGTACTAAGTACTAACGTAGAAAAACATAAAGTTCTATAAATACACAGTGTACTAAGTACTAACGTAGAAAAACATAGAGTTCTGTAAATACACAGTGTACTAAGTACTGACGTAGAAAAAACATAAAGTTCTATAAATACACAGTGTACTAAGTACTAACGTAGAAAAACATAGAGTTCTATAAATACACAGTGTACTAAGTACTGACGTAGAAAAAACATAAAGTTCTATAAATACAAAGTGTACTAAGTACTAACGTAGAAAAGCATAGAGTTATATAAATACACAGTGTACTAAACTATATATACTTTTCTAACTAAAAATTAAAATAGGTCATTTCAAATATTCGATTATAAACATAACACAATTACCGATAAATATAGACGTTTTATACATATAGCAATCGGTTACTGTAATGTAGTTAGTTTACATATTAAACAAACGTTCGCTATTAAATATATTTAACAAACTTCCGCTGTAAAGTCAGCCTTTCAACATATTTAGAAATCTTTCATTTTACGTCCTATGTAGCAGTAATTCGCTAAAAATCATATTTAGAATCTTTCAAGTAAAAACATATTTAGCAGTCGTTCAATATAAATCATTTAGATATTTCAATTTAAATGATATTAAGCTATCGTTAAACAAAATAGTTTTTGTAATCTTTCACCATAAATCATATTTAGTAAGTTTAACTATAACTCATATTCATAATCTTTCGTTTTAAATCATATTGGTCAATATTTTGAAGCATGTTTAACAATCTTTCACTATAAATCATATTAAGCAATCTTTCACTTTACGTCATGTTTCTCTGCAGTCTCGTCTTGTCGTGCCCTCAATGGTTTATTCTCTTGTTGCTCTGGCTTCTGCCAAGTCATTGAGTACCTTCTTTGTGGCTTTCTATGCTACTGTGTGTTTTTTTAAATTTATAAATACACTGTCATGTTTGTGTTTTACTTATATTGCCTATTAATGCTGCCTTGTTGGTTAGAGAATAGTTCATGGCGGGGATTTCTTTATTTAAACTGTCCTTTTTTATTGGGTTGACAGTAGGGTAAGTGTGAGGCTTGTGCTTGTTGCACCCTAGAACCTGGTTTAAACCCCCAGCGGCCTTTTTTGTCACTGACCGTTCCAAGGCGGTAATTGTCAACTCTTTTGTGTTTGCGATGTCTTATTTGGCCTTTTATTCATCTTTAAATTTGTTCTTTGTTTCTCTGTGTGTTTGTGGTTGACTGTCGTCCTTGAATGCTGCATTTTCTGTTCGATTTTTATATCCATATTTATTAATATTTCACTATAGATAGTATTTAGCAATCTTTTACAATCAATCGCATTTATTACTATTTCACTATGAATCATTTAAGCAACCTTACACTATTTATCATATTAAGCAATCTTTTATATATAAGTCTGCTGGATATGCAACATGAATGTGAAAATGGTGTAAAAATCACCAAACTTGGCATGATTATACTATAGGCCAAGCTTGTTAAAAAAAGTCCAGGAGACAATCATGAGAGGCTCTGTCTCCTGCTTAAATGAGGCCCCAAAGGGGGCATATGTTATTGTCTAAGCCCAGTGATAAGGTGTTACTATTACTGATAAATATGTAGTATTATAATTACTCAAACATAGTTTTACACAACACTAACATGTGTAAGTAATTAAATAAGGTCTTATTTAAATATAAAATGCATATACGAGGCCCGTACTTGAATTTCAAGCCCGGGTGAGGCCCATATTGAGGTTCAAAGATTGATTGAATATTTTTGCCATAAATCAACTAAAATTGTCTAAAACCGAGAAATATATATTAATTTAGTAGCAACACTATTTAAAACAATGTATATCCTATAACAACATTTTTTATTTATTCCCTTTGTAAGGAAATGGTTGTTTGATATATTTCAGTTATTTCCCTTTTTAAATTCGCCATTTACCAAACATTTTGCAGACGACACTTGCAGTGTTGACACGGACGTTATTTGCATGTAATGATTGTTTAAAAGATGGCCTGGGCCGAGTGGTAAACGTCTCTGAATTGAAATAAATTGCCCCTCATCGCTGTAGGTTCGATCCCACAGGGGCCTAGGAAACTTTATGTGAGGAAGCTATCCAGTTGGCCTGTGGAACGTCGGTGGTTTACCCAGGTGCTCGACCGTGCATGAAAATTGCCCGGAGGGACAACTGGGTCTTCCTCCACAAGAGGAAGCTGAAAAGTCGCCATATGACCTTACATGTAGCTGTTGGTGCGACTATAAAATCCAATTCAATTCAATTCCAAGGTGGCCTGACATGAAAACTATAGTAAGTATCATGTATATCAGCCAAATAAGGTATACACATAGAGGACTACGAAAGAGCCGGAATTGTGTGCCCGCCAAATATCAGAAATGGGCTTTACACGACTGGAAACCTTATACAATATAGACCATAACCCACAGTCAGTAAGTCAACTGATGCTTTACATGGAACAGCCATCTCACTTCCACAACATGTATATGAATATCTTGAGGATTCTGAATCCAATTCCCTCAGTGTACGATTATTACAGGGACGAACAGTTACGAAGTGTCTTCCAGAGAAGTACTTAGATGTCCTACCGACAGCGTTTTGGACTAACACTCTGCAACCCACAGTGATTTACGGATGTGAACCTCCACCAAATCAGCAGTATCCAGGTTCTGTCACATTACAGTCAAACTGGCTAGAATATGTTAAAAACAACATTGGTAAGTCAACAATAGACAAATATGACTTATTGTCATGGTCATCATACTTTGTACAAAAGCATGTACTTGATCCAAGAGAACACCAGCGATAACAGCACTCCTCCTGTTGTTTACAGATTCTGCTTAAAGACATTGGACTCGAAAGTCACGATGACCAAGAATGCAATAGGATCTGCGAGACAAGCGGGATAAGGTGAAAATAGTATGATAATTTGGTATCAGGGGAAATCGGCAATGAGGAGGTCATGCTACGAACCGCTCACCAGAAATAACCTACCCTTATTTCGCAATAAAGGACAAAAACAATCATTAAAGAACAAAGACAAAATGAAGACCATGAAGACAGACATAGACTTGTTCTTCAGAATGTATAAAGCCTGCCAAAATAGAGATGGGGACCTTGATAACTTCTTCGCACATGGAAATCACGGTTGGCCACTAGCAATGGCTGAGAACAATGAAATGAAATTCGGTAGCAAGTCCGATCTATTGGAACCACTTGAGAAATTATGTTATAAAACCAATGAATGCCCAGCTGTTGATTGTATTGTCATTGACGGAGCGGCTGTAGTTCAATGACTTGACCCACATAAAGCCAATGATATGATAACAACATTCGAAGACTATGCCAACAAAGTATTTCTGCCGTACATCACAAAGTAGCTACGACTTGACATTGTATGGGATGTATATCGAGATGACAGTTTGAAGGCCTATACAAGACAGATTAGAGGTACAGCAGAGTCTGTGAAAGTCTTACCTACAACCATGATACCTCAAAATTGGAAAACATTTCTTCAAAAAAGAGTATGATAATGGACCTTTGGAAACGGCCGAGCACGACACATACGAAATATTGTAGTCTCGGTTTGACTGAGACTGTTCATGAGCGGTAGTGAAATATGCAAAATGACAGAAACAAAATTGGATTGTATTACTACCTTTCAAAGTGTGTAAAGGGTTTCGAATTTATGATAGGGAAAACTGTCATTTCGACATAAGGAGAGAATGACCTGAAGTATATTGGAGATAGCTAAATAGATTTGTTTGTTTGTATTGTGTTTTACGTCATTTTCAACACATGCAAGGTTATATTTGTTTGTAGTGGAGGCAGACCACACACTTTTCCTGGGTAGAACCAGTACTGTAGACCTCCCGAAAACCGTAAGAATCGACACTTTCTCATAAGTCGAGCTACCAATGGGATTCCAACCGGCAGCGGTGAGAGGCGAGAAGGTTGGCAACGAAACGTCGAAATAGATGTAACCTCGAGGAAGCAGATTACAGGATGATGCTCCACACAGCGCATGCTTTCAATAGCGATTGCAAAAACATACTTTTATATGCCACTATTACTGACGTAGTAGTATTAGCAATTGCCATTGCCAGTCCATTTGCTAATTCCGATTGTTGCCTTTGGAATGCATTTGGTCATGCCAAGAATTTCCAATACATACCAGCACATATGATTTCTGAGCATCTTGGCCCCGATGCTTCTTGGGGACTTCTACTGTTCCTTGCAATCTCATGTTTGATACGGTTTTGTCATTTAATGGCATTGGTAAAATGACTGCGTTTAATATGTGGAAACCTATGCCAAATACATTGGCTCTTCAAGCGTTTATCTTCAGCCCTTGAACAAGTCACTGATAAGGATACTGACATGCTCGAGAGATTTGTTATTCTCATGTACTCCAGAAAATTGGCTTTTGAAACTGTCAACACTGTCAGGAACCATGTTTTCATATGGAAATAGACAAATTGACGATTACAGAGTGCGCTTGACCAGCATATACTGCGAGCTGTCTACCAGAGTAGTCACATTTGGATAAAATGCTCCTACTGCCATCGACCACTGAGTGGGTGTGGGCTAAATAATCTGGTAACTAGATTCCGTTCTGGAGTACTCTCCCTGAGGCTTCAAAAGGTTGTCAAGAACTGGTCAAATGCAACTGTACAGCAACATGCCGTTGACACTGCAAGTGCAACAAGGCAAACCTCCCGTGTACTCAGCAATGCATGTGCAATGGGCAGTGCGAAAGAGAAAATAACCGTTAAAGTTATGTACAATTTAGGCTAATTTGACATTTTCCACATGAAACCGGATGACCAATAATAGTTTTTATTTTATGCTTTGCAACGACATCAGATAAAATTGGTATCTCGCTGTTTGAAAACAGTAGAATACCAATATGTTATCTCACTGGTTTTTGGGACTACTATTTTTACAATTGAGACTCATTTGTTTGCGTGTATTGTTGGAAAAAACTGATATTTTGAACATAATCAATTTTTAATTAATTCAATTCTTGTGCACTATTTCACGTACGTAGTATTTATTGAGTTATAGTAAATTGACTGTTAAGATGGGGCTACACGTGAGGAATTGAAATATCTGATCGGCTATTAAAACGCTGTAAAACATGACTAAAGCGTAAAATAAAAAGAACATTTGTTTTTTTGTTGGCCAATCTTGAGAATGCCATTTTCGAAGATCGCTCGATGAAATAAATTTCGATCTCACATTGAAAAAAAAACCAAATATTCTCTATGTAGTCAGGCCTTCGCAATGATTGAATATTGGAAGAACTGTTAATCAGGGCCTCAATCAATTGTGTCTGAAAATAGTTTAATTGCTCGAAATAATATAACAAAAACAAACCTTTAAAGGCCTCATTTAATTTATGTTTTGGTTGAAAATGATTTTTTTTATACATATATGGAAATCATTGTAAATGTAAAATAAATTAAAGGTAATAGGAATTGAAGATCATTCTTTGTTACAAGTTATAAAAACAACTCATTTTTTACAATTTTTAAACATTTTAAATACCCTTATTAGGGCCTCAACTACTAGATAATACATCTTCTTATTTAAAATAAAGACTCAAAATTGCATAAGCAGTGTCATGGCAACATAATGGTAACGTAATACTTAAACTGCATGCACATAATTCACGAAGAGAACATTTTATTTAACATACACCGACGAGATATGAAAACGCAACAACGGGTTTGTAGGAGTATATTAGATAAAATAATTACATAACATTCATAAATGGGGTATCAAATTAATCAGTTAATCTTCAACAATGCATGTGCAAAAACAAAATGATGATTCCACGTAATAACTGTTTATTCCACATCAGTCAGTTGAAATGGTCAGTACCGGGTATGGCCCCCATTTCTCCTGATCACTTCCTGAAGCCGTGAACGCATTGAACGACAAAGATTCATATAAACTCGACGTGGAATGCGTCCCCACTCATAAATCAGTGCATTTGTTAACTCCTGGACGTTTCTTGGAGGGTTAGGACGTTGACGCACCCGCCGTCCTAACTCATCCCAGAGATGCTCTATAGGGTTACAGTCAGGTGATAAAGCCGGCCACGGCAACACAGGAATGTTGTTATTGTTCAGTACGTTCATTGTCAGCCTGGCTCGATGCGGTGGGGCGTTATCTTGCATGAACGTAAGTCCGTTACGTTGCTGGAATATCGGCAGGACCACGGGCGTGATAATCTGATTGATATAGCTATGTGCGTTCAAATTGCCATTGCAAATGACTAGCTGTGACTTAAAATCACTCTTGATAGCGCCCCAGACCATAACGCTGCCACCACCGTAACGTTCATGCTCCACAATACAATTATCTGCAAAACGTTCATTACGTCGACGGTACACGCGTACTCTGTCATCTGCATTGAATAAATTGAATCTAGATTCATCCGAAAACAAAACCATATTCCAGTTAACATTATTAATGTTTGCACGTGCCCATTGCAGTCGTTGACGTCGATGATGTACGGTAAGTACGGGAACTTTAGCTGGCCGCCGGCACCTTATTCCGTAATCACGCAATCGTTTAGCCACTGTGTTTCGATTGATAGGGCAACCCCTTGTCCCAACGACTATATTCGCAGTTGATGTCGCCGTAAGTTTACGATTACGTAGATGACGTTGACGAATGTAAACGTCCTAACGTGGCGTCGTAACTGGCATCGCCCCAGGTCGAGGACGGTCCGACACGGTACCGGTAGGATTGTATCGCTGAAGCAACCGCGAAATTGTCGATCGGTTGACGTTAAAGCGTCTAGCGACTTCCGTTTGCGTAATTCCAATTTCCAAAAGTCCCAAAATCCGATTTCGGTCTGCGTTATTTAACCGTGGCATCTTTCAAATTTAAAATTATCCAACAATTTATTGAAATTATGATCTGTAGGTGTGTTACACATGTACTGAAATAAAATTTCAATCGATTTGACCACATGGTAAATGTGCACGGGACGCACGAGGAAAACGAAGCGGACCTAGCTATTGTGATTTTACGGTATAATGGGCTGATTAAATTCAGTCAAAATGGATCAAGTGTATCGAGCTATGTATGTGTTCAAAATGTTAAGGCTATGCCATTCTTAATGAAAAATATATTTAGACATTTGTTTGTTGCGTTTTCATATCTCGTCAGTGTACATTCAGTTTTAGTATAAAATTTACCAAAATACCCCTTTGGGCCTCTATTACATTAACAGAAGCGCATAAACATGAATTTTTTATTTAGAAAACTAGGTTAATACTTTTTATTCATAAATCAATCAAAATATTTGAATCAATTGATTGTATAAAACAATATTATTATTTTAATAATTGTAGTATATTTTTTAAATTTAATAGAAGACCCCTCATTGGGGCCTCATACTTATGGGTTAAAGGGCCTCTCATGCTTGTCTCCTGGCATTTTTTGAAAGCACGTATCCTTAAGTTGAATTGGTTAACGTTTGGTGCTTTTTACACCTTTCCCACAATTTGACCTATTTTTGTTGCATATCCAGCAGAGTATATCATTTCACTATCAATCATATTAAGCAATCTTTTATATATAATTTCACTATCAATCATATTTAGCAATCTTTCACTTTAAATTTGCAATATTTCCCGATAAACCATGTTTAACAATCTTTCACTATAAATCATATTGATATTTCACTATTAATTATATTTAGCAATCTTCCAATATAAATCATATTTTGCTTTAAGTAGATATAAAGGTCGAACAGGAAATGTAGCATTTAAGGACCGTAGTCAACAACAAACACGCACAGAAACAAACAACTAAAAAAATTAATGAAAAGCAAGATATGACATCACAAATATAAAAGTGTTGACAAAAGCGCTACCGCCTTGGAACGGTCAATGGCAAAAAAGACCGATGGGGTTTTAAACCAGGTTCTAGGGAGCACCAAACCTCCTTATTATCTTATTGTCATTCTAATAAAACGGGACAGTGTAAATAAAGATATCGCCACCAGGTTATATTCTCTAATAAACAAGGCAGCAATATAAGTATAACACATAAATGATCATGTTTGAATGATAACAAAACTAGTCTAGAAAGCCACAAAGCAAGTACTCATTGACTTGGCAGAAACCAGAGCAACAAAAGAACAAACCGTTAAGGTTACGTTAAATCATTGTTATCAATATTTCACTGCAATCATATTTAGTAATCTTTCAAAAAAAATCATATTTAGTTTATTTCACTGTATCATACTTAGCAATGTTACACTATATATCATATTAAGCAATCGTTCACTATCAATCATATTTAGTAATAGTCACTGTAAAAGTTGATATCGAACAGGAAAAGTAGCATTTAAGGACGACAGTCAACCACAAACACACAAAGAAATAAAGAACAACTATATATAAAGATGAATAAAAGGCAAGATCAGACATCACAAACACACAAGGGTTGACAATAGGGCTACCGCCTTAGAAAGGTCAGTGGCAAAAAAGGCCGCTGGGGGTTTAAACCAGGTTCTAGAGTGCACCAAACCTCTCACTTACCCTACTGTCATCCCAATAAATGGGACAGTGTAAATCAAGATATCCCCGCCAGGTTATAATCTCTAACAAAGAAGGCGGCGTTAATAGGCAATATAAGTAAAACACATAAATGATCATGTATATATAATATAAAAAAGCCTAGAAAGCCACAAACTAAGTACTCAATGACTTGGCAGAAGCCAGCGCAACAAGAGAACAACCCGTTAAGGATACAAGACAAGATTAAATACAAACATCAAATGCTACCGTCCTATAAGGATTTAGGTAGACGTCATCATATCGCACCATCAAAGAGGAAAGCATAGTGGCGAACTGTAAATGAGTCAACCACTAAACATGCAGTACGTTGCAAAATGATAGGGCCACCTCTTTTGATAAACTTTTTAACAAGTTTAATGAAGATTAACTGTTTAACAAGTTTAATGAAGATTGTATGAAAGTGACTATGACCAAGGATCTTACGAAGTTTGTAAATCACATCACCATAGAGTCAGGTTGTGATAGTCCTTGTCGCAGAAGAGTTCTTAAATTACTTTAATATTTTAAAAGTAGATCAGGGTTACGATAATACAATTTTGCAAATGTTTTTCGAAGTTTATGGTAACGGTAGCCCTGCTGGAGTAGCTTTTTAATTATACAATTATTACGAATATTAACGTCCTCAACACGACTACAAGCTCTAGAGAAACGAATAATTTGAGAAACATAGACCCCATAAGATGTAGCTCGGGGAACATCCTATCTAAATGGCGATAATTAACCATATCAAAATTAATATCATCTCTCTTGTCATAGATTTAGCTAATTATTTCGCCATTTTCAATAGAGAGATCTAAATCAAGAAAAGAAGCGACAGTATCGGAAATGTTGAGTTGAAGTTCCTTTTGATAGAAATAAATCATATTTAGCAATTTCCAATATAAATCATATTTACCATTCTTTCACTTTATTAACAAACATGTTTAACTATCAATAGTATTTAGCAATATTTCAATATAAATCATATTTAACAATTTTCACTGTAAATCATATTTAGCAATCTTTCACTGTAAATCATATTTAGGAATATTTCAGTATAAATCATATTCATATTTAGCAATCGTTCAATATAAATCATATTTAGCAATCGTTCACTATAAATCATATTTAGCAATCGTTCAATATAAATCATATTTAGCAATCGTTCACTATAAATCATATTTAACAGTTGTTCGCAATAAATCATATTTAGCTATCTTTCACTATAAATCATATTTAGCAATCGTTCAATATAAATCATATTTAGCAATCGTTCACTATGAATCATATTAAACAATTGTTCGCAATAAATCATATTTAGCAATCGTTCACTATAAATCCTATTTAGCAATCGTTCACTATAAATCATACTTAGAAATCTTTCGCAGTAAATATGGACCAGTGCAAATATGTGAACTGTTCAAATTTGTTGCCAATGTAAAAAAAATAACTCTATATTACAGGGTCCTCCACAGGATTTTTTTCAGGCGCTGGCATAGGCAGCGCGGGGGGTGGGTTTGTCGATTTTTTTTCCAATTTAGGGTGCACCATATGCCCTGAGATGATTTTTAATTATAAAATGAAGATGGGTATATTTATTGCAGATTATATTATGTCATGTTGTAGTTTGTACTAGGGTACTGTATATTATATTTATGTACAGATTATATTTCTGTTCTGTATAATGTTTTGTCTGTATATTACATGTGGAAATGAGTTAATAAAATACTATTTTACTGTATAATTATATTCTCTCTAATATAGTTCTTCCCCAATACAACAAACTCTTTATCCATTAAATTTAGACCATAATCAGCTACCATACACTTTACAGTAATCTGCATTTGAATAAAATAATATTAATATTCATTCTTTACAGTGATTGCCCTTAAATTACATGTATTTATTTACTAACCATTTACCATTTCCTCAACCCATTTGAAGTCTTTCTCCCAGTCTGGATTGAACCCGGTCAGACTGACCCTGGCTCTTTTGGCGACTGGTTCAGATGCTGAGTCACAGACAGTAGGTGCAGCCTCAACATTTCTTACCACAAAAAACTTGCCAATTCCCCCATCTAAGGGTCTCTTACTACTTTGCTTCGACATTTTGTTATGATAAATTAATAGAAACATCGGGCATTTTATAGCAAAGTAACCCAGTTTAACTTCATTAACTTAATTAATTAAAGATATTAACTAATCTCTGAAAGTATCGAGTAATTAAAATAATCTGCAACAAATTAATACTTACAAACTGCATACGATCCACGCAGAGAGCCGACGAACATCAAAACATCATATATTTTTTAACAACTCCTTAATAATCACTCATCATGTATTTAAATCACATTATCCAATCAATTATGTCACATCGCTTCATCTTATCTAATTAATCCCATCAAGTTTTGTTTGTCCGGACATAATAATGATTTACAATAAAGTCAAGTGATACACAGCTAACGCAACGCGACAACACCGTATCTCTGCCTGATTTGACTGGTTTATACAACTGTACACACTTGTCCTTGACGTGTAGTATTTCACACCGATAGCGCGTGACTTACATCCTGTGTAAGTGTATGTGTCGGACGATAATTGATTGAATTGGGGTTTTAAGGCGCACCAACACAACATGAATCGAGTAAATCAAAGCACCGCGCTTGGGATTTAAAGGACCGCGCTAATTTCAAGGACAGCGCAAATAAGGATTTTGATCTTAAAGGCGCTGTGGAGAACCCTGTATTAATATATGCATTGGTTCTAATCCTATGTATGTTCTAATCCAACTGTATCAAAGCATATATACATTGCAATCATTTTGAAGTAAAATATGTTAAAACGAACGAGTTGCCATTAAAAAATTCACTAGTAACAATATAGTTTATGCTAAACAGCATGCATCAATATCCACATAATTTTCATCAAACGATCAGGATTATAAAACATTTTTAAAGTTGTACTCATTGCAAGCAAATAAAGTAAACAATAGAAAAGCACGTGTAATATCCACTACTCAAATGCAACCATGACCCACCCGCCAAACTCAAATATGATTTTATGAACTACAGAACACAGCTAGAACTATTAAAACACAAACAACTCACGTTTACCAAACGACGACATAAACCATAAGCCGTCTTTAGCTTCCGACCCGTCCGTTTGTAACATCATCACTAACTTCGGCTATGATCCATTTAAATAATCAAAGGTATATTTATTTTAATTACAATTCCAAAATAATATTCCGTCCTTGCCACTAGAAATATGTGGATGAATAAAAAAAGTGCACTATCATTACATACACACAAATTAAAAGCACTCATTTGACACCATTTAATTCAAACATGTTTTATATCATCTCATTTCTTATCGTAGTTTAGAAGCCCAATAATGAGCCGATATTCGGCCTTTAATATAAATACAAAAATATTTTGGCAAACATTTGGTATTCAGACTGGTGTCTCTCTAATAGAAAAGAAATGGCCACTTTGTTATTGAACTATAAAATTGTTGTTTTCTTAGACACTTATAATTATAGTTGCGAAATAAAACTGACAATAAAACTGACCATAAAGTCGGTAAATAACGTCTTGTTGGTCAGGACACTTCGAACACTTGGATGAATACAATGAAAGTGACCACTGACCAGAAGAAAGGCGAGAAATAAACATGGACTAAAATATTGACAAATATTCGGTCGGAATGTATAATAATGTTATTTTAAATCATAAAGCAACAGATAAGATTATGAAAACCATTTTGTTTTGTATATTCTTTTAAGCATTTTAACAATAGGATTTAGGAAAACAAACCAATTCTTTAAATAACCTGCAGTAAAGCAAAACAAATAATCTCTAAGACATGAATTGAATTTAATTGAATGTTGTTTAACGGCTATCAACACAGTATAGGTTATTGAGAGCCGCCCCAGAGAGAGGGGAAGGATACATAGGAATCCGGGAACCGTGCCCTACTCTTACTATCGAATAGATTCCTATGGTTCTTTAACGATACACGGGACCTCCCTGTTTACGTCCCCTTAAAGGGAAAGCGTCTTGCCCAAGAACACACCGACGAAACTCGGTGGCACCACGGAGGATTGAACACGGGGCCTCCGGTTACAAATCCGCCGCGCTACCGACTACGCAACGCCAGCCCCTCTAAGACATAGTACTATTACAGTTTATAGCACTCTTAGAGGGACGCATGGCAATCTTGAAGTCTTAATCAAGCATTAAACTTAGCCTCTCGATTTCTTAATCCAGTATCATTTTAACTTTGTAATCAACATTTAGTAATATGCAAAGACAATTTGAATGAATGAATGAATGAATGAATGAATGAATGAATGAATAAATAGTGTGTTACGGCACGTCGACACATAAATAGGTCATATTGTGCGCAAAAACTGATGAAAGATGAAGAAATGACGTAGTAATTAAAAATGAATGTACATATATAAAACAAAACTATTTACAAATAAGGGATGATATGGTAGTAATATAAACTATATATGTAAATCAACAAATGCCCGTCAACGGGTATATAAACAAGTAACTATATATAAGAACACGTTATAATGATTTATATAGTCTGATTTCTTTCAGGAAATCTAAAACAAGGCTAAAATCTATAGTATCAAATAATTCTTTCATAGTATTAACATTGTAGTACCTTTGACGCAGAGCAACAAAGTCTACACATTCCAACAAGATGTGTTTGGCCGTTAACGGTGCAAAGCAGGGTATACATTCTGATAATTGCTCACCTTGTAATAAATATGAATGAGTATAACCTGTATGCCCTATCCTACACCGGGCTAGGACAACTTCTTCTCGACGAATGGGACTACTAGAAGAACGCCATTCTCCGAGTAACGGTTTAATTGAATGGAGTTTAGTGTTAACTGACAAATCCCAAGCGGCTTGCCAAGAGCTACGAATAAATGTGTCAAAGACAATATGCTTCATATTATTCTTATAATTAATATTAATGACTGAACAAATGAAATGTATATAGAAAAACTAACGGGACGCCGCTAATTTTGAAAAAATTCAAGACTGCCATGTGTCCTTTTAATATTTAATAACTTTTAAACATCATCTCCACAATGACGTCGTAAACTTGAATCATGATATTTAAGTTGTATAAATGGCATGATTGTATGTGCATGCTATCTCGAAATCAGTTACAGAGAACAGACTCTCGATTTCAGCACCTAACCAGATTATGCCACCTACGTCCCCCAGCAATGATTCCAATAATACTCAATTTTACTTCTTTACTCTATTTAAGGTTAAGTTATACGGCTATTTAGACAATTCTAACGGCTCATCAGACACGTGAGGTTACCATTAATACAGTTGGACGGGGATAGTGAAATGGAGATATACATAAATATATTAAAGCACAGAACAAAAATACAAGACAAAGCTTTATTTTGTTTCACATCAAATATGCGAGAATGTGGGTTGGAAAACCATTGCTCTGACTAGCTTATATTGTCATGTGCGAATACACATATCCATTTACATAAGTATTCAAAAAAGGCTAAGCCCAAGTGGAAATTAAAAGCAACAGTGATATAAATAACTAGTATATACACTGATCAATGTATACGTTTAGTAATAAAAAATACTACAAACTGTATTATACAACTGTTAAATGAACATAAAGTTTTATATAAACTAGAAATGTGTCCATAGGCACGGATGCGCCGGCTTTTGTTTCACATATTAAGAGAAAGTTTGTCTTTAAAAAATGGGACGGACAAAATGTTGCAAACATTTTTATTAGTTTTAAATTATGATACTTGAAGTTGTGGAAACAATCTAAATATAAATATTATAGATGAAACAACTTACATGTTGTTTATAGCAGTGAGGACATCATTTTTGCACGGACAGACGGACGGACGCACGGACGGACAGGTGCTGTCGTGCTTTTGCTTACAACGCAGAGAGAAGGCGTGTTTTTCACTCTACACTCAAGGCCTTGATGAGATGACTAAATACATAAATTTATTTTGAACTCCCTCTATGCATGGAATAGTTATGGAGCGGACACGAAATGGGATGGACGGACAGAACCCAGATACCCAAAATGCAATCAAAGCTTCCTGTTTATATAAGCTACCAACACACCACGTTTAAGGCCAATATCTCATTCCTAACTAAAGTTATTGAGCGGAAACCGTTTTTCTATTGTTAGTAACAGTGACCTTGTCCCCAGTGAACCCAAATTCAATCACAAGCTTCCTTTTCAAATAAACTACCTACCCAGGAAGTTTCATCTCAATATCACATTATTCAGTGGAAACCATTTTGCTACTTTTAGTAACAGTGACCTTGACCCCAGTGACCCCAGTGACCCCAAATGCAATCCCAAACTTCCTTTCCATATAAGCTACCTATCTGGAATGGTTCATCCCAATATCTCATCCTAACTAAAGTTATTGAGAGGAAACAAAAAGTGACAGACTGACGGATAGAGTGCGTCCGGCCGAGTTTGGAAAAGATCCAATAACAGTTAGCCAAAGAATAGTGCGGACACCATTAATTTCATGATTTTGGAAATATTGCAAGGGCCATAACTCTGAAATTACTGCGGCAATTTGGCCGATTATCAAACTTGATCGAGACATTGTGCCGATATACCATATGAGGAAGTGTGGAAAAGATCGGATAACAATTACCCAAGTTAGAGACCGGACACCATTAATTTCGCGATGTTTTATATATACTCTTCCAAAGGCCACAGATCTGGAACTGCCTGGGCGATGAGGCCGATTATCGAAAGTGGCTGAGACATTGTGCCCATATACTATTTGACCAAGTTAAAAAAAGATCCGATAACAATTAGCTAAATTAGAATGCGAACATCATGTTTGCACGGACGAACGTTTGTTTTGCATGATTGTCTTTTTAAATAAAGGATCACAACATTATCAGTAACATTTTCAAATGCTTTAACTACAGTGTTAATAATGTAATGCATTCAGCAGGGATACTATATGATGTTAATCCTGAGATGTTATAAAATTATCTCTACAGATTCTTAATTCCAAAACATATTTGCTAAAACTACCTACAAAAGTTGAACAGGAAAAGCTAGAAATGAACGCTGTTAACCCTTAACCCGTTAAGCAATAACTCGCAGGCTGATCAGGGTTTACAATGTCCAGATGCTGATCAGTCATTTTCTCCAAAACTACCCTTTGTCACATAAATTGAATGTTTTTTAATTCAAAGAAAGAACAGTCCATTATATATATGTAGCGGGTTAAGGGTTAACAAAAGATACACATTCCAAAGGAACAACGCTTACAACGAGAAATAGAAGCATGGTATGCGACACCACAAACATAATTGGGTTCACAACAGAGGTACCGCCTTGGAACGATCGGTGACAAAACACCATTGTGGGTTTAAACCAGGTCCAAAGTTTGCAACAAACCTCACTTTTTCTCCTTTAAAACTCTTTTTTTTATCTAGCATCGTTCCAATTAAACGAACCCGTAGATAAAAAAATATATATGCTATATAAGAAACTGTAGTAGTTACTCCGTGACTTGGTAGTAGACAGAGCAACAAGAGAATAAAAAGAGAATGAAATGAAAAATGGAAATCGCCGAACACGATAGATACAAAAAATATTGAAGTCTCGGTTTGATTGAGACTGTTCATGACCGGTAGTGAAAAATGCTTACTACCGTGCACGCCCTCTAGCCCCGGGTTGAGCAGAACTCAATATTTAAAATGTCAACCGTACAACATGTTTCAGCCATCCCGAACCGTTAAGATCACGATAAGACAAGCTTGAAGATAAACGTTAAACTCTACCTCCTTTTCAGAATTAAGGTACACGTCATCCTATGGTTCACAATATGTCGGCTCATTGAGTGGGCTAAAAGGAAAGCATAATGTTAACTGTAACTGGGTCAATCAATAAACATGCACTGCGTTGCAAATTGATGGAATCATAACCTCCTTAGATAAATTTTCGAACAAGTTCGATAAAGATTGTATGAAAATTACCCTGACCAAGGATCTTACGAAGTTTTTCAATAACGTCACCATAGAAGTCAGGTTGTGATCGTGCTTATGGCAGAAAAGTTCTAACAGTAGATCAGGGTTACGATAATACAGTTTTGCAACGTTTGGTTTGTGATGACGGTAGCCTTGATGGAGTAGTTATTTAGTAATACAACGGTCACGAGTGGTGAAGTCCCTGCTTAACTCGACTACAAGCTCTAGAAAACCGAACAAGTTGGGAAACATACCCTATTCTTGGAAAACATCCCCGCCTAAGTGGGGATAAGTAACGACATCAAAATTAAAATCATCTCTCATGTCATATAGCTTGCATATTATTTCTCCATTAGTCATCGAGAAAAGAAGCTACAGTATCAGACATATTAGCTCCGTTGAGTTGAAGTTCCTTGGGATATATACTCGGTAAAAAAAAAGTTTTGGACCAGGGTATATAAAGTCATATAAAAATAAAACTAGTGGACAGAATTTAAGTATATTTTTTAGTAACTAAGGTCTACCCTACCTTGTTAATTTGGAACCAGAAACATTAAATTTCAAACAATATTTGATTTTAAAAAAATATCGCGAACACACAAAGGGTCTGTAAAAATGTTGCAAAGTCCATAAAAAGTAACAGTTACAGACATTCGAGTAACAAATAAAAAGATTATTATTTTTCTGCAAACTTTCATTGTAAACGATAAGTATTGTTGATTGTTGTTCTATTGTCAATTATCAACTGAGATAATAAGGGATAATAATAAAATCCGTCAACAGGTTTTCTTTTTATGCGCCATTATATGCCCTGGTCCAAAACTTTTTTTACCGAGTATATATTAGTCGTCGAAAATAAAGGACTTTTAATGTTCCAGTTATCATCCAGATACCGTGATGTGCTATTAAATGTTTCGGTGGCATCTGCCCGAGTATTTCGTGAAAGACTTAACATGAAATATCTTTTATAGCATTACAAACACACATCTGCGATAAGAGGTGCACAATGCGTACCCATTGGGATACCAACAATTTGCCTATAAACAGTAGTTCCATACCGTATGAAAACACTACTGTATAATTGCTTCACAAAATTCACAAGTACACACAGTGTAACTGTCTAAATTGTCGTTAGTAAAAATGCTTTAATATGTTACAGAACTACACTACTCAACTTTTATAATCGGTCACTCAGTTTTTCTTGAAAATAAAACGAATACTAAAAACTGGAAATCACCGAAACACATACCAATATTTTATTATGTTTATCAACAAGGTTTTTCAAGGCAGATTAAGTTTTATAAATCGCTAACGATATTTGTTAAACGACGCCAGTTAAAATTTCAGATGAAAATATGAATCATTAAAAAATATATAATTCTTTGAAAAGTGATCGATTATAAAAGTTGAGTAGTGTATATATTTACCATGGTCTATATTCATAAAGCAACTTAAGTGGAAAATTCAAAATTAAGATTTTTACTCCTTATTAACCTCTCAGGAACACTACAAACCATCTACTTCAAGGTAAATATTTAGCTGTAGATTTTATTTATTCATAACCTTATTAACAATATTAAGAAAACGTCTTAAATCGATAGAAAAAGGTGTTTAAAAGTTTGTTAAATTTTACTTAAGTTAAGATATTGCTTAGAAGCTTATGCAAACGGACCCATATGTTTTAGAACCTGTATCTTTAATTTCATTGTTTACTTAGGATTCACTTTCAGAATCAAATTTACTGTCTAATACACGTTTAATAAGACGATGATGAGTTAAAATATTTAGATTTTCATCACTGAAAGCTAGTTATAGTATAGAAATATATCAAGAAGCTAATACACAATCGACCAAACTACTGCCTCTTCGTTCAACAAAGGTTATTTTCCAATCTCTGCATCTTAACCAACCCTTCAAGAAACAAATGCATCCAATACTGTTTTAATAATGACTATCTTGCGAATGCCAAAATAAATATTAAGCTCCCTGTAGCATAATCATCCGCAAGTCCATGGTATTAACGTTTATCACATAACTTACTGTGTGGGAGTGAAACAACACCATTATACCACTAATTATATAAGTATGCAAATAAGCCTAATACGCGGTCAAAAAAATCGATAATGACTATGATCCAATTCCTACGGTTTATGTCGGTTTCACGTGTTAAAGTGACAGGCAAAAAATTCAATAAAAGTCGCTATGTGAGTTATGTGATAAATAGAATCTAACATTAGGCAAGAGCCTCGCATTAGATCATTTTGCCAACTCGTTTAATAAATTCAATAATGAATGAGTACTCATGTAAGATCCTATATGTACATCATGGGTTACTTGATCACCATTAACAGATGGTCTGTTATTAAACATATGTTATTCATTGTATTTACAAGTTAAGCGTATATACAATATCAACAAATAAAGGATTGGAACGGAAGCGTAATGCTTATTAAGTTCCTTTCCTTCAATATGTGACATTGAACATTAGTATCATTATGTATACAGGCCTGTAGCCGGCCCTGAAATTGTGGGTTGCCGGTGGCATTAATCTCCCTTTCCGCCCTGAATTTTGTTTTGATTTCCTGCATTTTGTTGCATTTCACGGACAATATTTTCAGTTTGAAGCATGACATAGGTTGTCAACGATTAATAATGTATCGATATTGAAGTTGTTTTGAGATAAAGTATGTACATTCCCAAAATTCAACCGAGGCAACTGCCTCGGTGTGACTCAGCGTAGCTACCGGCCTGGTATAGAACCAATAGTCGAATAATCTATCAAATATACACTTTTAACTGTAGACTGACTGTCTACTAATACATTCAGGTATAACAACATGTATCACAGATTTAGTTATAAAGGAGAGGAACGTATAAATATAGTTCGTTCCAAGCATATTAACTATGTACTGTATAAATAGATATGCATTGTAAAACATGTTGAACTAAAATCTCTTTGAAAAATGTAACCCGGATTACATCAGCTTCAATTTGTTACATAAAAAAAGCTCGTACAATAGTCATATTCTGTGTTTTAACTATATTGGCGGTCAATTTTAGCATGAAAACGTCACTTGTAACTGATAAATTATTGCCTGGCGTTATCTTGGAATAACGTGATGTGGGGATGATTTACTAGAAATGGTAAAACGGTTGGCCATACCTGGTATTAACATGTGTTACTTTAATGTTCTACTCTTGTGACTTCAATTGAACACTATACACCATGTTTAAGAATTTCGAGACAATCAGTGTTTCCATTTGCTAATTACTTCAATTTCAAAATATGTATATATTATTAATTTAATAATATTTTATTGCTTGATGTTATTTACATAAATACATGTGATATAAAATTTATAATAATAAATAACATTTACAAATGGATTGGACCACGAGTTATCACAACATCAGTTACGGTCCTTTCCAAATAGGCAGAGTTCAACAAAATGGTTATATCAATATCTAGTTAAACAAAGCAAAGAAATAATGTTTTAACAATAGTAATCGAAAAGAAAATAAAAAAAATAAAAAAAGAACTACAACATACCAAACAAAATATCATTCATCAAAAACCACTCCACACATGATAAGCCTCCCGTGTCCCATACCCTACCGCCATACCGCCGAGCCCACCCATCATTCCGTAAAAGCTCACACAAAGAACATATAAAAAATACGACAGTAGAGGAAAGAAATCAATTCTATTAGCTTTGAAAACGTTTCGTCTGTTTTATGAATTGAACCTCAAAGAAAATGGTTTGATTTTGTTCGTCGTTTAAGTTTGCAATGCCATATAACAGTTTTTGGGTACTTATCGGATGATTAATGCGCGTATTCACAAATAATTGAATTCGCTGATTTGTAAGAAGTTCACACCTGAAAAAGAAATGTTCGGCATCTTCATAATCATTTCCACAGACACAACGAGGTGTATCTCGTAAATGATTGTTATAAAGATCTGCATTTAAATTACTACACTTGTTTCTAATACGTGCATGAATAACTGTTAGATACCTGTCACCATACAAGAAGAACTTAGGTACAACGGGGGGTTTGAAAAGCGTCTTAAGTTTGGTTTTAAATATTGAAAGTGTTGTGGAGTCGCGAATTGTCGTGTCTAACTCGTTCCAAAGTTTTAAAGATGATGGTATTATCGATCTAGAATAAATCTCTGTACGGCGTGACAGGGTGACGAAGTCATTATTGTTTCGTAGGTTATATGGATTTATTTCATTAACTAAAGAAGGAAATAATTAGTTTAAATATAGTGGTAAGTCGCCATGTTTTTCTTTATAAATCAAAATTTATTTTTGGATAGTTGCGATTTGCAAGTGATACCCACCCGATTTCGTTCAGTAAATTGTCAATAGAAACAGAACGTGTGAGACCAGTAACTACTCTTGCTGCATCATATTGTATTCTTTCTAAAGTATCTTTTTCATAGTTAGTACAATTGTCCCATACTATTGATGCATTTTCTAAAATAGGCCGTAAATATGAAATGTATATTTGGTTGAGAGTTGTTCGTTTTAGCTTAAATTTAATAATTCTCATTGATCCTAAAACTTTATTTGAAGAACATACAATATTTGATATATGCTCATGCCAAGATCCATCACGACTGAGTGTGACTCCAAGATGTTTATGATGTTCAACAAATTTAACAGAGAAGCATCAAAATATAAATTGGGTTGAATAGCATTTGAAAGAGAGAATAACATGGCTTTAGTTTTTGACGGATTAAATTTAACAAGCCATTGTTTTGACCAATCCAGGATTTTCTGCAGGTCATTATTTAAAGTGCTTTCCAAATAACTACATATTATTATAAATTACTTCAGAAATACATGTTAACACCCATATAATGTACTGGTGCGTTTTCATTGACCGCCAGTATATATTCAGTAAGTGTCGTTCGTCGGTCGTTCAACTCCGTGTATTTTGCAATACATCTAGCATTCATGCTATATCGTAGTTATGTCATTATTTATATTTTTCAGAAACCGTACTCTGACCAGTTTATTCTCAAGGGTTATGTGGGACAAGGCTTGGGGACAGCCTCTATTGCCATAACTTTCAAATAAGCATGTAGCAAAGCATATAGCATTAACCACATTACCACCAATACGTGAAGTAATATATTATTAACTGTTTGGTACAACTTAAAGATGTTGCGTTATTCGTTTATTTCTAAGGGCATTTAAAGTGCCCATCAGATACCTCGCAGTACGGCGTCAAATGTTATACTTAGGTAAACAAAAGAATACGAGCTTTAGAATACTTTCGACATTGTTAAAAGCCAAATCATAACAGAACTGAATAGTAGTAATAATATTTTTATTTATAGCGAATAACATAATTGGTCTTTAACCAGTCTGATTTATATGGTCCTCTAACACAATATATTTACATTATGTGCACAAATTTTCTGAAACATGTGTTGCATATGTCATAAATCATATATAACCTCGGAAAATGTATATTAAAAGAACATTACGAAATTTGTGCTAAGATGAATGAAAATATGTGCCTTGAAATATCAGGTTACCTTGATAATAAAGCATTAAACACAACACTGCTTTAATGTAATAGTACATGTTAAAGGTAACAGTATATTGAGTAAAGGAACATGCAAGCTTAAATCTAAACAGTCCCTATTTTAACTAGCAATAACTCATGAATATGAAAGTCATGTGTGAAGTAGTTTCAAATCGACGAACACTCCAAAAGTCGGTATATAAGGCAGAAATCGATGCGTAAAATTTCACGTTTTTATTTAGCCTCCGCACAAGTAACATCGATAAATATACGGCTCAAAATATATGTGATAAAAAAATAGTTTCACGGAACGGGATTTGAACCACAGCCTTGCACTTTTAAGTGTTGTAGGATGTGCGCTGAACCACTAGACCACGGCTATTTATTGGTATGTTGTAGCATTTTTAACACTAAATAGGCATTACGTAATAACTAGCGCGCACAACAATCTCATCAAGCGCTAAATAACAAGTCGAGATATGTTTGTTTTGAGGCGAAGTATTAGTTTCATACTGATAACATACACTATTACACCAGGCAATGTTAATTTACACGTGCGACAAGATGGACTATATATTTATTGATCAATCTTCAGTTGCGTTCAAATATGTTGTTATTTTGCCTCATAAGAAATGGTAGTTTGTATACCATTTTCTCAAGTAGTGTTGTAGTTCAGTGGACTTGTAATCACCTGACTTGTAATCAGAAGGTCGCGAGTTCGAGCACCGAAAGAGGTTAACATTTTTTCTGTAAAACATACTGTTACCTGTGTATAGGTACGATGTGCACTAGTCGATGTCTATACAGTAAATGATTTCCTGCTTTTTTTTATATTTATTTCTAAGGTTTATAGTCCCTCTACCATATGAGCCCCCGGGAAGAATCCCCCGTTGACTCGGCATTATGTTTGGACTAATTGGATTATATTTTCTCGCTTAAATACCCGATTTCGACATGAGCTGGTGAACATGAAGTTACAATTAAGGACACGCCTACAAAGACGAAATCGATTGATATAGAGACTCTGTAGCTTTAATTAAGGAAAATGTGAATGAGTGTAAGAGAGTGGTGGCATACGGTACAGTTTTACAATAAACATTCCCGTTAAATACATTTATATGAAGGTGTAAGCGGGTTGCAAGGATAGAGAAAATGGGTTATAAACTACGATAATAAGTACACACTCATGTTTAATACGCGTTTGAATGAAAATACAACTACATTTATATTTCCCAATGAGGAAGTGTAAAGTGGGTAAGAGGAACGAGAGTTGTATCTTTCAATGTCTCACTCAACAGTTATCCCCCTTACCACCAACGGTCTTGGGCTTAAAACAAAAAGAACAATGTTATTCGGTTCTTGTTTATTTCTTAAAATTTCTCTCTTTTGTTCCAGGTGACAAGAATGGGACAAGTTCACGATTTCATATATGTTTGGATATGCCTGAATGTTTCCGAGCCCAGATCTAAGACTCTAATATTTGATAGTGATACATTTGAAAACAAAAGTGAAATAGACAAATTTCTTTTGCAAACGCATTTGTAGTGATAATGCTAGTAAAACATGATGTCAAAATAAATTTAACTGGCATATTTTAGAATTAGGAACATCGAAAGCTTCACTAATTCGAAGTACTTAATAAAATCCTATATACTCAGTTGTATAAGTGTTATAACTTATTTCTAAGAAAACACATTGACTTAAAAGTTTTAAAATATGTTCATGCAATCAGAGCAGACGAATCACACTCGTTATTTTGCAGTTTAACCGTATCTCTAATCAACCTCAAAATACACAAAACAATGAGAACATTATTGACATATTCTTAGGTTGGTACTTAGCAATTTGGTTTAGTGTATGCTATTTTGAACCGCACCAAAGAAACGGGAAGGATACATAGGAGATTCCGTGTCATATTCATGCTATCGAATTCGTTCACGTTCTCAGAGGATATACTCTGATACACGGGACCTGCCCAAGGATACACCGAAGTAATCACTGAGACTCGAACTCGAGCTCTCCGGATTCAGCGTAACAATGGTTAGAACTATTTATCAGAGGGAGTGACTACTGACCCCAGAAGGATACTATTGCACGAGGCGGCACGAGGCGGCACGAGGATAAATAGTTATAATCCATTGACACCCAAGGCTTAAATAGTTGTTTTATATATATCAAAAAATATAACAGTTTTTATTTTTTAAAATTAAAATTTGGAGTGTGAGCCGTGTAAACAGTGTATCTGCTTCCTTTATTCATTTAAACAAGCGTCACTGACACATATCGACTATTGTACGGTCACGTGACGTTGCGTCACTGACACAGATGTACTATTGTACCATCACTTGACGCTGCGGCACTGACACAGATCGACTATTGTACGGTCACGTGACGCTGCGTCACTGACACAGATCCACTATTGTACGGTCACTCGACGCTGCGTCACTGACACAGATCCACTATTGTACGGTCACGTGACGCTGAGTCAAGGACACAGATCCACTATTGTACAGTCACGTGACGCTGCGTCAAGGACACAGATCGACTATTGTACGGACACGTGACGCTGCGTCACTGACACAGATGTACTATTGTACGGTCACGTGGCGCTGCGTCACTGACACAGATCGACTATTGTACGGTTACGTGACGCTGCGTCACTGACACAGATCGACTATTGTACGGTCACGTGACGCTGCGTCAAGGACACAGATCGACTAGTGTACAGTCACGTGGCGCTGCGTCATTGACACAGATCGACTATTGTACGGTCACGTGACGCTGCGTCAAGGACACATATCGATTATTGTACAGTCACGTGACGCTGCGTCAAGGACACAGATCGACTATTGTACAGACACGTGACGTTGCATCACTGACACAGATCGACTATTGTACGGTCACGTGACGCTGCATCACCGACACAGATCGACTATTGTACGGTCAAGTTACGCTGCGTCACTGATACAGATCGACTATTGTACGGTCACTGACACAGACCGACTATTGTACGGTCACGTGACGCTGCGTCAATGACACAGATAGACTATTGTACGGTCACGTGACGCTGCGTCAAGGTCTCAGATCGACTATTGTACGGTCACGTGACGCTGCGTCAAGGACACATATCGACTATTGTACGGACACGTGACACTGCGTCACCGACACAGATCGACTATTGTACGGTCACGTGACGCTGCGTCAATGACACAGATCGACTATTGTACGGTCACGTGACGCTGCGTCAAGGACACAGATCGACTATTGTACGGTCACGTGACGCTGCGTCACTGACACAGATCCACTATTGTGCGGACACGTTACGCTGCGTCACTGACACAGATCAACTATTGTACGGTCACGTGACGCTGCGTCAAGGACACAGATTGACTATTGTGCGTTCGAGTGACGCTGCGTCAAGGACACAGATCGACTATTGTACAGTCACGTGACGCTGCGTCAAGGACACAGATCGACTATTGTACGGACACGTGACGCTGCGTCACTGACACAGATGTACTATTGTACGGTCACGTGGCGCTGCGTCACTGACACAGATCGACTATTGTACGGTTACGTGACGCTGCGTCACTGACACAGATCGACTATTGTACGGTCACGTGACGCTGCGTCAAGGACACAGATCGACTAGTGTACAGTCACGTGGCGCTGCGTCATTGACACAGATCGACTATTGTACGGTCACGTGACGCTGCGTCAAGGACACATATCGATTATTGTACAGTCACGTGACGCTGCGTCAAGGACACAGATCGACTATTGTACAGACACGTGACGCTGCGTCACTGACACAGACGACTATTGTACGGTCACGTGGCGCTGCGTCACTGACACAGATCGACTATTGTACGGTCATGTGACGCTGCGTCACTGACAAATATCGACTAGTGTACGGTCACGTGACGCTGCGTCAAGGACACAGATCGACTATTGTACGGACACGTGATGCTGCGTCACTGACACAGATCGACTAATGTACGGTCACGTGGCGCTGCGTCACTGACACAGATCGACTATTGTACGGTTACGTGACGCTGCATCACTGACACAGATCGACTATTGTACGGTCACGTGAGTCTGCGCAACTGACACAGATCGACTATTGTGCGGTCATGTGACGCTGCGTCACTGACACATATCGACTAGTGTACGGTCACGTGACGCTGCGTCAAGGACACAGATCGACTATTTAACGGTCACGTGATGCTGCGTCACTGACACAGATCGACTATTGTACGGTCATGTGACGCTGCGTCACTGACACAGACCCACTACTGTACGGTCACGTGACGCTGCGTCACTGACACAGATCGATTAGTGTACGGTCACGTGACGCTGCGTCACTGACACAGACCGACTATGCAGGTCACGTGACGCTGCGACACCGACACAGATCGACTATTGCACAGTCACGTGACGCTGCGTCACTGACACAGATCGACTATTGCAGGTATGATACAACTATTGTACGGTCACGTGACGCTGCGTCACTGACACAGATCCACTATTTCACGGTCACGTGACGCTGCGTCACTGACACAGATAGACTTTTGTACGGTCACTCGACGCTGCGTCACTGACACCGATCGACTATTGTACGGTCACGTGACGCTGCGTCACTGACACAGACACATATCGACTATTGCACGGTCACGTGACGCTGCGTCACTGACACAGATCGACTATTGCAGGTATGAAACCACTAATTGTTTTCCTCATAGACACCAACGTTAAAGTGCCACATATTAATGGTTTGCTGCAACTTCAACTCAAATGTGGATAATGCAGCAGTGCAATTTTCATAGAGAAAACTAAGTTTCCTCTTGAAAAATCACCAGAAAAGGTGGGGTCACAAGACATGTAAGAAAGTGTAGGGTACAGCTGTTTTCAGTGATGGTTGCTCACAAAGTGTAAGCATAGAGTCGAAATTTCGAAAATGTTCATCAGTGACCCAGATTACTTTTTATTATAGGAACTACATTCGACTACACCCCGGAGGTTTACATGTAATTAGTGGTGGTACTCTTGCACGCTAATTTTCTTTTGCACGGTCACGTGATGAACAATTGAACGGTTGGCATTTTTCCAATGAGAATGGTCAAAACTATTTTAAAAAATATATTTAAACACCCGTGACTGCTTCTAGACCAATGGAAAACGCTTATATTTTATGATATAAATAAAATAAAAAAATAATAATATTTTATTGCTTGATGTTATTTACATAAATACATGTGATATAAAATTACAATAATAAATAACATTTACAAATGGATTGGACCACGAGTGAAGCAATAAAATAGATGGGTTTTTTCGTCCCGTTAGCTTATTAGGTGATATGTTGACAGTATTAAACCTTAGACGAAGTTGAGATGAAGTATTTATCATGTCGATGTGCATAATTTTGTCGAGAAACAGGGTGCCTGAGATAAAACCTTATCTCGGCAGTTACGTTTCTATCCCGACAGGTGCACTTCTTTTGATGACGTCGGCACCTCTTTTGATGACGTCATGGTATATTTGATGACGTCTGGATGTTTTTGAACGGAAACAAATGGTGAAAAAATGAAAAAAATGTAAATTAAATAATTTTAAAGATCAACATGATAAATAGAATATGTTAGTGCCAGATCTCATCCAGTTTATCAGCTTCGGCACGAAAAAAATGAAACCCTCGGCACAGCCTCAGAAAAAATGAAACCCTCGGGACAGCCTCGGACTTCATTTTTTTCTCAGCCTCCCCTGATAAACTGAATGAAATCAGGCACTAACATGATATTCTCTATATTTACTACACGTGAACAGAGCATCACAATTCTCCAGTACAACATAAAATGTATTCGACTGGCGAGTCTGATCCATTATAACACCCACGTATGCTAGCATCGGAATGCAGTTGAATTAATGTTAATATACAGTCTATAACTAGATAAATCACTGCATTCAGAAGCGTGTTATGGTTCAAGATTATTCAATTTCTGAAGTGTAGGGTGATATATCACACTTGTTGTGGATAAAGAGGAATTTCAAGAACGTTGATTTTCCCTTTTCTACCCTGTGCAATCAATATAAAAAATGAAGAATAATCTTTTTTTTTCAGCGTATCCGTCTCGTTTTGAATACTGATAATAAAAAAATAAACACATCGTTAAGATAAAAGTCTTCTAAAAATGTAGAATGCAGTTTATTATCACGTGAGGGGATACTGTAAAGAAACATTTTGTAGGATGTAAACCGGGTGGTTCTGTGAATCGGAGTCCATCCTCCGACGACGGAGTCTACCCTCTTAGAAAGTGAGTGGCGTTTATCGGCTCATCACAGTAATGGTTGTTTAGCGCCGCCCCACACATAGGGGAAGAGAACAGAAGAATCCGAGAACCCTGCTCTTACTAACGAATATGGAGCTAGGCCGGGTACCATGGGGTCAATCTTGAGTAAGTTACTGTGAACCATAGGAGTGGTGAAACACACATACATGGCTGGTATGTATTGAATGGTTTCCTTTATTTCTGAAACATTTAACTTGCTTCGAGTGAAAATCGCATCAAATTGAAGGTAAGATGGACATGCTGCTCTACTTTTTGTGAAGGCACAGTTTGCAGTGTACTTTGGTCATTTTGACCTCAGAATTCAAAACAAAGGTGGTTACTTTCAATTTTGGAAAACAAGCAGGTCAATTTCCATCATCTAAGGCCCATTTTTGTGTTGCACTGGCCTGACTGATACTACATTGTGTGTGTTATATGGCTACCATAGATAGGCTTGGGTATTTTCGTGTAGGTATTTATTAACAGGCCTATGTAAAAAAAATGGTGGTCTAGGTCCATATATTCCTACAGTTCTTTAACGTGCTCGGAGGATATACCCTGCTCGGAGGATATACTCCGATACACGGGACCGCCCGGAGAATATACTCCGATACACGGGACCGCCCGGAGGATATACTCCAATACACGGGATCGCCCAGAGGATATACTCCGATACACGGGACCGCCCGGAGGATATACTCTGATACACGGGACCGCCCGGAGGATATACTCCGATACACGAGACCGCCTGGAGGATAAACTCCAATACACGGGACCGCCCGGAGGATATACTCCAATACACGGGAGCGCCCGGAGGATATATTCCAATACACAGGATCGCCCGCAGGATATACTCCAATACACGTGACCCGCCCGGAGGATATATTCCAATACAGAGGATCGCCGGAGGATATACTCCAATACACAGGATCGCCCGGAGGATGTACTCCAATACACGGGACCGCCCGGAGGATATATTCCAATACACAGGATCGCCCGGAGGATATACTCCGATACACGGTACCGCCCGGAGGATATACTCCGATACACGGGACCGCCCGGTTTACACCCGCATCCGAAGGACGAGGCTCAGAGAAAGTGTCTTGCACGAGAACACACCATATCCTCCGAGAAACAGTTGTGCACACTGTTCTCGGATTCCTATGAATCGTTTCCCTCTCTATCTGGCGCTACTCAAAATTGCCTGCGATAATGTGTTAGTGAGCCTGCGATAATGTGTTAGTGAGCCTACGATAATGTGTTAAGCCTACGATAATGTGTTAGTGAGCCTGCGATATGTGTTAGTGAGCCTGCGATAATATGTTAGTGAGCCTACGATAATGTGCTAGTGAGCCTACGATAATGTGTTAGTGAGCGCTTGAACAACACTTTAATTACAAAAGTGTATTTAACTGAAAAATATGACCTTACTGATGCGTATATTAGTTTAGCAGTACATTGTTACAGTTGTGTTCGTGTGTTTAATATGTTTTAGGTTGAGTAGGAGTTGAATTGGTTTTACGGCGAACCAACACTAAAATATTATATGGCGCCAACAGGAATGACAACACAGCTGCACAATATAAGCTGTTTTTGTATTTGCTGGTCACAATTTTATTTTCACGTGACAGTCTAATATAAATGAACGCCTGTAAGAAGTTTTTTTATTGCACTTAATGACTGCAACGTTATTTCGCGACATTTTAAGTGGAACTTGAGTGATATCTTTTAAACGTGGACATGCGCTTCTGAACACCATATCCAAGTTGAAGTAGCTAATAAGGCTAAAAATGTCACTCAAACGTTAATAATCTTGAACATGACGCAGTAAAATGCCTTCATAGTTAAGATACAGGTCCTTTACCTCTTAGTTGTCGAACCCACATGCGGAGAGCTCGAATTATGGATCACTTTAGTGCATGCGTGCGTGTGTCCGTACGTCCGTGCGTGCGGATTACGTCCAAGTTAAGATACAATTAAGTTCTTTTGTCTGACTTGCAAGATAGGGATATTGCCCAAACTAAATCAAAATGTTTCTCTTATCGAAACTGGACCCATATTCATAAAGCAACTTAAGTAGAAAATATTACTAACGCCAAAATTTAAGATTTTTACACATTTTTAAGTATTCTAATTAACCTCTCAACGACACTACAGAACATCTATATTAAGACATTTTTTAGCTGTGGGTTGATCCATAGCATTATTAAATATATAAAAGATGCCTGAAAAAGATCGAAAAAGTGTAAAATAAAATGATAAATTTAAGTTCTCCAAAATCTCCTTCCTCCTAGTACTCCCCTACTTCCCAATATTCCTCTGCCTGATACTGGTCCTCTATAAAAAAAAATCAATCAAAGACAACTGCTCAGTGCAACTATGTTAAACGATAAACGGAACCGGAAACATTCACCACTCAAACGTCGCTATTTAATAACATCTTGACTTTTATGACGTCATACATGGCTCTAAACAAATGAGTGTGTGTTTACAGATCATGAGTTAATTTCTTCAAAGATATTGCCAATGCATTACTGCTTACCCGTCGTCTGGCAACGAAACTAGATTGTATTACGTAATGATTACGCTATTTAGTTCACTTAGGGTATCGATAGTTCAGGGTATCGATGGAGGTATCGATAGCTCAGTGTATCCTAGCGGTATCGATAGCTCAGTGTATCCTAGCGGTATCGATAGTTCAGGCTATCGATAGTTCAGTGTATCGATAGCGGTAATGATAGCTCAGTGTATCAAGGGTATCCATAGGCTCCATATTGCTTTTAATGTGTCTACATTACTACTCATGCACAGTCATTGTTTGAAATGTAGAAAGGTGTAAATGTCAAAAGGATTTTATTTTTAGGTAATTATGCATAGTTTTATATTATTTTCTGCTAAGTTGTGTTTTATTTAGAAAAGTTGCATAAAATGCGGTAGTTTATAAGTTGTATGCCTTTTTAACAAAGCAAGTATGCGATAACTGAGCAAGAACACAAGGTCTTCCATAACTACACAAGAACCCAAGTCTCCCATAACTACCAAGAACCCAAGTCTCCATAACTACACAAATACGCAAATATCTTATAACTACACAAGAACCCAAGTCCTCCTTTACTACACAAGAACCCAAGTCTCCCATAACTACACAATAACTCAAGTCTCCAATAACTACACAATAACCTAAGTCTCACATAACTACACAAACACGCAAGTCTCTTATAACTTAGCACGAACGCAGGTATCAAGTAGCTGAGAAAAAAATGTCTCTAATAACTGGGCAAGAACGCAAGTATGTAATAACTGGGTAAGAACGCAAGTCTATAATAACTGGGCAAGAACGCAAGTCTTTAATAACTGGGCCAGAACGCAAGTCTCTCATAACTGGGAAAAACGCAAGTCTCTAATAACTGGGCAAGAAAGCAAGTCTATCATACTTGGCAAGAACGCAAGTCTCTAATAACTGGGCAAGAACGCAATTCTGATAACTGGGGCAAGAATGCAAGTGTCTAAAAACTGGGCAAGAACGCAAGTCTCTAATAACTGGGCAAGAAGCAAGTCTCCTTTATAACTTGGCAAGAACGCAAGTCTCTCATAACTGGGCAAGAAAGTAAGTCTCTCAAAACTGGGCAATAAATTAAGACTCTAATAACTGGGCAAAACGCAAGTCTCTAATAACTGGGTAAGAAGCAAGACTTTCATAACATAGCAAGAACGCGAGTCTCTCATAACTGGGCAAGAACGCAAGTCCCTCTCATAACTAGCAAGAAAGCAAGACTCTCATAACTTGTCAAGAACGCGTCTCTCATAACTGGACAAGAAAGCAAGACTCTCCTAACTTGGCAATAACGCAAGTCTCTAATAACTGGGCAAGTACGCAAGTCTCTAATAACTGGGCAAGAAAGCAAGACTTTCATAACTTGCAAGAACGCAAGTCTCTCATAACTGGGCAAGAACGCAAGTCTCTCATAACTGGATAAGAACGCAAGTCTCTAATAACCGGGTAAGAACGCAAGTCTCTAATAACTGGGCAAGAAAGCAAGACTCCCATAACTTGACAAGAACGCAAATCTCTCATAACTGGGCAAGAAAGCAAGTCTCTCATAACTGGGCAAGAATGCAAGTCTCTAATAACTGGGCAAGAAAAGCAGTCTCATAACTTGGGAAGAACGAAAGTCTCTAATAACGGGGCAAGAAAGCAAGCCTCTCATAAATGGGCAAGAACGCAAGTCTCCCATGACTTGGTAAGTACGGAGTCTCCCATAACTGGGCAAGAAAGCAAGTCTCTCTTAATTTGGCAAGAACGCAAGTCTCTCATAAATGAGCAAGAAAGAAAATCTCACAATTGATCAAGAACGTAAGTTTGACTAACTGAGCAGGAACGCAAGTCTGACATAACTGAGCAGGAACGCAAGTCTGACCTAACTCAGCAAGAACGCAAGTCTGACATAACTGAGCAGGAACGCAAGTCTGACATAACTCAGCAAGAACGCAAGTCTGACATAACTCAGCAGGAACGCAAGTCTGACATAACTCAGCAGAACGCAGGTAATAATATCTGACCAAGAGCGCAAGGCTGCCATATAACAAAACAAGAACACAGGTCATCATATCTAACCAAGAACGCAAGACTTCCATAACTAAGCAAGAACGCAGGTCATGATATCTGACCAAGAACGCAAGGCTGCCATAACTACCAAGAACGCAAGGCTGTCATAGCTTGGCAAGATTTATTGTCTGTGTGCATGGTATAATGATATACAGCCAAAATCAATGGTGTTCATCCATTGACGCCTCCTCAGAAAGACTTATTTACACGCTTAATTCAATTAGACATATACTATTTTGATATACAACCCATCAATTCTGGAGACAAATTCCTTTTATTAATTACTTGTTAAATAGTGAATCCTTACCAAAGTGTCATTATTCCAGCTGAATTCAGTAACTTGTTAAATAGTGAATCCTTACCAAAGTGTCATTATTCAGCTGAATTCAGTAGCATTCTTTATATGTCAAATACAATCCTCTCATTTAAAGAGTATTATTTTTCATCTCTTATTATTGAAATCTACATTTTGTATGCGAAATATCACGCTATTGAAAAGATTGATAACGTGGGCGTTGTATGGCGGCGTAGATGCAGTGATGGTCTTAGACCACTATTGCTTTTTCCATAGACTTACTGTTTATGTTTTCCCATCTGACATGCAAACAAAAAACCCAGGCTTGCTTTTGCTAATCCTGATGCACAGATGCATCTTAGATACATGTAAAAGGAACTTCTTTCTGACGTTGACCTATTATTAATGCCACTTCATGTGTTCGAAGGTCATGACCCTACACTTTTAGGAAATCCCCAAACAATTTATGAAAATAATATACTTTCCTTTTTACTCTGCCATATCACAGAATCAAATTATATCAATGAAAGCTATTCTAAATAATAATCAGAAATAAATTATTAATTCAAGTAAACATAATTGAATTTCCCACCTAGCCTCTCATCCAATCCAAATGAGGCTTATGTATGCTTTAGACATCGGCTTCCATATACTTTTTCTGCCAATCAGACCATTTGTTTCAATAGGGTACTGTAACCTGATAGACTGGTGGTTTCGCAGAATTTAATCTCATACAAAAAACACAATAGTATCTAATGAATACAAACGTCATATAAATTTACCGTTAAACATGCGTTTTCCTGTGATTTTTACGAAAACCACCAATAAAAAATGTATTAAATTTAGATAGCATGAATAGTCTCGAATACGTTGTCAGGCTATATAAAGTCGTATTGAAAAGCCACTTTGTAACGTGGTCTGGAAATTTCTATTCAATTTTATTTCTATGCATTCATTAACCATAAAACGTCATTACTTATTGCACAACAGCGATCCACGAGAGAGCATCTCATTTCACAGAATGTCTGCAGCTCTAAAGGGCTATACCTCAACCACTGAGCTTCTTATGTCGTTCAGATAAACCAGACGAATGGTTCTGTCAATACATCCGAGTGGGGTGGGGGGGGGGGGGGGGGGGGGTGGGGGTGGGGGGGGGTGGGGGGGGGGACAAGAAAATCTATAACCACTTGCTTTTGATAATTGAACACTTTAACCGTAAGACAGTATATACTCAGTACATTTAAAAACACAACACTTGGTATTTTTTGAATTTCTAAAAATGGAATTGAAGTCCTTGGGCAAAATGTGTTTTTACTGAGAGAAGTAAAGCACATCTTATGCAACTGTTTATCGCCATATGTTAACCTTTGGGACAAAGAGACATAAATTATGTACTAACATAAAATACAATCTAGACAAAAAAAATGGCGACTGAAGATAATCGAAAATAAAAAATGCTGCGTTTTTATATGTACAGAGTGTAATTTATGTTCTCAGTGTCAAACTCTCCCAGGATCTTATTAAAACAAACCTCCAAATGTATTGAAATCAGAAGCCGTTTGTCAAAGATAACCATCGTTTTACATATTCAAGGACAATAACAATGCACACATCGACAATGCTTTGAGATTTTATATTAAAAGATAAATTCGGAAACCATTTACCAATCGTAACGGATGGACGACGCACTATAGCATCAGCTCGCATGGCCTTTGGATATTAGATCTCAAAACTGAGACATCTTTCAATATATTCAAATATGTGCACACATCTTTACCGTAATATTAAAATCACAAGATAAAACATCAAACGTTAGACAAATACTTCAAGATTGATTAAAGCTATGAAGATGGATGCAAGTCTTCACTTTGGTAAACATGGAGGAAACAAAAGTTGAAGTCACATACTCCCACGTAATGTCGTCATTTGAAGCGTAATTCCGCCAGAGTTCCGTTATAGATATTGTAGTGACTTGGCGATTACATTCTCTCTTTTGATGATTACAGCTATGAAGATGCTTGGAAAATGGATGCAAGACTTCACTTTGGTAAACATGGAGGAAACAAAAGTTGAAGTCACATACTCCCACGTAATGTCGTCCAAGCGTAATTCCGTCAAAGTTCCGTTATAGACATTGTAGTGACTTGGCTATTACATGCTCTCTTTTGATGATTAAAGCTATGAAGATGCTTGAAAAATGGATACAAGTCTTCACTTTGGTAAACATGGATAAAACAAAAGTAGAAGACACATACTCCCACGTAATGTCGTCAAAGTTACTTTATAGACATTGTAGTAACTTGGCGTTTGCAGGCTCTCTTTTGATGATTAAAGCTATGAAAATGCTTCTTTCATTATCTTTATTTCCTCCTTACAGGGGATTATGAAAACAATCACATAGTACATACAATATACATAGTTAATATAGTGAGCATTGAAATCATATTATAATACATGTCAGTGACAAACAAATCAATGGTGATTTTATACGAATTGCACTACTATTGCCAGTACGCATACATATTTATATAGCGGAAATTCCCGTGTCGCGTTTCTTTTTCCTTTCAGTATATATACTTGACAGATCAATAGATAAATATGCAATTTACTTTAAGAGTGAATACAGTTGTTTTGCCTAAGGCTTGTTAGAAGACCTATTGCAAAATTATGTATGCTTTGCGAGGCAAAACGTATATAACGAGGCATTTCAACATGTTCTAACTAACGGAATCATGGAATCTACGAGTGAAATTTTGTTTTTGACAAACATAATTAGCGGAGCAGCTGCCGCATACAAATACCATTGGACACACATTTGCCATTTTAAGAAATCTGATGATATTTTTTACACTAATAAGGTTTGGATTTAGCTAGCTTAAAGATGAGTGGCCAGCCTTTTTGTAGTATTATCAATTAACAAATTTAACTCTTAAACATTTCTTGATAGTCCCGGAGAGAAACATATATGTAACACCGCTATTAAGTTGTATGTAAAAATAAATATTATTTGCATGACGTATATACTACTTATACCACTGCGTGACTGGTAATTGGTAGTAACCATATGAGCAAAGAACGGATTATCAAAATACTGTTATAGATTATCGAAAATCTTTCTCATTTCAATGAAAATGGAGGAAGTTATTAGTGACCTATATGTGTCCCTGTTAAACAGAAACTGTCCAAGTATGGACCTATTCACAAAAGCGGCATTTAATTATGTCACCAATTGTGTCTCAGTCATAATGCGAAAAAGAAAAGAAACGTATATGTTAATGTGGTTTATTTGATTGACAAACGTGCGTCACTTGTATTACGTCTGTATATTTATATATACAGCAGACTTAATTCCATCAATATTCCAAGGAAATTGTAAAAAAAAAAGTTGCAGTTAGTTAGAGAAAGGACACAAATGTGATGTTGTAGACGTTTTAATCACAGTATACGCTGTAACAAGAAATTCATAAATGTTTGAAGTTGGTCTTTGAAAAATTGAGCCAGTTCAGTACTGTATTTAACGTAAAGTTTGCAAAATGTTGCATCCTAAGTTTGCTCACATGCTTGAGCCAAACGCGTACTCTGTCAATCATGAAACTTTGCAGGACTACTATTTGCTTTGTTACGTGTTGTTTTAGTCTTTTTTCCGAAAGGAAAGACCTTACGTAGCCATGTACCATTCGAATAACAACAGCATATTGTACATACAATATATAGCGAAAATTCCCGTGTCGCGTTTCTTTTTCCTTCAGTATATTATAAGCGAGAAACACAAAAACATAATATGCGTTTGTTGTAATAATGAATCGAATAATGTACTGTATTACAGTGGCGCAGGAAAGTTTCCGACATTTGGTGTTTAGGAGCAGGAGTGCCAACTGAATATTTTCATGCTTTGGATAAGGTTGTGTTTTTTTTGCTTGTCACACATTTTGAACACAAATAATAGGTACTTACTATGTCAATTAGTTAGCACATTTTGGTGGAGCAAGCCTAATTTTCCATCTTTCTTTGAACTGTTTAACATCAATCAATTGTTTAATTCTTTCAAGGACATAATTCCAGAATAACACTGATTTTCGAAATATTTTACAGTTAAGTGTTGGAACATTAACACACTTGTAGGTCTTTTATTTTGGTGACAAATTAGTCATTGCTTTGAACATTAATATACTGGAAAAAAAGTTTAGCAAGCCCTTATGAACATATAGCTTAAATAAATGTAATGTTATTTTATATTGTGAAGTATTTTAAAACATCGGCATGACAGGTTGATCTTCTGTTTCTCTTTCTTTTTGTAGTACAATGTAAGTATCAGAGTCATCTCCCATTTAGTTAAAATATACTATTTCACATTTAACAATACAAATAAGGTAAAGAGCAAGATTAAACATTACAAAATAAATGTATATGTCTCAAGTTATAAAAACCGCTAAAACATTTGACAATTTCCCTGCCTTTATAAAGATATAGGGAACCAAAGTTTAACATTTGTGAAATTACCTCCCTTTACATTGAAATAATAGCGAAATTATAATTTCTGTAAAACATGTAGATTACCGCATGTTGCTATTTTTTTCGCATATTTCTTTTAAGCCTTATTTCCTTAATATAACTGATAATTATGTAAGTTATATTGCCCATGACCGCTTCTGCGCATATCCTAGAAACTGGTCAACGGGATTTATATGATATTTACTTGCTAAACTTTTTTTTATCAGTATATATATATATTTGATATATTACTCTCTTGTGAAACTTTACCATTTTAGTTCTATGGCGTATGTATTACAATAGGGTAATAGTGAGGTTTGGTGCACCCTAGAATCGGCTATTAAAAACCCCAGCGGCCTTTCTTTTGTTTTTGCCAGTGAGCGTTCAAAGGCGGTAGCCCTATTGTCAACCCTTTTGTGTTTGTGATGTCTTATTTTGCCTTTTATTCATCTTTGAAGTTGTTCTTTTTGTGTGTGTGTGTATTTGTGGTTGACTGTCGTCCTTGAATGCTGCTACTTGTCCTGTTTGATTTTTAGATCTGATTGTATCTAAGATAATTGCTAATCGATCATCTTTGGACTTTAATAACAATATTCATCATATTACATAGTCATCGCGACTTTTGCTGTTTTTTTAAGACAAACGTCCAGAAACTTTCTTCTAATTTTTTTTTGAAATGGCAGCCATTTTAGCGAGATTCTGGGATCGTTTCTGATTATCACTTTCTGCCCATGATATAAAGAACAACAGAAAGACAATTAATAAAGAGGGAAACTTCCTCATTATATGGACGAACTAAATGTGGATGGTAAAAAATACCATAGTAAAAAATAATTACCGACCTGTGGTTTCATTGTTTCTGCACAAAGGGTCAAGACGTTTGTATTTACAATCAAAGAACAAGACTACATATTACACCATATTGTCCAGGTGGTGTCAATGGTGGTGTCAATGTTTTGTTTTGTATGGTGTGTTACGTCATTTTCAACACATGTAAGGTTATATAATGACGGTCGATTTTTTGCGGCGGAGGCAGCCACCCACTTTTCCTGGGTAGAACCAGTACTGTTCACCTCCCGCCATCCGTAAGAATCGACACTTCCTCACTTACAAGTCGAGCTCCCAGTGGGGTTTGAACCCGCGGCGATGAGATGCGACGGTTTACACGCAACGTCGTTAACCATTCGGCCACGGAGACTCTTTGATGTTAGGGAGCCATGGAAAATTAATGTAAGCATATGCTTCAAGGAGAATGGCAAGGACAGGTGGTCGTTGAATACAGGCGCATATTAATTTAAAACAATAAAACTGGAAGCTGAAACGGTGGTCTCTTAAAGCAGATGGTCTCTTAAAAGAGGTGATCTGTCGAGAGGGTTTGAATGTATATTAAAACTGGTAGAAAAGGGAATTACACTTCTTGACTTGTCTTCAGTTGAATTGGGGTCTTACGGCACACCAACACAAAAACGTTATATGGCACCAACAGGAATGAACATTTCAGGCTATTTCTCCATTTACATCAAGATAAAAAATATGCAGAATGGGCCTAGACCCTTCCCACCTGCAGAAATGCTGCTAATTCTCGTGTAAACACGTCATGTTTTGCTGGAGCCACGATCGTTGTTTTCTGCCACCACTCAAGTAGCATCTAAACCAATACTAGGGTCACAACAATCCCTCATTAAACATGACAAGCATGACAAAATGAACATGCATTCGGGGTGGTGGGTGGGGCGGTTCCACCCCTGAGTCTGTATAAGCAGTGGTCATATTCTTACCCTTAAACCACAGGGGGCTTGTGGTGTTCAAGATGCAGTATGCAAGATGCAGTATGCAAGATGCATAGATGCAGTATGCAAGATGCAGTATGCAAGATGCATCGACCAATTCTTGCCACTGACAGTTCCAGGGCGGTCGCTCAGTTGTCAACCATTATATGTTTGTGATGTCATATCTTGCATTTTATTCATCTTTGTAATTGTTGTTGTTTCTATTCGTGTTTTTGGTTGACTGTGGTCCTTGAATGCTACATTTCCTGTTCGTTTGTTTGTTTGGTTTGGTTTGGTTTGGTTTGTTTGTTTGTTTGGTTTGTTTGTTTGTTTGTTGTTTGTTTGTTTGTTTGTTTGTTTGTTTGTTTGTATGGTGTTTTACGTCATTTTCAACACATGTCAGGTTATATATGACGGTTGATTTTTTGCGGTGGAGGCAGACCACCCACTTTTCCGGAGTAGAAACAGTACTGTACACCTCCCGTCATCCGTAAGAATCGACATTTCCTCACTTACAAGTCGAGCTCCCAGTGGGATTCGAACACATTTCCTGTTCGACTTTGATATCTACTTTGTGTGTGGTGTTCGAAATGCGGTATTGTCAGTAGTTATTGCCAACAGGTTCCCATTATCTCATAATTGAAGAAAAAGTGTATAACGCGCTACATTGCTGGAGGAGTGATTATTGTCATCGCTATTGTTTGTATAGGAGATATTGGCATCGCTTGTACTTTTTGTAGGATTGAACACCAACACTATACAGTTATTATTTCGACATTGATTAAAACAATCAGATCAGATCAGCGTTTATGGTATTAATTAGGGAATAGATAGATTGGCTTGGTATCGTACTGTCGTCTGATTATTTAAGGAAGAGATAGATTGATTTTGTGTCATAATGTCGTCTGCGATTAATTGGCTTGGTGTTGTAATGTCATCTGCGATGAGCATCTGAGACGATTGATTGAAAAAGAAACTATGATAACCGACAATGTAAACAAAAAAGTGAAGAATTTAAATGATATATGTAAGTATGTGACCGCAAATTGTGAAGTCAACTCAAATTATTCCTCTGACATCAGCCCGCAAGATGTCGTTTAGGGAGAGCGACAATATCCTTATCTATGTGAATGTATATTGTGTTCGACTGCATCGATAAAAAAGTAATAGTATCATCAACGTACATTCGCAGGAATATTACACCAGGTAAGCAAGTTATTTTAAAGAAAACACCATGCTCTTCCCTAAAACAACAGTACTTTAACAACTGCTTCAGTGGCCTAGTGGTTAAAGTCTCTGACTTGAAATCACTTGCCCCTCAACGCTGTGGGTTCGAGCCCTCATGGGACCAGGCATCTTTATGGGAGGAAGCTATCCAGCTGGCTTTAGGAACTAGGAACGTCGGTGGTTCTATCCAGTTGCCTGCCCGTACACGAAAATTGCCCGGAGAGGCACCTGGTTCTTTCTCCATCAATGGAAGCTGGAATCCAGCCATATGACCTTAGCTGTTGGAGCGACTATAACATCCAATTCAATTCTAAATGTTGCCATAAATTCTTGTAGAAAAGCACATACTTCTGGGAAACATATGTTTGATTGATCTCTCAGTGATTCAGCTCGGTTTATGATATTCTTGAAAATTGCATGACTTGCAATGTTTTATCAAAAAAAGCTGTTTAGAGGAGAAGAATCTATTTTCCATGCGTGTATGAACATATATACCAAAACTGGTCAAAAATAATCACACACAAAACATAAATTAATTTAAAAGGAAAAATAACGAATAAAGGTTCAAATTCACCCATAGCATGCGTTGCAATTTTAAAACAAATATATCCTAAAAAGGACTTACCTTATAAAATATGTGGAATAGATCCGTTAAACTAAAGCCGTGTAGCTGGCAAAAAAACACGAGTAGTTAATATATCTCAATCTAAAATAAGTCAAGTGGCTGACACATCCTTAAAGCCAATTCCCTTGAAAGCACACAATGTCTCGCAAATGGAAGAGGAATAAAAACAAATTATTTCTCGCGTAATCACTTCTTTGTCTCACGTCTGGTGTGTGTCTGTTTTATAACTGACAATAGACGCCGTATTAAGGCGATCTGTTGTATTCCATTGTTTATAATGGAAAGAAACCTGAAAACCACGTGTTATGCAATCATAATTTATAATAGTGCATGTTCTGTTAGTTTTAAAGTATTTGTTAACATTATTTAAACTCTGAAATTGTCGGGATTGTTGAAGAAATGTGTATAAAATTTGGAACTTGTCATTAAAACATTTCATCAAGTATTGCAATACTAAAATGTCTATTAAATTTGGAACTTTTGCGTTTAATTAAAACATTTAAGCAAACCACTAAAACAGAGTTAGATTCTACACAACACAAACCTCTTCCGAATGATAAACAATCAGGAATGGTAATCTATTACTGCTCTCATCTGATAGCCTTATATTTAACAGTGATATCCAGAAGCAATTTATAATGATCGATTGACAGCCAAGTTCGTGCCAGAGCAGTATGTAACCATTATACTGAAAGAAACCCATAATGCAATGCCTCTCTGGCATTGTTGCATTAAAGCATGCAATTATACTGGGGTGACAGTTCACTGGCGGTGCGTGTCGGGATGATGAGACATGAGAGCTCAAAAACATATAATTGTTTCTTTTTTCCATATTCCTTTTTCAAATAAAGGGAAAAAACATATATTTGTGTTCCTGTAATCTTTATTTAATTAATAGAAAACTCATTACATTGTAATATATGATGTTCCTTTATGTTAAGTTGGTGATGTTTTAAACTGTATATACCAATGCCTATTTTTTGTTTCATTACTTTTGCGTTCCAACACATATTTTGATATATTAATATTTGAATGACAAAAACTAATTCAAAAATAAATCGCTTATCCTAAATATCAGTTATTTTGTCATTTTCAAATCTGCCTTTTGTCTGGCATTTCTCATATCGCTTGTCGGAAGATTATAAGAACAAGAAAAATAATCTATCATGGGTATTCGGTTCAGATAGGGAATTCCAACCCTCGGTATAAGTGTTTTATACACTTAAACCTCGGGTTGAAATTGCCTATCTTCATGATAGATTATTTATCTTTCATATCAGACATGTTGTGCGTTGACGCCACAAGCTACTAACGTTTGCATGTTTTCCTGCATACCCGATGTTGGTGCGTGCGTGACTTTTATCTTGACCAAGAAGTGAAGATAGGGAATTCCAACCCGAGGTATATGTGTTTTTATCGGAACCGAGGCTCTGCCGAAGTTCCGATTAAAACACTTATACCGAGGGTTGGAATTCTCTACCTGAACCGAATATCCATGATAGATGTTTTTTCTTGTATATCAGAGACATGTTGTGCGTTGAAGCCGCCAGGTACTAACGTTTTAAATGTGATGTTGGTGTGCGCGTGAATTGTATCTCGAACCTAAGGTGAGATGGATATTTCTTGCATACCGGACAAGGAAATCCGTCATTTACCGGGCTAGATATTTCCATCTCACCCTAGGGTCGAGATAAAATTCACGCGCAACAATAATGACGTCAATAACGTGAACAGATGCATGACGTCATTGTGTACGAAAAACCTTAAAATGTTATTTATTGGTGACGTCGATGCACAAAATGTCATTGATATGCAAGAAAAAGAAGGCACCATGAGTTTATCCATGTGAGATATAGAGTTTAATAACCAGTGTTTTTGAGATACGGGAAATATCTCCCGAGGTAGAGAAATGGCCCCGATACTCCGCACTCGTTCTTATATCGGGGCCATTTCTCTACCTCGGGAGATATTTCCCGTATCTCAAAAACACTGGTTATTAAACTATATATTACATAATTTAAAAGGATATTTTATTAATATTTCTAATGATTCACGCCTTTTTACACCAGTTTGCACGAGAACGCCAAGACGACGTTACGTCATCCAAGACGACGTTACGTCATACAAACGAAACAAGCGGAACCGGAACTCTTCGTTAATTTCCGTAATCGTTATTTCCTAGTGGCGGAATCTGACGCAGACGTCCGTAAAACAATCGGAACGTCATTTGGCATTCCCGCCGCTGACGGAAAAGGCGAGCAATGTTCCGTACTGGGATTTATCTCCCACTGGGAGATATTTCCCAGTAGAGCAAACGAGTAGATATAGCTTTTTCTATTCCCAGTAATTCCTATACAAATCACAGACAAATATGTAATATAGGTAAATCTCACCCGAGGGTCAGAATTGTAACCAGGGACGAGGATTCTTATATTCTCCCATTTCTGCTCATGTGAGATAGGCATTTTCCTCATGTGAGATTATAATCTTGAATCCATCATGAGTATCCATGTGAGATAGGTATATCTCACCCGAGGGTCAGAATTGTAACCAGGTACGAGGCTCTGCCTCAGGGACGAGGATTCTGATCCCCGGGGTGAGATTTACCTCGTTGCAAGAAAAAGAATCCATCATGAGTTTATCCATGTGACTGTGAGATAGGTAAATCTCACCCTCGGGATCAGAATTACAACAAGGAACTCGGCAGAGCCTCGTCCCTGGTTACAATTCTGACCCTCGGGTGAGATTTCCCTTCTCACATGGATACTCATGATGGATTCTTCTTACATGACATGTGACTTATGACGTCATGACGTTACGTCGACGTCGCCTTATTCTGGCGTTAAATCAGCAAAGTCATTGATTTTATGCCGGTAATAAACACATAATGGGAGAAAAATAATCCATTATGAGTGATCCATGTGAGATAGGGAAATCTCACCCTCGGGATCAGAATTGCAACCAGGCACTCGGCAGAGCCTCGTCCCTGGTTGCAATTCTAACCCCTCGGGTAAGATTTCTCTATCTCACATGGATACTCATGATGGATTCTTATAATCTAGCCCCGGTAAAATGACGGATATCCTTGTCCGGTATGCAAGAAAAGACTTTCCAGCCCCATGTAAAAGAAATATGATTACATTCTGAAGAAGATCATGCTAATGGCAGGCCTATTGGCGATATTGTCTAGTTGAGAAAAGTCAATTAGCCTCTTGCTAGGTTGCATTATTATATAATCATACAGTTCTATTTAATTTACTTTTCTAAAGAACTCTGTTCTCTTTTACTAAAGCTGCTTTGCGGGAGCTTGAGCTGCTTTACGGGAACTTCATTAACGACTTTCATTTTTACGACATTCGCACGGTTGTTGGAAAACAATCGCTATTGCAATATTGCATTTTTTTATTTTTTTACATTTGAATGCTAAATGTTGTCTCAGTCTAAATCCAGAGAGCCATTCAGGGCAGTTAACAGAGTACAGATCCTAACTTCTGGCACACACACATAAGTGTTCACATGACTACACAAATAAATTACCAAAAGTTCGCTTGATGACTCCGAGCAAAACTGTAATATTTACAAATTAACTTCAAAAATGTATACAGAGAAGAAAAATAATCCCGAATACACTAACTTCAGAAAGCATTTATGACTATTACAAACATATTTACCTGATTGTCAACAACAATCTTACATATTAAACGTAAAACGCGGCTTCTAAAATATACACAGACAATATCGAGGATTCAGTGCAAAACTATTGTATCTCCTTCTTTATTCATATATAGTTACAATAGTTTTGCACTGACCCCTCGATATAATGACAACGTCTAGAAACAAGACTAATGCAAAGCAATCGTTTAGGAATCCAATGTAAGCAAACTATCTCGGCAGCAACGCTGCTGCAATTATTTATGTATTATTCAGTTATTTCCACAAACAAAACGAGATATTAACAGAAAAACAAATGCTATCGCACATACTGAGATTACATATAACGTCTGTTGCAACACTTGTATTACCTCTCTCTGATTGCTAAAATGATTACTGCATCCTTGGTTTATTGTGTACCTAAAGCTGGCAATTTTCATGAAGTGCAATGCTATATAATGATGTTTGTTTGTTTGTTTGTTTGTTTGATGCTATACGTCATTTTAGCACATGTTAGACAATATATGACGGTCAACTTTATTGTGGTAGTACCAGTACTGTAGGTTTACCACCACTAATTACATGTAAACCTCCGAGGTTTAGTCGAATGTAGTTTCTATAATAAAATGTAATCCCTCCTTTTTTGGTGGATACGGGCATTATAAGTAGGGGAAAACTGCCCATTTCTGTTCGATTTTGTGGTTGTATGTATAGGAAGCGAGCGTATTAATAGGTCTTACTGGATCACTGATGAACATTTTTGACATTTCGACTCTATGCTTACACTTTGTGAGCAACCATCACTGAAAACAGCTGTACCCTTGACCTGTTTAGTAAACAAACAAGAACGTTCTTACATGTCTTGTGACCTCACCTTTTCTGGTGATTTTTCAAGTAGGAAATTAGTTTTCTATATGAAAATTACACTGCTGCATTATCCATCCTTGAGATGAAGTTGCAGCAATTCATTAATATGTTGGTGTCTATGGGGAAAATAATTAGTGGTTTCATACCTGTAAGTTATAATAGCGTAAATGAGTATCCATGCCCCTTCCATAGTAAAGTTAGAATGTTGACAACCTGTTAAAATATCAAACCTGGTTAGAATTCTGGGAAACTTACTTTATCTTGCAAATAAACATATCGCTATTAAACATCAACAAGGAAATATCTTCTTAGAAACATTTCTTCAGCTGTATACTAACACCGGGTCAAAGGTCAATGCTATTTTACCACTTGCAATTTCATACCCTATTTACTTTCACTTCTGAAATTTATATCAAAAACTGTCAAAAACATTATGAGCTGCAATTTCAAATATCAACAACATGTCCAGAATACGGTTACAGCCAAAAAATAACAGGAAACTGCACTAACAAGAAATTAAAGTAAAAAACGATTACCACTTTTTAAACAGAACTACTTTCGACTACACCAGTCGAGCACATCCGGCTGATTTAGTGTAATTTAGGTCACAGACAAGCATTGATTTTCCCATAGGCCTCAATTATAGCCTTTAGGGCTACAATGATTTCCATATATCTCGTAGCCATATATCTCGTAGCCATATATGGCACCACTTGCCTGAAACTTACATCCAAGTGACATGTCATGAGGAACTTTTTTTATAGCTAATCTTATGAAAAGTTTGTCGTTTCTGACTCCGAAAGTTTTGCAGTTTTTTTTCCACCAAATGTCAACGTGTACCTACTTTCATTTTTCAGTCATAATTTTAAAAAATAGCAACACAAATATGTATTAAATGTTCCATTTTGAAGAAAACATATTTATGTTTGAATTTTCAAGTTGTTTTATTTCAGTCATTATTTTTATCCAATCCATGACTTCATATTGGTAAACATTAGTCTCGGATTCCCTACACATTTTTTTGACCAATTACAGTCTGTTTTTGTTTAGTAGACACGGCCTAAATACCTCCCGGCATCCGTAAGAATCGCTATATAATGAATATGAGCACAACGTGTCCTTGTTCAAGAGGTTACATGCAGTTTTGTAGGGTGTGGTCTATGGGTCAAACGTATGTTATTTTCTGTTCTAAAGGGTCAAAACATAATGAATCAGACAAAGTTGTAATAAAGTTCATTCTGCACAGTACTATGTGTTGTTCTACGTTATACACCAGGGTTCATGCACAGTACTATGTGTTGTTCTACGTTATACACCAGTGTTCATTTAAGTCTTTAAAACTCATTTCAGTAAAAATCAATGGTTAATTAAACCTGAATAACTCCGTGTTAAAACCGTAGTTTGATTGATAGGATATTTGTGTCAGTTATATACTGAAAGGAAAAAGAAACGCATAATCAAAAGATTGCCTATACTATAAATACAAATACAAATACAAATACATGGCATTTATATAGCGCAAAAATTATAAAATATTCTATTGCGCTTCACAATTATATAACACACATTTAGTTAAAAAGAATAAACATTTTACACATGTACATGTATATGATACTACATAATTATATACACACATAAAACATATACATTCAAAATATAAACAGGATTCTAGAACTTAAGATTTAGACCTATATATATATATATCAATGCTGTTTTATATCATTGCAGATATTTTGTATTTAACAAGAGCACAGTCATTGTTCATGAAACTGACTATACAAATGTGTTTTCAGTTTTGATCTAAAGCTGGCTTCAGACTGAATGGCTTTCAGATAACTAGGTAGATCGTTCCACCATTTGGGACCAACGACGGCCAGAGATCTGTCTGCTAGTTTTGTTCTCCGTCTAGGGATGTTGAAGTTAGTGTCACTTTGTGATCGCAGTCTGTACCGTCCTCGAGTAGGTACAAACATTTCCCTCAGATATACTATACTATTATATACACCTTATTCCGCGTAATATTCCAGATATATCTCAACGTGTTTTGTACAAAAAGGGGCTACAACTAATTACAGAAAGGACAACTCTGTCATGTAGTAGACGTTTTAATCAAAGTATACTTTGTTACACGAAATTCATAAATGTTGAAATTTCGCTTGAAAAAGTCAAGCCATTTCAGTATTATGTTTAATGTTAAGAGATTGCAAAGTTTAAAGCCTAAGTTTGCTCACCTGCTTGAGTCAAATGCGCATTCTGTTGATAATGAAACTTTAAAGGGGTAACCATTGGTGTGTTTGGTGCTGTTTAAACCTTCTTTCAGGAAGGACAGGCCTAATGTCGCCCTGTACCATTTGATTAGCAGTAGCATATTAAAGATACAATATATAGCGGAAATACCCATTATGCGTTTCTGTTTCCTTTCAGTATATTATATGTTAATAAGTTTAATACTTTTTTTAAACCCAGATTCCTTAATACTTAATGCATAATGTCCATGAATGGAATCAGTAATTTGATTGATAGGATATTTATGTCAGTTATATACTGAAAGGAAAAAGAAACGCATAATCAAAAGATTGCCTATACTATAAATACAAATACAAATACAAATACATGGCATTTATATAGCGCAAAAATTATAAAATATTCTATTGCGCTTCACAATTATATAACACACATTTAGTTAAAAAGAATAAACATTTTACACATGTACATGTATATGATACTACATAATTATATACACACATAAAACATATACATTCAAAATATAAACAGGATTCTAGAACTTAAGATTTAGACCTATATATATATATATCAATGCTGTTTTATATCATTGCAGATATTTTGTATTTAACAAGAGCACAGTCATTGTTCATGAAACTGACTATACAAATGTGTTTTCAGTTTTGATCTAAAGCTGGCTTCAGACTGAATGGCTTTCAGATAACTAGGTAGATCGTTCCACCATTTGGGACCAAATTTTTAATGAACTATATTTTTCTCATTATCCTTTTTAATCTTATGAGGTGATTTTAAAAATAAAAAAAATAAAAATGTGTAATTGCCGCTTAAATTGTTCAAGGTAATAAACATATAGTAACAACGATTTTAACGGATTATAAGTAACTCGCTCAACGTTTTTTTAGTGTAGGATGTCCAGCGGAACATTTTTCTTTTTTCTTTTTTATTACTTTTACCTTCTCGTTTGTCTGTTTGCGTGTTTGTTTTTGTGTTTTGTGGTTGACTGTCGTCCTTGAATGCTGCTTTCCTGTCCGATATTTTTCTTCTTACTTTATCTGAATGTAGGCTGCTAAAGACATTTTCTATAGTTTTTTCTGCATAACAGATTTTCTTTAAACTTTTCGTAGAGTAAGTCTGTTATATATAGAAAATGTAAAAATAATGGTAGGTCACCATAATTGTTAAAATTTTAAAAAATAATTTGTAATGCCACCGTCATGTCAATCTGCCCAAATAGTTGAACAAGTCCATGAAATAGCTAAATAAGACATTTTTAAAGTCTAATCATTTATTAATTGGTGACAATTCTGCTAAAATTGTTTTAAAGTAAAGAACATTTAATTATAATAACATTTAAAGCTCATCTTTATGTAAAACCTATCATTTTTTTACAAAATCTGTTGAGACCATTACTCACAATTTATGCACAAATTAGCCCATAATGATACAATTTCCTTTTTTTTTTATTATATGTTCCCAATAATAGAATTGGTATAAACTTTCTAAGCTCATAGTTTAACATATATAAAAACAAAATGTGCAATAAAAATGATAGGTCCCCATGCTTGTTTAGATTTATTTTTTTGAAACCCCTATGCTAAAAGGCCAAGTTTTGTATGAAATTATATGGAAATGGTATATTTTCCTTTTTTGTTATGTTCCTAGTAACAGAATTTGTTCAAACTTCCTAGGCACTTATTTGAACATATAGTAGGACAATATATGCAATTAAAATTATAGGTCACCATGCATATTGAGATTTAAAATTGGTTTTTGGAACCTAACATTATGCTTAATTTTTTTAATTTTGTTTGAATTTTTACAAAATGTTATATTTTTCCAATTTTATGTTTTACTCTAATAGTAGGCATTTATATAAATAAAGACAATAAACACAACTAGACATCAACAGCAACATTCCTGTACAAATGTAGGAAAATCCATCTGATAGTTTTAGAAGAGAAGTCGCCCAAAATTCTGCGCATGAAAACCTTTAAGCGGAACAGCGATAATCTGACTGTAGGGTGTCAAGCGGAACTTGGATTGTCTGACTGTAGGGTGTCAAGTGGAACTTGGATTGTCTGACTGTAGGATGTCAAGCGGAACTTGGATTGTCTGACTGTAGGGTGTCAAGTGGAACATGGATTGTCTGACTGTAGGATGTCAAGTGGAACTTGGATTGTCTGACTGTAGGATGTCAAGCGGAACTTGGATTGTCTGACTGTAGGGTGTCAAGTGGAACATGGATTGTCTGACTGTAGGGTGTCAAGTGGAACTTGGATTGTCTGACTGTAGGATGTCAAGCGGAACTTGGATTGTCTGACTGTAGGGTGTCAAGTGGAACATGGATTGTCTGACTGTAGGATGTCAAGTGGAACTTGGATTGTCTGACTGTAGGGTGTCAAGCGGAACATGGATTGTCTGACTGTAGGATGTCAAGTGGAACATGGATTGTCTGACTGTAGGGTGTCAAGTGGAACATGGATTGTCTGACTGTAGGGTGTCAAGCGGAACTTGGATTGTCTGACTGTAGGGTGTCAAGCGGAACATGGATTGTCTGACTGTAGGGTGTCAAGCGGAACATGGATTGTCTGACTGTAGGGTGTCAAGCGGAACTTGGATTGTCTGACTGTAGGGTGTCAAGCGTTACATGGATTGTCTGACTGTAGGATGTCAAGTGGAACTTGGATTGTCTGACTGTAGGGTGTCAAGTGGAACTTGGATTGTCTGACTGTAGGGTGTCAAGTGGAACTTGGATTGTCTGACTGTAGGATGTCAAGTGGAACATGGATTGTCTGACTGTAGGGTGTCAAGTGGAACTTGGATTGTCTGACTGTAGGGTGTCAAGTGGAACATGGATTGTCTGACTGTAGGATGTCAAGTGGAACTTGGATTGTCTGACTGTAGGATGTCAAGTGGAACTTGGATTGTCTGACTGTAGGATGTCAAGTGGAACTTGGATTGTCTGACTGTAGGGTGTCAAGTGGAACTTGGATTGTCTGACTGTAGGGTGTCAAGTGGAACTTGGATTGTCTGACTGTAGGATGTCAAGTGGAACTTGGATTGTCTGACTGTAGGGTGTCAAGCGGAACATGGATTGTCTGACTGTAGGGTGTCAAGTGGAACATGGATTGTCTGACTGTAGGGTGTCAAGTGGAACTTGGATTGTCTGACTGTAGGGTGTCAAGCGGAACATGGATTGTCTGACTGTAGGATGTCAAGTGGAACTTGGATTGTCTGACTGTAGGATGTCAAGTGGAACTTGGATTGTCTGACTGTAGGGTGTCAAGTGGAACTTGGATTGTCTGACTGTAGGGTGTCAAGTGGAACATGGATTGTCTGACTGTAGGGTGTCAAGTGGAACTTGGATTGTCTGACTGTAGGGTGTCAAGCGGAACATGGATTGTCTGACTGTAGGATGTCAAGTGGAACTTGGATTGTCTGACTGTAGGGTGTCAAGTGGAACTTGGATTGTCTGACTGTAGGGTGTCAAGTGGAACTTGGATTGTCTGACTGTAGGATGTCAAGTGAAACATGGATTGTCTGACTGTAGGGTGTCAAGTGGAACTTGGATTGTCTGACTGTAGGGTGTCAAGTGGAACATGGATTGTCTGACTGTAGGGTGTCAAGTGGAACTTGGATTGTCTGACTGTAGGGTGTCAAGTGGAACTTGGATTGTCTGACTGTAGGGTGTCAAGCGGAACATGGATTGTCTGACTGTAGGGTGTCAAGCGGAACTTGGATTGTCTGACTGTAGGATGTCAAGCGGAACTTGGATTGTCTGACTGTAGGGTGTCAAGCGGAACTTGGATTGTCTGACTGTAGGGTGTCAAGTGGAACTTGGATTGTCTGACTGTAGGGTGTCAAGCGGAACTTGGATTGTCTGACTGTAGGGTGTCAAGCGGAACATGGATTGTCTGACTGTAGGGTGTCAAGCGGAACTTGCAAGTGGAACATGGATTGTCTGAATGTAGGATGTCAAGTGGAACTTGGATTGTCTGACTGTAGGATGTCAAGCGGAACATGGATTGTCTGACTGTAGGGTGTCAAGTGGAACTTGGATTGTCTGACTGTAGGGTGTCAAGTGGAACTTGGATTGTCTGACTGTAGGGTGTCAAGTGGAACTTGGATTGTCTGACTGTAGGGTGTCAAGTGGAACTTGGATTGTCTGACTGTAGGGTGTCAAGTGGAACTTGGATTGTCTGACTGTAGGATGTCAAGTGGAACTTGGATTGTCTGACTGTAGGGTGTCAAGTGGAACTTGGATTGTCTGACTGTAGGGTGTCAAGTGGAACTTGGATTATCTGACTGTAGGGTGTCAAGCGGAACATGGATTGTCTGACTGTAGGGTGTCAATTGGAACATGGATTGTCTGAATGTAGGGTGTCAAGTGGAACATGGATTGTCTGAATGTAGGATGTCAAGTGGAACTTGGATTGTCTGACTGTAGGGTGTCAAGTGGAACTTGGATTGTCTGACTGAAGGGTGTCAAGTGGAACTTGGATTGTCTGACTGTAGGGTGTCAAGTGGAACTTGGATTGTCTGACTGTAGGGTGTCAAGTGGAACTTGGATTGTCTGACTGTAGGGTGTCAAGCGGAACATGGATTGTCTGAATGTAGGATGTCAAGCGGAACTTGGATTGTCTGACTGTAGGATGTCAAGCGGAACATGGATTGTCTGACTGTAGGGTGTCAAGTGGAACTTGGATTGTCTGACTGTAGGGTGTCAAGTGGAACATGGATTGTCTGACTGTAGGATGTCAAGTGGAACTTGGATTGTCTGACTGTAGGATGTCAAGCGGAACATGGATTGTCTGACTGTAGGGTGTCAAGTGGAACTTGGATTGTCTGACTGTAGGGTGTCAAGTGGAACTTGGATTGTCTGACTGTAGGGTGTCAAGTGGAACTTGGATTGTCTGACTGTAGGGTGTCAAGTGGAACTTGGATTGTCTGACTGTAGGATGTCAAGTGGAACTTGGATTGTCTGACTGTAGGGTGTCAAGTGGAACTTGGATTGTCTGACTGTAGGGTGTCAAGTGGAACTTGGATTGTCTGACTGTAGGGTGTCAAGCGGAACATGGATTGTCTGACTGTAGGGTGTCAATTGGAACATGGATTGTCTGAATGTAGGGTGTCAAGTGGAACTTGGATTGTCTGACTGTAGGGTGTCAATTGGAACTTGGATTGTCTGACTGTAGGGTGTCAAGCGGAACATGGATTGTCTGACTGTAGGGTGTCAAGTGGAACTTGGATTGTCTGACTGTAGGGTGTCAAGTGGAACTTGGATAATCTGACTGTAGGGTGTCAAGTGGAACTTGGATTGTCTGACTTTTGGGTGTCAAGCGGAACATGGATTGTCTGACTGTAGGGTGTCAAGTGGAACTTGGATTGTCTGACTGTAGGGTGTCAAGTGGAACTTGGATTATCTGACTGTAGGGTGTCAAGTGGAACTTGGATTGTCTGACTTTAACGGCATACTTTCAGATAATCCAAGTTCCGACTGACACCCTACATTCAGATAATCCAAGTTCCACTTGACACCCTACATTCAGATAATCCATGTTCCGACATCCTAAATTCAGATGATCCTGTTTCGCTTGACATCCTACATTCAGATAATCCAAGTTCCACTTGACACCCTACAGTCAGGTATGTAGGGTGTCAAGTGGAACTTGGATTATCTGACAGTAGGGTGTCAAGTGGAACATGGATTGTCAGAATGTAGGATGTCAAGTGGAACTTGGATTGTCTGACTGTAGGGTGTCAAGTGGAACTTGGATTGTCTGACTGTAGGGTGTCAAGTGGAACTTGGATTGTCTGACTGTAGGGTGTCAAGCGGAACATGGATTGTCTGACTGTAGGGTGTCAAGTGGAACTTGGATTATCTGACTGTAGGGTGTCAAGCGGAACACGGATTGTCTGACTGTAGGGTGTCAAGTGGAACTTGGATTATCTGACTGTAGGGTGTCAAGCGGAACATGGATTGTCTGACTGTAGGATGTCAAGTGGAACTTGGATTATCTGACTGTAGGGTGTCAAGTGGAACTTGGATTATCTGACTGTAGGGTGTCAAGTGGAACTTGGATTGTCTGACTGTAGGGTGTCAAGCGGAACATGGATTGTCTGACTGTAGGGTGTCAAGTGGAACTTGGATTATCTGACTGTAGGGTGTCAAGCGGAACACGGATTGTCTGACTGTAGGGTGTCAAGTGGAACTTGGATTATCTGAATGTAGGATGTCAAGCGGAACAGGATCATCTGAATTTAGGATGTCGGAACATGGATTATCTGAATGTAGGGTGTCAAGTGGAACTTGGATTATCTGAATGTAGGGTGTCAATCGGAACTTGGATTATCTGAAAGTATGCCGTTAAACGGAACAGGATCATCTGAATTTAGGATGTCGGAACATGGATTATCTGAATGTAGGATGTCAAGTGGAACAAAGATTATCAGCATCTAGGATGTCAAGCGGAACACAGATTATCGGAATTTAGGATGTTAAACGGAACATGGATTATCTGAATGTAGGATGTCAAGGGGAACATGGATTATCTGTCTGTAGGGGGTTTCAAGGGGAACATGGATTATCTGATTGTAGAGTGTCAAGCGGAACATGGATTATCTGTCTGTAGGGTGTCAAGGGGAACATGGATTATCTGACTGTAGAATGTCAAGCGGAACACGGATTATCTGTCTGTAGGGTGTCAAGGGGAACTTGGATTATCTGAATGTAGGCTGTTAAGCGGAACACGGATTATCTGATGTAGGATGTCAAATCGAACATGGATTAGCTGAATGTAGGATGTCAAACGGAACAATGATAATCTGAATCTAGGGTGTCAATCGGAACAGGGATTATCTGAATGTAGGATGTCTCAGCGAAATAATATGTACATGGTAAAAGCTCACCCTTTTCACTGTAGTTTTCTCGATATCTTAGATATATTCAGTTTTAAATTACTACTTAAAGCCACAGAGTCCCTATATCAATCGATTTCTTCTTTGTAGGCGTGTCTTTATTTGTAACTTCATGTTCACCAGCTCATGTCGAAATCGGGTATTTAAGCGAGCAAATATAGCGAAGGAAATCATTTACTGTAAATACATCGACCAGTGCACATCGTACCTATACACAGGTAACAGTAATTTTTACCAAAAAAAAAAAAGTTAGCTTCTTTCGGGGCTCGAAAACACGACCTTCTGATTTCAAGTCCTGTGCTCTAACCACTGTACTACAAAGCTACTTGAAAAAATAGTATACTAACTACCATATATTATGAGGCAAAATAACTTACAACATATTTGAACGCAACTAATGATGGATCAATAAATATGCAGTCCATATTGTCGCACGTGTAAATTAACATTGCCTGGTGTAATACTGTATCTTATCAATATAAAACTAATACTTCGCCTCAAATCAACCATATCTCGACTTGTTATTTAGCGCTTGATGAGTTTGCGCGCTCTTGTTATTACGTAATGCCTATTTAGTGTTAAAAATGCTACAAAATACCAATAAATAGCAGTGGTCTAGAGGTTCAGCGTACATCTTTCAAATCTTACAAGTGCAAGGCTGTGGTTCAAATCCCGTTCCGGGCAACTATTTTTTTATCACATATATTCTGGAGCCGTATATTTATCGATGTTACCTGTACGGAGGCTAAATAAAAATGTGAAATTTTACGTATCGATTTCTCCTTATATACCGACTTTTGGGGTGTTCGTCGATTTGAAACTACTTCACAAGTGACTCATTCATATTCATGAGTTATTACCAGTTAAAATAGGGACTGTACAGCTTTAATAAGATATTCTCGATGATACCATGTTCGTGTGAGAGAAAATTCGGATTACGTGAAAAGAAAATGGCGATTACAGATAAGTAGACGTGTCTTAATAGATCCACAATTCAACAGTCGTAGAAGAACAACACATCTTGACTATTTGGTTTCCCAGAGAAAGACACGTGTGGAAACCCAAGTTCAAAGGAATGCACCGATAAAGTTACAACTTTATACGTTTTTGTATGTATAGTAACATTGACTTAGACGTTAGTCTCTAAGCCCACTGATTGGAGGGGATGCTTTAAAGATGGAGTCAATATAAGGTATGTAATGCGTATCATTTTAAAGATTGTTTTTGTCAGGATGCGGTTTATCCAGGCATCAAGGTATCATAAAACGATATTACGAGGGCATTCTCAAAGAAAGGAAAATGGGGTTGGCTGGGGTATGAAATAAAACGTTAATTTCGGCTTTAAAAGTTTGCATATTGTAAAATTAAAACATTTAATAGGTAATGTTAAACATGTTATCGCATTTTTTCCAGTAAAAAATGTTTTTAAATGTGTTTTTTTGTCGAAATATCCTTATATAAGCTTTCCCATCGCTTAATGGAATTAAGGCGGGACCACGTAATGGGTGAATTGGTTGCGCTTTAGAAATACATGTATATCTCTTACCAAGTCAAAAATGACTAGTCCAAGCCTTCGAAACACTCCCTATTACATTATCCCTGTACACATTTTAGACGTATTATCCGATCTGAAAATGCCTTTGGATAGTCGATTTTAGGTATGGTACTTGTGCATTGAAAGAGCGCTCTACCGGTAGCTGTGCGGTTCTCGAATAAACGTCCTCTTCTTAAGCACTGTTTGATGCGAAATTTTAACCAAAAGTCACAGGCTCACAGAACTGGGGTGTGGCAAAGTTTTAATTCTTTGTGTCTCCAAATAATCCTATACGATGACCGACTCGTGCGACGGTGCGTTATCACGGAGGAGCCTCAATCCGCGCACCCCGGTACGTGTACAGACCTCAGTGAAATGCCCATTAGGCAGAAATTTTCAGCATAGTACTTTCCTGTGGTGTAATCAGGGACAGAACCTGGGCTACCATTCCACTAGCATCAACAAACAACGAGTATAAAGTACGTTCAGCGGACTTGGATTTCCAAGCTATGTGTGGTCTCTCACCATTTTCCCCGACCCATACTTTGTTATTCGCTTTCCAGTCGGGTTCAAAGAATGATATTCATGTTTCATCACCCGTTAATATTTGAAAAGGTCCCCTATTGTCACAATCTTCATACACATGTAAAAGTTCCGTAGCATTTTTCAGCGTTCCTCCTTTTGCGCTTGCGTTAACAAATGGGGTATCCATCTCGCGCATATATTCTTGAGTCTAAATACACCAACTCCCACTCCGCAAGGCCCCGCCCGCCCGCCCCCAACAACCACAGTACTAATGTCACAGATGTCACTGTGTATCCAGCGTCTTCTTCGATTATTTGTTTTACATCAAAAACATCATGTTCTGAACATAAGTTTTTTTCAACAACAATTTTTTCTTCATTATCGGAAAACGCTTATTAAAACCTGTAGAAAATGATTTCCCATAGGAGTATTTGTTCGGTATAATAAAATAAATATTATTCTTGAGGGTCGGTCGAAATTACATTCTCGGGTTGTTAATATCCACTGGCACCCTCAAGAGGATGTGATATTTACATAAAATCGATTAAGAATGCACGAAGTTAACGAGCCAATTGCAGAACTTTCGAAATTCCCCTCGCAAGTGTAATATCTGAGTGTTGTTTTTCGGCATTGTTGCACTGGCTCTAATAATTTCTGGAACTGTTCTAGCATTGCTGCATTTTCAATTATAGTTTCTGAACCAGATATAGCATTGCTGTTTTCGTGAAATTATTCTATCATTGCTTCGTTTCAGAAAAACTAGTCTAGCATTGCTGCGTTTCTGAAACAATTCTAACATTGCTGCGTTTTTGAAACAATTCTAACATTGCTCCGTTTCTGAAACTCTGCTAGCATTGCTGTTTTGGCTCTAATCATTTCATTTGCATCCTCCATTCTGCTAAACCCTGCTCTAATCATTTCCGAAACTATTCTAGTTTCTGACACTGTTCCTCGCAAATAATCTGTGCGTGGGATTTGGGGGGGTGTTGTTTTGTAAAAAAATCGTATTGTTGTATCCATAACATATCCAAAGGTTGATGAAAAACAATGTAATATATTTACTTTCCTTCAATTCAATTTCGTCTAAACATGACAGAAACGTGTATTGGTCTTCGGTTACCAAACCACTATCAAAATGTATATATATATAATACAATTGCAGAGTCGGTTTGTTGGTTTGATAACTCAGTGTATGCTGTTACGTTTGATGAGTCGGTTTGTTGGTTTGATAACTCAGTGTATGCTGTTACGTTTGATGAGTCGGTTTGTTGGTTTGATAACTCATTGTATTCTGTTACGTTTGATGAGTCGGTTTGTTGGTTTGATAACTCAGTGTATGCTGTTACGTTTGATTAGTCGGTTTGCTGGTATGATAACTGAGTGTATGCTGTTACGTTTGATGAGTCAGTTTGTTGGTTTGATAACTTAGTGTATGCTGTTACGTTTAATGAGTCGGTTTGTTGGTTTGATAACTCAGTGTATGCTGTTACGTTTGATGAGTCGGTTTGTTGGTTTGATAACTCAGTGTATGCTGTTACGTTTGATGAGTCGGGTTGTTGGTTTGATAACTGAGTGTATGCTTTTACGTATGATGAGTCGGTTTGTTGGTTTGATAACTCAGTGTATGCTGTTACGTTTGATGAGTCGGTTTGTTGGTTTGATAACTCAGTGTATGCTGTTACGTTTGATGAGTCGGTTTGTTGGTTTGATAACTGAGTGTATGCTGTTACGTTTGATGAGTCGGCATGTTGGTTTGATAACTCAGTGTATGCTGTTACGTTTGATGGGTCGATTTGTTGGTTTGATAACTCAGTGTATGCTGTTACGTTTGATGAGTAGGTTTGTTGGTATGATAACTCAGTGTATGCTGTTACGTTTGATGAGTCGGTTTGTTGGGTTGATAACTCAGTGTATGCTGTTACGTTTGATGAGTCGGTTTGTTGGTTTGATAACTCAGTGTATGCTGTTACGTTTGATGAGTCGGTTTGTTGGTTTGATAACTCGGTGTATGCTGGTACGTTTGATGAGTCGGTTTGTTGGTTTGATAACTCGGTGTATGCTGGTACATTTGATGAGTCGGTTTGTTGGTTTGATAACTCGGTGTATGCTGGTACGTTTGATGAGTCGGTTTGTTGGTTTGATAACTCGGTGTATGTTGTTACGTTTGATGAGTCGGTTTTTGGTTTGATAACTCGGTGTATGCTGTTACGTTTGATGAGTCGGTTTGTTGGTTTGATAACTGAGTGTATGCTGTTACGTTTGATGAGTCGGTTTGTTGATTTGATAACTGAGTGTATGCTGTTACGTTTGATGAGTCGGTTTGTTGGTTTGATAACTGAGTGTATGCTGTTAAGTTTGATGAGTCGTTTGTTGGTTTGATAACTCAGTGTATGCTGTTACGTTTGATGAGTCGGTTTGTTGGTTTGATAACTCAGTGTATGATGTTACGTTTGATGAGTCGGTTTGTTGGTTTGATAACTCAGTGTATGCTGTTACGTTTGATGAGTCGGTTTGTTGGGTTGAGAACTCAGGGCATGCTGTTACGTTTGATGAGTCGGTTTGTTGTTTTGATAACTCAGTGTATGCTGTTACGTTTGATTAATTGAATGCTGTTTAACGGCTCATCAACACAGTATAGGTAATTTAGAGCCGCCCCAGAGAGAGGGGAAGGATACATAGGAATCCGGGAACCGTGCCCTACTCTTAGTATCGAATAGATTCCTATGGTTCTTTAACGTGCTCGGAGGATAGAACGATGAGTCGGTTTGTTGGTTTGATAACTCAGTGTATGCTGTTACGTTTGATGAGTCGGTTTGTTGGTTTGATAACTGAGTGTATGCTGTTACGTTTGATGAGTCGGGATGTTGGTTTGATAACTCAGTGTATGCTGTTACGTTTGATGGGTCGATTTGTTGGTTTGATAACTCAGTGTATGCTGTTACGTTTGATGAGTAGGTTTGTTGGTATGATAACTCAGTGTATGCTGTTACGTTTGATGAGTCGGTTTGTTGGTTTGATAACTCAGTGTATGCTGTTACGTTTGATGAGTCGGTTTGTTGGTTTGATAACTCAGTGTATGTTGTTACGTTTGATGAGTCGGTTTGTTGGTTTGATAACTCGGTGTATGCTGGTACGTTTGATGAGTCGGTTTGTTGGTTTGATAACTCGGTGTATGCTGGTACGTTTGATGAGTCGGTTTGTTGGTTTGATAACTCGGTGTATGCTGGTACGTTTGATGAGTCGGTTTGTTGGTTTGATAACTCGGTGTATGTTGTTACGTTTGATGAGTCGGTTTTTGGTTTGATAACTCGGTGTATGCTGTTACGTTTGATGAGTCGGTTTGTTGGTTTGATAACTGAGTGTATGCTGTTACGTTTGATGAGTCGGTTTGTTGATTTGATAACTGAGTGTATGCTGTTACGTTTGATGAGTCGGTTTGTTGGTTTGATAACTGAGTGTATGCTGTTAAGTTTGATGAGTCGTTTGTTGGTTTGATAACTCAGTGTATGCTGTTACGTTTGATGAGTCGGTTTGTTGGTTTGATAACTCAGTGTATGATGTTACGTTTGATGAGTCGGTTTGTTGGTTTGATAACTCGGTGTATGCTGTTACGTTTGATGAGTCGGTTTGTTGGGTTGAGAACTCAGGGCATGCTGTTACGTTTGATGAGTCGGTTTGTTGTTTTGATAACTCTGTGTATGCTGTTACGTTTGATTAATTGAATGCTGTTTAACGGCTCATCAACACAGTATAGGTAATTTAGAGCCGCCCCAGAGAGAGGGGAAGGATACATAGGAATCCGGGAACCGTGCCCTACTCTTAGTATCGAATAGATTCCTATGGTTCTTTAACGTGCTCGGAGGATAGAACGATGAGTCGGTTTGTTGGTTTGATAACTCAGTGTTGATGAGTCGGTTTGTTGGTTTGATAACTCAGTGTATGCTGTTACGTTTGATGAGCCGGTTTGTTGGTTTGATAACTCAGTGTATGCTGTTACGTTTGATGAGTCGGTTTGTTGGTTTGATAACTCATTGTATTCTGTTACGTTTGATGAGTCGGTTTGTTGGTTTGATAACTCAGTGTATGCTGTTACGTTTGATGAGTCGGTTTGCTGGTATGATAACTGAGTGTATGTTGTTACGTTTGATGAGTCAGTTTGTTGGTTTGATAACTTAGTGTATGCTGTTACGTTTAATGAGTCGGTTTGTTGGTTTGATAACTCAGTGTATGCTGTTACGTTTGATGAGTCGGGGTGTTGGTTTGATAACTCAGTGTATGCTGTTACGTTTGATGAGTCGGGCTGTTGGTTTGATAACAGAGTGTATGCTTTTACGTATGATGAGTCGGTTTGTTGGTTTGATAACTCAGTGTATGATGTTACGTTTGATGAGTCGGTTTGTTGGTTTGATAACTCAGTGTATGCTGTTACGTTTGATGAGTCGGTTTGTTGGTTTGATTACTCAGTGTATGCTTTTACGTATGATGAGTCGGTTTGTTGGTTTGATAACTCAGTGTATGCTGTTACGTTTAATGAGTCGGTTTGTTGGTTTGATAACTCAGTGTATGGTGTTACGTTTGATGAGTCGGTTTGTTGGTTTGATAACTCAGTGTATGCTGTTACGTTTGATGAGTCGGGTTGTTGGTTTGATAACTGAGTGTATGCTTTTACGTATGATGAGTCGGTTTGTTGGTTTGATAACTCAGTGTATGCTGTTACGTTTGATGAGTCGGTTTGTTGGTTTGATAACTCAGTGTATGCTGTTACGTTTGATGAGTCGGTTTGTTGGTTTGATAACTGAGTGTATGCTGTTACGTTTGATGAGTCGGGATGTTGGTTTGATAACTCAGTGTATGCTGTTACGTTTGATGGGTCGATTTGTTGGTTTGATAACTCAGTGTATGCTGTTACGTTTGATGAGTAGGTTTGTTGGTATGATAACTCAGTGTATGCTGTTACGTTTGATGAGTCGGTTTGTTGGTTTGATAACTCAGTGTATGCTGTTACGTTTGATGAGTCGGTTTGTTTGTTTGATAACTCAGTGTATGCTGTTACGTTTGATGAGTCGGTTTGTTGGTTTGATAACTCGGTGTATGCTGGTACGTTTGATGAGTCGGTTTGTTGGTTTGATAACTCGGTGTATGCTGGTACGTTTGATGAGTCGGTTTGTTGGTTTGATAACTCGGTGTATGCTGGTACGTTTGATGAGTCGTTTTGTTGGTTTGATAACTCGGTGTATGTTGTTACGTTTGATGAGTCGGTTTTGGGTTTGATAACTCAGTGTATGCTGTTACGTTTGATGAGTCGGTTTGTTGGTTTGATAACTGAGTGTATGCTGTTACGTTTGATGAGTCGGTTTGTTGGGTTGATAACTGAGGGCATGCTGTTACGTTTGATGAGTCGGTTTGTTGGTTTGATAACTGAGTGTATGCTGTTAAGTTTGATGAGTCGTTTGTTGGTTTGATAACTCAGTGTATGCTGTTACGTTTGATGAGTCGGTTTGTTGGTTTGATAACTCAGTGTATGCTGTTACGTTTTATGAGTCGGTTTGTTGGTTTGATAACTCAGTGTATGCTGTTTCGTTTGATGAGTCGGTTCGTTGGTTTGATAACTCAGTGTATGCTGGTACGTTTGATGAGCACGTTACTCTACATTAAGTTTGTTTTTCTTTGTTATTCTACTGAATATAGTATTGATGCACTAGTCCACAATAAGAAGTAAGCAACAACAATGTGTTTTAACAATTTAAATACGTATTAATAATGACTTGCAAATTATGTAGAAAAAAATAACGGGACGCCGCCATGTTTAAAAGATCAAGATTAACGTGTGTGGCTATAAAGGTTGGCTGGAAAATTGAGCGGTAGTCGCTCTAAAGTTGGGACTTTCCATGTAATTTACAGACAAAAAAAGTAAGATATTTCTTCAACACCACCAAACTTATGGTATGCTTAGATCTAACTTCACTTTTAATTACGCTTAAATGTTTGAACATACATTGCATTAGCAGGTGGAAAATGTATGTTCTTTAAATTATTGCATCCTGAGACAACCCGTCCCCTCATCCCCACCATTACATCCCCATAACACTTACGCTCTCCGCTCCCTCCTCCACACCGCTCTCCACACACACACACACACACACACACACACACACTAGAATATTTGATTTAGACATATTTTATTGCCATATATGTACAAGTACAATGAAATCGGGTCGGGCCACAAGTGCTACCCACATTAGTTACAGCCCTTCCCTACAATGGAGTTTTAACAAATATAATGAATGGCAATTGCTATTAACACGTATCAATAAACTGGATTAACTACAACTTGATATGTAGTAGAACATGTTAAGATAAGAAAATAGAGATAAAAAAATAAAGGATAAGTAGAAGTGGAAGAAAGAATAATGCAACACGTGACACTGCTCGGGTTGATTAGACAAAAACAAATGTAATGACAAACCTAAGTAAATCGATGACTATCTCTAATAAAGTTTGAACAGAATTAAAAATCAAACCATTTTCTTGTGTTGTAAGATCTAACCTTCCAAACAATAATGTATTTGAGCTTAAATTATGAAACGAACGTGTTGACTGGAAGAGTTCGAGCCTCTCAACATTGAATTGCATACATTCAAAGAAGAAATTATTTTCATCTTCATTACCCTGACCGCAAATGCATCGAGGCGATTCGCGTAAATGATTTTGAAAAAGATCATTATTGAGATATTTACACACTAGAATAAATACAATAATACAATAACAAGAAAAAAGTGAATTGCAAAGTCGACTACAACCCATTCTGCTCCTACCGAAGCACTACACCCCATTAAAAGCGAATTTAGTGAGTCACTAAGAGACATATCAAAAACCTATTATGGGTTTATAAGACCAAACAATACGGTTAATGGGACCACGTTAAGTTCATCTCTATCAAAACAAAGTTGTTTGTTTTGAATGGTGTTTTACGTCATTTTCTTATGGTCATATGCAATATGTGCAAGATTGGTTAAGATCGCTCAAGAAAGATGGCCTCTATCGTGTAAACAATACGAAAAACTGCATTGTTTGCTATTCAGGGGCCATAACTCTGGTGTTACTAGTCCGATCTGGCCCATTATCGAACTCGTCCGAGATCATATGGTCATATACAATCTCTAAAGTTGCTCAAGAATTGTGGCCTATATTGTGTAAACAAGAAGACAAACTGCATTTTTTTGATAATTCAGGAACCATAACTCTAGCGTTTCTGGTCTGACCTGGCCCATTATCGAACTCGTCCGAGATCTTACGGGCAAGTTTGGTTAAGATTGCTCAAGAAATGTGGCAACTATCGTGTAAACAAGCTAAATGTTGACGCCGGACGCCGGACGAAGAGTGGTCACAATAAAAGGGGTTTTTTACGCATAATAATTCCAAATAACATTTGGTAATATATATCCATTTTAGCATAACAAACTGTTAACATACCCATTAGTGGAGATCATGTTTTCTGTTAGCACAAACTCTTATCGCAATATCACCGAATTAAGGCAGACTCTGTTACGTGATTTGAATTACCCACAAACAACGCGTAAAAGCACACACGAATAATGGCAAAAGTCAATATAAGTAATAGATAGTATGGTTCCATTGATTAATTTAAACATCGAGATGCGCGTAGCCCATCGAGGTGTTTAAATTAACCAACGAGATGAAACCATACTCTATTTGTTTTGTAGCATGTCAATTTCAGCTCCCTGCCGTACTCTAACTTCCACTAACTGGTAGTTGTAGTACACCATTTATTCTGACAGTTGTTATTTTCAATTAAACGATTTACACCTGTGCTATTACAAAGCAAAGAAACCGTTCAGTGACCATGCTACAAGGCGTATTAAAATGGCCAAATTGGAAATAAAAGATAAGCAAAGAAGAACAACATTGAAAGAAATATAACTGCTTGTCACAAATAAAAAATGTTGCTCAATAACAGATACTTGAAAAGAGTGGCCACCCATAAAATAACATGGCATACAGAAGACCAGCTTGTAGCATGGTCACTGACAATTCTCTTTGTTCAGACACAGCTGTAAATCGTTTAATTGAAATTGTAGCATGGTCACAGACAATTCTCTTTGTTCAGACACAGGTGTAAATCGTTTAATTGAAATTGTAGCATGGTCACAGACAATTCTCTTTGTTCAGACACAGGTGTAAATCGTTTAATTGAAATTGTAGCATGGTCACAGGCAATTCTCTTTGTTCAGACACAGGTGTAAATCGTTTAATTGAAATTGTAGCATGGTCACAGGCAATTCTCTTTGTTCAGACACAGGTGTAAATCGTTTAATTGAAAATAAGACCTGTCAGAATAACTGTGAGAATAACAGTGAGAATAACAGTTAGAATAACTGAAATAGAGCTGAAATGGACTTGCTACAAAACAAATAGAGTATGGTTTCATCTCGTTAGTTAATTTAAACACCTCGATGGGCTACGCCCATCTCGATGTTTAAATGAACCAACTCAATGAAACCATACTCTATCTATTACATAAAGCAGCATGGTATACTAGCAGACTGAAGCTAACACTACGTAAAATGTATAAAGGTAATGGATCATACACAATTGAGATAGCCAGCATAAATTACAAAAGTGTTTTTTCTTGTTTTTTGATGTGCGTGCGTGCTAGCGTGCGTGCGTCCGTCCGTATGTGTGTGTGTGTGTGTGTGTGTGTGTGTGTGTGTTTTACTTCATTTTTAGCACAGTTTAGGCTATGTATTCAATTGTTATGGTAGAGGCAGACCACCCACTTCTGTATTCCTGGGTAGAACCAGTAGTGTATACTTCCCGCCATCTGTAAGAATCGACAATTCTCACCTACAAGTTGAGCTCCTAGTTCGAACCCGCAGCGGTGAGAGGCGAGAAGGTTTACAACGCAACGGCGTCAACACCTCGACCACGGACCAACTACAACTACGAGCGCTCCAATTATCTGAGACATAGCAATCAAGAACGTGAGATACAAAGTTAATGCAGATATGTAAAGTGTCACCAAAATCAACGTTTAACCTATTACAAATCAACGTTTAACCTATTACAAATCATTTAAGACAAACATCCCAGAGCTGTAACGTTTAACCTATAACAAACTTAAGTCAAGCAATCCAGAACTACAAAATTTAACCTATATCAAAGTAGGTCATGTAAGTCAAGCAATCATGACTGGGAAGTTTAACCTGCAACAAAGTATATGTCAAACAATCCTTAACTGGTACGTTTAACCTGCAACAAACTATATGTCAAACAATCCTTAACTGTGACGTTTAACCTACAACAAAGTATATGTCAAACACTCCTTAACTGGGACGTTTAACCTACAACAAAGTATATGTCAAACACTCCTTAACTGGGACGTTTAACCTACAACAAAGTATATGTCAAACAATCCTTAACTGGGACGTTTAACCTACAACAAAGTATATGTCAAACAATCCTTAACTGGGACGTTTAACCTATAACAAAGTATATGTCAAACAATCCAGAACTGGGACGTTTAACCGACAACAAAGTATATGTCAAACAATCCTTAACTGGGACGTTTAACCTACAACAAAGTATATGTCAAGCAATCCTTAACTGGGACGTTTAACCTACAACAAAGTATATGTCAAGCAATCCTTAACTGGGACGTTTAACCTACAACAAAGTATATGTCAAACAATCCTTAACTGGGACGTTTAACCTACAACAAAGTATATGTCAAACAATCCAGAACTGGGACGTTTAATCTACAACAAAGTATATGTCAAGCAATCCTTAACTGGGACGTTTAATCTACAACAAAGTATATGTCAAACAATCCAGAACTGGGACGTTTAACCTACAACAAAGTATATGTCAAACAATCCTTAACTGGGACGTTTAACCTACAACAAAGTATATGTCAAACAATCCAGAACTGGGACGTTTAAACAATCCTTAACTGTGACGTTTAACTTACAACAAAGGATATGTCAAACAATCCTTAACTGGGACGTTTAACCTACAACAAAGTATATGTCAAGCAATCCTTAACTGGGACGTTTAATCTACAACAAAGTATATGTCAAGCAATCCTTAACTGGGACGTTTAATCAACAACAAAGTATATGTCAAACAATCCAGATGTGGGACGTTTAACCTACAACAAAATATATGTCAAACAATCCTTAACTGGGACGTTTAACCTACAACAAAGTATATGTCATACAATCCAGAACTGGGACGTTTAAACAATCCTTAACTGGGACGTTTAATCTACAACAAATGATATGTCAAACAATCCTTAACTGGGACGTTTAACCTACCACAAAGTAAATGTCAAACAATCCAGAACTGGGACGTTTAACCAACAACAAAGAATATGTCAAACAATCCAGAACTGGGACGTTTAACCTACAACAAAGTATATGTCTAGCAATCCATGATTGGGAAGTTTGATCTATAACAAAGTATAGGCCAAACAATCTTGAACTGGGAAGTTTGATATATAACAAAGAATAATTCCAGCAATACACAACTGTGTGCTTTAACCTGTCACAAAGTATAAGTCAAGCAATCCAGAACTGTACAAAAACATAATGGATATATCGATTACTGGTGTGTGGAGCAAACAAAACACGTGTGAATACAAATACTCAGGAGCTAGAAGGACGGCGTCAATCAAAAAATTGGTGGAAAATAAAAATATTAAATAACAAAGTAGATCAAGACTGAGAGAATGCAAACGGACAAAGTGTGAGATAAACATTTACAGAATGAGCATATCTCTTAATGGAAATTGTAACTCCATAGGACCCAGTATTTTCAATGCAGGGGATCTATTATGGTCTTAAATTGATCGGCAGACCGGTATTTTATTTTAAAGGGACACACGGCAATCTTGCTTTGTTTAGAACTAGCAGTGTCTTGTTAGTTTCTCCACTTTACTTGCATTTGTTCAGTCATTAATATTAGTTATAAGAATGGTCAAAAAGGTCGGTTAAACGGCATCTACGTACATGGCAAAACCACTAAATATTGTTAAACGGCATCTACGTACATGTACATGACAAAACCACTAAACATTAGCGTTTCATGTAATTATTAGACTCGCAAATCACGTATATATATCACATCCAATATTTATCATAGCCAACTGGGAAAGTAAAAAACGTTAAAACTATATATATATCCATTACAAGATAAATTGACGTTAATGATACGGGGGGGAAATAGATAAATATGTATCCAATGATAGAAGTAGCCTATAGTTATTTGATAATCTATCATGAATGTCACGCTGGAGCATTTCTGAACAGATGGTAAGATTTCATTAACCACCAAGGCTGGTATATGTGGGCAGATGACACAGAGTTCTATCAGCGTAATTCAAAACATAAATGGAATTGAATTGGATGTTATAATCGCACTAACAGCTAAGATCATATGGCAACATGTCTGCTTCCATAAGTGGAGAAAGACCCCATGTGCCCCTCCGGGCAATTTTTGTGCACAGACGGGAACCTGGGTAGAACAACAGACGTTCCGCAAGCCAGCTGGATAGCTTCCTCGCATACAGATTCCTGGTCCAATGAGGGCTCGAATCCAGAGTGGTGAAGTGCAAGTGATTTCAAGTCAGAGACTCTAACAACATGGCCACGGATGCCCATAATGAAACAGTTTAACATAGTTAAACTACTGCATTGCAACAACTTGTACTTGTATATTTGTTTTATACATTAAATCTTTCAACACACAACCGTCGATTATAGGCCAAGGAGGTGGGCATTGATGTTATCAGTCAAATATTGAACTCAGTACACTACTATAACTGCGGGTGACCAGACCTTAATATTTCTACAGATTGTCACCACCTTAAAAACTGTAAATCGTTCGCATAGACAAATACATGTATATATTCAAATAAAAATAAAAAAACATTATCACAAATGTGCCTGTAATACTCAAAAATACACACCCTATTCCAGAGATATCCCAAGGTGTTTTGTACAATAACAACCGCAACAACACCAAAGTGGTGGGGCGGGGCGGCTATAGCTAGTTAGAGAAACGACAAATCTGTATTGTAGAAAACAATGCAATTGTTACACGAAATTCAGAAATGTTGAAAACTCGGCCATTTTAGTACTGTATCTAATGTTGAAAGCAACATTGTACATATGTTTACCCACCTGCCTGAACCAAACGCGTATTCGGTCAATAATGAATATTTGAAGAGGTAAACATTGGTGCTTTATGTTCTGTTATAACCGTCTTTCCTAATGTAGCCCTGTACCACTGGATTTATGGCAGCATATTATGCATGCAATATTTGGCGGAAATTCCCAATATGCGTTTCTTTTTCATTTCGGTATATATATTAACGAGGATATAAAAAAAGAAATTCTAGCTACTTGTAAAAGATGTCATATCCATAAATATTGGCATCTAACAAATTCACTGCATAGTATGTACCTTTTCACAAAAATCAATACTTTGCATGAAGTATCGCAATACAAGCAATTGTAACCAGTCACAACCCATGAGGGAAATGATCCACATCTATTGAATAAAACAACGGACCAATTAACGACTCATTTCTGAGTGTAGTACAAAACACGATAATAGTACCAGAAATTGAAGTCCATAATAAATCGTGCCAGGATTAACATCTTCATAAAGCAACAACAGCAAGTAGTAATATATATCGAAGTATGTAAACGGAGTATGCGTTTATAAGAGAAGAGTATGTCTGACTGTATGACAAGTAACGCCATTTTGATTTGGTAAGATTTTGTGAACAAAAACAAAGAAGATATTTCGTTAGCATTCGTTATTATGTATATGTGTCCCTTCTCAATCCTGCAATATGTCCCCAACTTGTCCCTTCTTACAACATGTCCCTTCTTACAACATGTCCCTTCGTACAACTTGTCCCTTCGTGCAACATGTCCCTTCGTACAACTTGTCCCTTCGTGCAACATGTCCCTTCGTGCAACATGTCCCTTCGTACAACTTGTCCCTTCGTACAACATGTCCCTTCGTCCCTTCGTGCAACATGTTCCTTCGTGCAACATGTCCCTTCGTGCAACTTGTCCCTTCGTGCAACATGTCCCTTCGTGCAACTTGTCCCTTCGTGCAACATGTCCCTTCGTACAACATGTCCCTTCGTGCAACATGTCCCTTCGTACAACTTGTCCCTTCGTACAACTTGTCCCTTCGTACAACATGTCCCTTCGTGCAACATGTCCCTTCGTGCAACTTGTCCCTTCGTGCAACATGTCCCTTCGTGCAACTTGTCCCTTCGTGCAACATGTCCTTTCGTGCAACATGTCCCTTCGTACAACTTGTCCCTAACATGTCCCTTCGTGCAACATCTGTCTTTTTAGATGATCCTTAAAAGTAGCCACATGAAACTATAACTTGCTTATTTCTTTGAAAGACAACAATTTCATTTCCCTGCCATAAAGACAGTAAAATATAATGATAGTGAATCGTCTTTAATTTGACCTGTACTAAGGCAATGAAACCTTCTTTCACGTAACGATTAGCATGTACAGTATCAATACTATGAAGTTTGTAAAGCAAGGTGTAGTATTATTTAACATTTAGTATTGACTTCTGTTGTAAAACTGTATACAAATGAATCAAGTGATCTCCTGTATTATTAAATAAAACATTATCAGATTGTAAGATCTAGACTCGAAAACACTCGACCATTCCAAACATCACAAATAACATGGACTTACTCCACCCACAAACCGGTTCAATGCCTGGACTTACTCCACCCACAAACCGGTTCAATGCATGGACTTACTCCACTCACAAACCGGTTCAATGCATGGACTTACTCCACTCACAAACCGGTCCAATGCATGGACTTACTCCACTCACAAACCGGTTCAATGCATGGACTTACTCCACTCACAAACCGGTTCAATGCATGGACTTACTCCACCCACAAACCTGTTCAATGCATGGACTTATTCCACCCACAAACCGGTTCAATGCATGGACTTACTCCACTCACAAACCGGTTCAATGCATGGACTTACTCCACTCACAAACCGGTTAAATGCATGGACTTACTCCACCCACAAACCTGTTCAGTGCATGGACTTACTCCACCCACAAACCGGTTCAGTGCATGGACTTATTCCACTCACAAACCGGTTCAATGCATGTACTTACTCCACCCACAAACCGGTTCAATGCATGGACTTACTCCACTCACAAACCGGTTCAATGCATGGACTTACTCCACCCACAAACCGGTTCAATGCATGTACTTACTCCACTCACAAACCGGTTCAATGCATGGACTTACTCCACTCACAAACCGGTTCAATGCATGGACTTACTCCACCCACAAACCGGTTCAGTGCATGGACTTACTCCACCCACAAGCCGGTTCAGTGCATGGACTTATTCCACCCACAAACCGGTTCAGTGCATGGACTTACTCCACCCGCAAACCGGTTAAATTCATGAACATACTTCACCCACAAACCGGTTCAAAGCATGGACTTACTCCACCCACAAACCGGTTCAAAGCATAAACATACTTCACCTACAAACCGGTTCAAAGCATGGACATACTCCACCCGGAAACAAGTATAGATCATCTTCGACGCGTGATTGTAAATACAAACGTCTTGACCGTTTGTGCAGAACAAATTTGACACCGGAAGCACGTGACCGTAATTATTATGCTTTTATTTAAGAAATAATTAAATACTTTAATTACTCGCATCCGAACGACTAACTGTGTTTTATTCACCGATAAAATACAGGTACATATTTATTATTTCGATTCTAACACAACAATAACCCCATTGTTTACGCTATTGTGGGGACACTATATATTATCTCGGAGGTCAAGGTAATCAGGCTGCTATCTTTACAGGTTGTTCCATTGGGCGCCCCCGTATGCAAAGTTATGCTTGGTACAATATGTTTAAATACACTAGTAGTCACGTGACAAACAATTAAGTCATTAATAACGTGATATATCTTGCGCTGTATGACGTCAATTCAAGATGCTTATTAATGTTATATGGACTGATGCATATGATGGGATTATCGGGGGTATGAAAGGTTTGTTGAAATTGGCATTTCATTACAATTACTGTTGAGGTTGTCTTCGTGACGTATATTTACCAAGTGACGTCATGTAACATGGCGTTTCCAACGGATGAAATATACGCAGGGAATTAATGGAACAAATCTTTGCGTATATAGTTGTGTTAGAATAAAGTATTTCTAACCATCCGCATCGATATAATGGTGAAGTTTCCCTCTTTGTTTATTTATACATTTATTGTCTTTCTGCCTTTCTGTATATCTTGGATAGCCGGTGTTTCTGTCTCAGTCAATCAAAAATGATACCAAAATCTCGGCAAAAGTAAAACCTTTTTAAGAGAACTATTGTAGGCGTCTGTCTTGAAAACAAGCAAGCGTCACAGATCATCTAGACTACCCGAAAAACCAGTTCCATTCAAGGACATACTCCGCACACAAACCGGTTCAATGCATAGACATACTTTACCCACAAACCAATTCAATGCATAGACATACTCCACCCAAAAAGCGGTTCAAAGCATGGACATGCTTCACCTACAAACCGGTTCAAAGCATGGATATACTCCATTTCGTATCACCGGTAACTTGGAACAAAGCAATATTTTCGCAGTTCAAAAAAACAACGCAAGAACCTTAAAAAGTTCTAATTTTTTAAGCGCAAGAATATTACTCAACTTGTCTGTGGGGAACTATGCTGAGACCTGAGCAGCACTGAGTGTAACAGTAGTGTGTATATCCCTCCGCCACGGACTTCCATCAGACTGTTGCTTTCTGTTATAGTTGTGTGTAAAATGTAAAACGTACGTGGTAATTGCTGCCACGGTAATTGGTTGGCTATTTAAAATGTGTCACTCAAATACGCTGCGTAAACTAATCACATACTGTCCATTCTGTTTCGTTCGCCTTGTATTTGCAGAAGAATCAAATCAAATTAATTACATCGGTATATAATCTGATACAGAATTGTTACCAAACATAACATACAAACACGCATTACAGAACATTCAAATGTTATGTACGAATTTACGACATACATTTTGTGTGCTATTGGATGAGAATAAAAACCAATTAAATCGGAATTTCGTCCGGTTTCAATTCAAGTTTCAAGATTCAAGTTTATTCAGCAATCGGCAAATTTTGCCTTTGGCCATTTACAAAGTTTTACAAAGAAATATGGCAAAGACAACACATATTGTAATAAACATAAATAACATAGTTACACATTTAACAATACATTACATGTATATTATTCTTGCGAAACAATCATATTTTCAAGGGTATTTTTTCCTATTATAAGAGCTTCTTGGATGAATTTTGAAATTGTTAACAACATTTTTTCATTTTTAGACGACATGATATATGTAAATGTATTGAGTGTAGGCCAAGCTATGCGGCCTAAGTATTTAGTACGAATATCGTTGTATTTGGTACATACACAGCAACAGGGAGTACGTTATAGGGAGGAGAAACGGGCTCGTTTTGGTCTAATTACACTAAATCAACAGGATGTGCTCGCCTGGTGCAGTCGAAAGTAGTTCTGTATTAAAGAGTGCTAATCTTTTTTTCTTTAAAAACTTTTTTTAGTGCAGTTTCCTGTTATTTTTTGGCTGTAACTGTATTCTGGACATGTTGTTGATATTTGAAAATGCAGCTCATCATGTTTTTGACAGATTTTGATATAAATTTGAGAAGTGAAAGTAGACAGGGTATGAAATTTGCAAGGGGTAAAAATAGTGTTGACCTTTGACCCGGTGTTAGTAAACAACTGAAGAAATGTTTCTTAGAAGGTATTAAAGCCCCTATTTCCTTGTTGATGTTTAATAGCAGACATGTTTATTTGCATGATAAAGTAAGTTTCCCAGAATTCTAACGAGGTTTGAGTTTTTAACAGGTTGTCAAAATTCTAACTTTACTATGGAAGGGCAATGGAGACTCATTTACGCTATTATAACCTTTTGCCGATTTATGTTGTTGCGCATGTGTTTCACTACTCCGTGAAAATGACTACTTTCGGTTGTTTCGCGAGTGTGTGAAAAACAGCAAATTCTTATAAATTATTACACTTACAAACTCAATAAAGGTGCTAAATGTAAACACAAGTATTATTTATTCACACTGTGTCCTCTGATACAGAGCGTGTATTTGTTTGCATGTTTAAAAGCACATTTTACCAGACGGTTCCGTGTAACAAAGATGGCGCCACTCTGCGCCAAATAAAACATAGTGACAGTGTATAGCTATTGCAAACGAGATACGAGACTACGGGTTATTTAGGCATTAATAATAACAAAAAGTGAATAGTAAACATATTTATCTTTGTCAAGAAGGTAATTTCATGGTGGTGATTATATTTAGACAAAGCCTAAAGAGGTGATGAAAATGTGCCTTTTGAGATATCAGCTAAAAAAAATAATTTAATTTTATAGAATTAAAAATGGTGTGGAGCTATTGCAAACGAGATACGAAGTATGGGTTATATTAGGCATTAATAATAACAAAAAGTGAATAGTAGACATATTTATCTTTGTCAAGAAGGTAATTTCGTGATGTTGATTATAACAGAAAGCCGTAAAAAGGGTGCAGTAAAAACTGCCTAATTTGAGATTTTCGCTGAAATTTTAACTTTTCAAATGTAACGCGCTTACGATCGATTTACCTGTATCGATAAAATAGTAAATGGCGGCGTTCTAGCGCGACAACATAAATCGATAAACTAGAGCGTTTATGAACCCGTTTCTACTCCCTATAACGTACTCCCTGACAGCAAGAAATGATATTCTGACTCAATAACATTCTGATTACAAAGTTTATATAATCTATTAGCACGATCAATACCATTATATCGCCCGGTCTCAATTTCAAGAGAATGTGAACTTAATCTTAAACACGTAAAATGTTTTCGTAGAGAATCACTTTTAAGTTTGTCAATATACTCTTCAGAGCAAAATGTGTTTTTAAATGTTACATAATAATCAAGTTTAGGCGTATTATGTATACTCATACTCCATTCTTGAACAAACTGGTTTCGCAATCGCCTTTTAAGTAAAGGTAAATAATTGGTATTGATCCTAAAATCGTTTGCTAAATTCGAATAACCAAGATTGTCAGTAATAGTTCTAATACGATTAGCCCAACAGCTTCCGTTTATGCTATTACATTGTTCAATATATATATACTGTATACAGGTGAATTAACATCACTCATTAATTTTAACCACAATTTTAACGATCTTTCTTTTACTTATAACAGTTAATGGAAATCGCCCTAATTAGTTGGATGTCTGTTGACGTACTCCCATAACATGCTTGCAAAATTTGATATGCAGTTTATCCACTTCTTTATAATTATACACGCCCCACACTTCAGCTCCATACAATATAATTGGTACAACCATTGAATCGAATAAGGACAATTTGGTTTTTACATCTAACGGTATTCTATCGAACACAGATAGCAAATTGTGATATGCCCTTAGGGCTTGATCGCATAAAGTTTTAACAGCGTTTGACAGGTTACCGGTATGAGTAAATGTAATGCCTAAATACGTAAATATGCCTAAATACGTAAAACTATCTACGATTTCAACTTTTTCGCCATTTATTAAAAACTCCACATTATGATTTGTTTTCCTTTTTTCGAAAATACATACTTTAGTTTTATTTATATTTATTTTTAAACTCCACTTATGTGAGTATTGGTAAATACTATCTATCTGAGACTGTAGGCTATCTGGGTCCGTTGTAAATAACCAAATTGTGCGTCATGAAAAACATGTTCGGTTTCACACCACTTATTTATTTTATGGGATTTTCTGGTGACCTTCAAATAAGTGCATACTGGATCTTTCCAGAATGTAAACGAATGAAAGCGCCTTGTCATACATCTTTCTTGTCGTAGTCTTTGTGCGTGACTGTCCACACAACTTCCTCTTCCTCATGATATCCCAGCAATTCATCAATGTTATCATTCGTCCAGTTTCCTGCCATGTTGCTATGTATAAACAAAAATACCCGCGTGTACAAATCTACAATGCATGTAGACCCTATGCTGCGAAGTTTATGTCAAATCTGATTCCTATATATATATATATATATTTATTTTTTTCTCCATGATATATCTCTTTTTTTTCTTCTTTTTTTCATATTAATTCATAAATTAATGAACCTGTACTAATCTTGTTATTGTGGTCAAATTATATTTGTAAAATGTATGTTTATATGATGAAAAACTATGTAATAGTTTAAGTCAATAAAATTTCTTCTTCTTCTTCTTCTTCTTCTTCTTCTTCTTCTTCTTCTTCTTCTTATAATAATCGGTGCTTTTATTTCTATTCAATGAAGAAATCGTTTTGCGTATTTCTTCGATACTGAACTGAGCATCAAGCATTTCAATGCGTCTCATCAGGGGTCCGGCTATGATCCTCTACGATCATGAGGAGTATTAGAAATTGACGTAAAATGGTTAACAAAATCGCTCATACTTATATCGTTTTGATTATTGTTTTTCTTGTTAGTGAACTTTTTAATGCATTTCCAGAATTTTCTTGGTGATTTTTTACTTAAATTCGATAAGCCTACATTTCTCTTTCATATCAAAAACACGTTTAGCATTACGTTTTGTATATGCAAATTTACTCCGACTTGATAGAAATAACCTTTTATTATCCTCGGAGACATGCTCTGCAAGATCTCGTTTACATTTAAGAAATTCCGATTTAGCTTTACGGCAATTTGCGTCAAACCACGGCGTTATTTTGTTTTTAGTATGTGGTTTTGGTGAGTATGATTTATTGATATTATAAATGAATCTGAATGAATAAGAAACAATTAGTGATATATAAAAAAAAACATAAGATACACAATCTGTATTAGACCAAAAAAGAGATGTGTTTCCCCTAGCAGCTCTAAATAAAATAGGGTGCCTGGGCAGGGATTATTTTTTTTGCTTAAAAAAAGTTTAGGGTCGGTCGGCCGAGGGGAAACATACCTATTTTTTGGCCTTATTTCAATAATCTGAGGCCTAAAAAAAGGTTTGCTTCTACTTTTGTGACCCATATGGATCTGTACAATAAACATTTCTATGTGTTTACTCAATTTATTAGCTTTCGGCCAAAGGCCTGCATCAGAATATACATTTACCACTAAACCACTACAATGTATTTAAGGAATACATTTTATATTTTAACATTCATTGCATTGAATAACATCAGGTCACGTGCAAAGTAAGTGAATCTAGAAGGGATTGTTAACTTTGCTCGCGACCTGATGCTATTCATAGTCCCAAGAATGTTAAAAAAATAAAATGTATTCCTTATATTTATATTATTAGTGTACTCGATCAATACCCATATGTCCCGTTTCTCAACCATTTTCTTCTCTAAACTGATAAAAAATGCAGAATAAAACCTATATAATATATAATATTTATCACGGCAAATGGGACAGCGTAAACGTTTAGCTTCGTCTACCTGACCTTTTATGGTATACTCACGTCACACGCACTAACGTCATAGTTTTAAACTGCGCGTGAAGCAATTAAAATGTGATTCATGGTCAAATGATGTTTCTAGTTGTATACGTGTTATACAAGTACTTACATTAGAAATGTAAATATAAATGAATGAAATGATGTCATCGTCATCATGAACAAAATAATAAATTGAGTAAACACACAGAAATATTTAATAGTCATCAATATTTTGTGAGTGTATTTTTAATGTGGTTTGTTGTTTAACCCTAGTTAATAAGTTAATATTTAAATTGCTTGGTAAATATAAATAAATTGTGAATGCCTGGTCTTTATTAATATTTTAACCCTTGGGAACATTTTAATATTAAAAGCCTTAATATGTCTTGAAATCGTTAATTTAAATCTATCCTTCAAAGCCTGCAAATGGCAAAACATTATCTGTGACCAGTGTACACAATAACAGCTTTTGATCAGTAATACAGGATTGTCAGGTTTATTAAGTGTATTTACTGTTTTTATTTATTTAATAAAATAACAGTTAATGCATGGAACATTCAATACACACCTTGTTCCAAGGTTCAGCCAAGGTTCTGTTTTAGCCATCCAAAGTAAGAGGGAAAAAAACAAATTAATAAAAAATCCCTACCCTACCTATTTTTTTGAAGATGTTACCTGAAACAAACACTTTTTTAGGCCTGATCTGTTGTCATTCGTATCATCATTGGCCGAAGTCTTCCGAATGATCCGTCTTGAATCTGCACGAATCCATCCCGAGAGCAGGATTCGCGGTTTCTCAAATCTTATTCAGGATTTATCAAAACTGTTGTAAACAAACAGTATGGATTTTGAATCCAGTTTCGGTTTCATTGTAATCAAACACGACCTTATTCTAAGACGCAATTTCATCATAGTTCACCATGCTCTCAGTACCTTCGGTACTTTGATTTTATTTCATATCTGAAGACAAGCCATAACTGAAAAAAGTGTTACGCAATGTCCTAAATGAAATATTTGTATGCATTTTTACTTGTATAAAGACAGAGAAAAGAGATGTGTGTCGACTGAAAGAGAAATGATTAAACATTCGAGTATACTCTATATATACGTGAGTATTCTAACGTTGCTGCAAAGAAGAGAAACGATTTAACTATTTAAAGCAAGAACATACACATTGCTTGACCATTAATATACATGTCTCGTTCTTTCTGTTTCTAGTTCTATATGTACAGGATCTTGCATGAGTACTCATTCATTATTGAATTTATTAAACGAGTTGACAAAATGATATAAAGCGAGGCTCTTGCCGAGCATTATACTAATTTTGCGAACGAGTTTAATAAATTCAGTAATGAATGAGAACGAAATCAATGTAAGATTCTATTTATCACATAACTCACATATCGACTTTTATTGCATTATGTCTGTCGCTTTACACGCGAAACCGACATAAACCGTGGAATTGGATTATAGTCATTATCGATTTTTTTGACAGTGCATACTAGGCTTATTTGCATACGTATATAACTAGTGGTATATGGAAAATATAGAATGGTGTTATTCCACTCCCACACCGTAAGTTATGTGATAAAGGTTATTCTTACACACAAAAGTGGAGGTGCAAACATTACCTGAGAAATCTTCACTCGTTTCCAGACTATGCCCGCCATTGAATTTCATTTTTTCGCCCATCCAACCAATCAAAACTCGTCTCTGGAGTCATGTATCATTTTCTTGTATACATCCTTTCCAATATTTACACTTGGACGTCGATCTTTGCCCTCTCTATCGTTTATCGTATTTTCATCTTTGTTGAGTTTCTCATCAGCAATAAACTCCACACATGTGGCATCTGTGTTAGTGTCATTTTCATGAGGAAATGTGTCATTGTCGAGAACTCTGAACTTCTAGATAAGTTTATTGGGTTATCGTCGATCATATCTATTTTTGATAAAGGTGAATTTGAAGATGCACACATGGACGGTGTATAACTATGAGTAGACCTATCATTAGGATTTGCAATGGGGTTTGTAAGCCCATCCGTTGCCTGAATGTGAGGTCCATATCTAGTTTTACTTTTATTTGAAAGTTTCACATAGCGTGTTCTCTTTGGTTCTCTTTCAGTATGCTTTTCTACCGCACTTGTATTGGCATCAACTTTATCATGCAAGTGTGCGATGTGGTTCACATGTTTATCTGATAAGTGTCCTATGGAATTCACATGTCTATCTGATAAGTTTCCTTTCTCTCTAGCGCCACTTTCTCCAATAATGCGGGAATAATCATTTGCAACCGTGCCGCCATAACCGCTGCAAGATTTACCATTACGAATATTGTCTGTGTTCACCGTCTTTGAATGTAAATTGTTATGCACAAATGTGTCTTTGTTGAACTTTGTAAACACATTTTGCCTATTTTCTTTATTATATTGTTTATGAGACCAGTTCCCTGGAAAAATATCCGAATATCGACTCATTGTTATTGTTTCACATTTAACTTTCCAGGAATATCTTAAAAACACTAAACTGCTGACAAGGTTGTATAACCATTACAATTACACTTAACAAGTTGCAATATATACACTAAATTAAACACATCCAAAATTCCATGTGTGTGTAAGGATACATTAAATTAACTAACACAGCCATTTTATCAAACCTATTTAGCTTACACCCTGCTTTCACCATTGCAATTATAGTAACAGTTAATCCACCCGTTTAGTGGGCGCATGTTGGCGACAGATATCTTATTAACTTGTATAGTGTTCTTATCGGGCGCATTACTTAATACACCTGCCGTACGGTGACCGCAATTGGCGAATTGATAAGTCACCTCTCGTTTCAATAGCCACTTTTAGATAAAGGTGAAAGCATGTCAAATATTTCACAACAATTACAAAGTACTAAAATCAGCAGAAACGTTTTAGGAAAGGATTATGTGCGTGTTGTCATTTTTGTTGTACAACATATCTTTCGATTGATATTCTCTTTCCTTGTAAAATGTCCGTCCGTACAAACCTTACCATGACAATACTAGTTCATAAATAACGTTGGAACGGCTATCCACACATAACCATTGGAGTAACGAAAATAAAGTAAAAACCAAACATGTAAAAATCCACGTTGCGCACTATTCCACTACTGGTCATAGTAAATATAAATAAACGACATCCTGCGGTTTATAACACAAATGTAGTTCACACGTTGAGAGTCGGTGTAACTGCCGTAAACAGGTAATTGCCTTAACAAGAGAAGCAATAAACTTTCTTCATCGTAAATACTTAATGACATCTCTACATTTATTTTATATCAATAGAACAATCGGTAACAGTAACGCATTTTAGATTCACCGACGGGCTGGATCGTACAATAATTTTTACAGATGGTGTTTACTACTCAAGTTCCACTTCACTAGTCCAACAGAGTGTTTCCTTTTTATATAAATTTCGACTCCACCATTCTACAAAAGTTGAGAGATTCGAGCGAGCTCATATTTTGGCACGTATAAAAACTGTATTTCAGAATGATTTATACACTTTAATACGTGATATTGTGTGTGAGTATGTCCTTGCCATATCACTCTCTTTCCATCATACATTTCCACTATTTCGGTATCCTTTCAATATTAGTATCGATACACTTCCACTATTTCGATATCCTTTCAATATTAGTATAGATACACTTCCACTATTTCGATATCCTTTCAATATTAGTATCGATACACTTCCACTATTTCGATATCCTTTCAATATTAGTATCGATACACTTCCATTATTTCGATATCCTTTCAATATTAGTATCGATACACTTCCACTATTTCGGTATCCTTTCAATATTAGTATCGATACACTTCCATTATTTCGATATCGTTTCAATATTAGTATAGATACACTTCCACTATTTCGATATCCTTTCAATATTAGTATCGATACACTTCCACTATTTCGGTATCCTTTCAATATTAGTATCGATACACTTCCACTATTTCGATATCCTTTCAATATTAGTATCGATACATTTCCACTATTTCGATATCCTTTCAATATTAGTATCGATACACTTCCACTATTTCGATATCCTTTCAATATTAGTATCGATACACTTCCACTATTTCGATATCCTTTCAATATTAGTATCGATACACTTCCACTATTTCGATATCCTTTCAATATAAGTATCGATACACTTCCACTATTTCGATATCCTTTCAATATTAGTATCGATACACTTCCACTATTTCGATATCCTTTCAATATTAGTATCGATACACTTCCATTATTTCGATATCCTTTCAATATAAGTATCGATACACTTCCACTATTTCGATATCCTTTCAATATTAGTATCGATACACTTCCACTATTTCGATATCCTTTCAATATTAGTATAGATACACTTCCATTATTTCGATATCCTTTCAATATTAGTATCGATTCACTTTCACTATTTGGATACCCTTTCAATATAAGTATTTATCACATAACGTCCCTTGTTAGCAGTGTCGAACACCCATGTACTATTCTATTGTATGACACACGTGTAATACAGCCTGGAACGATTTTGATTGGTTGAGTTAAACCTGTAACACTACGCAAGTTTATTGACTGAAACTATTTTATTTATTACAAATTCACCCAGATCTGAGTCATAAACTAATTTGTGACAGCTTATAAAAATAATGCACATTATACAAAAAAATGTTGCTGGTTTGTTAAAAAGTTGGCGTAAACTGCTATTTTGTAGAGGTAAAACTCGAACTCTTTTATACGCAACGTTATGTGTGAGACGCGACGTTACGACGTCACATATTTTATGACGTTTTGTCGCTAAAGTGTGTCTGACGTCGTGGCGGTTCTATGTCCATCTGAATTAATTTTTTCTAATTTCATTGCAATGTTATGTGATAAAAAGGATCTTAAACTCGTTCCCATTCCATATAAGATTTATGAAACTCCTTAAAATTAAAATAATTCATAAATCGTTTCATAAATCTTATATGAAATGGGAACTCGTTTAAGATCCTCTATATATACATTTATACTATATCGACACGCTTTCAATATTAGTATATATTTCCACTATTTCGATAAAATTCCGCTTTTTTCGATATACGTTCACTTTTAGTATGGATATACTTTCACACTTTAAATACATCACTATTTATAGACACGTTTTCACTAATTAATAATCCATTCCATTATGTGTTTCATTATTTGTAACTTATACAAACTTTCTTAGGTTGAATTTCCTTTTATTGTACCGGGGGAATTATAAACCTAGGTAATTCGTTCTCGTGTAAAGGCACCGAGACATTATAATATATGGATGCATATTCACACGAAATGTTTCGCCTTTTAAAATAAATTGGATTTTATAAAATCAAAGTTCAAATCAGTTTCACCTTATTTAATATTTCATACAAACAGCTATCGCTCATGCATTGCATTTCGCACTTGGAAATGCTGGTATGTAGAATAGGTGCGTAGGCAATATTACGTCAACAATTTCACAAAATAGCTACCACTTTAAATTGACGACAACTATAAAAATATATGTACATGAATAAATTCTTTAAGAATGTGAATTTTATGATTTTCAGTTTAACAAGTGCCTAATCACTGTTCGTTTCTACTCTGTAACACGTTGCTCCAACGCATAAAATCCAAAAAATATCGGTACTAATGTAAATACACATATATTGATTTTGAAATATTGTTTATATTATCACGCTTCAGATATTCTAAGCTATATCACTGACGATGTTGCAAATATCAATTATTCAGCAAACGTATTTTTTTAATAACCACCATTTACTGAAAACATATAAATTGAACTAGTGTGATACTGGTGATCATATAAATACCAAATTCCAAATTCTTTATTTCATTTAGGTTCATACAAAACATTGTAACAAAGTAATATTGCCATGTGTTGCAAGGCGTTAACTGGCATACCATCTAAATGTATTTTATAAATAACTAAGTGAATAGATTACAGTCAAGTTATATTAAGTAAAATGTATTTTACACGTCGCTGGTTTTATACATAATTGTTTTCATTAAATAATAAATTACACGCATTAATGGAGGACATCTGCTTCGTCTCCCGTGACAAAAGAAAATCTATATTTAAAAAACAATTAACAGGTTACGAAAACTACGTTTTAACAATATTTGAAATAGAGATTTTGTAGATATATATGTTGAAGGGATAATAGATGTTTACTGATATATGTATACAACGCATTTAATTGAACTTTTATTTTTCAGTTAAAAGGTTTTCTTTATAGTTAAGCATATTGACATATGCATATATTAAAATGAAGTGTGTACTTTTTTAATAGCTGTTGACGTGACACAGTCATCGATATTATTTATTTTCATTCCCAAACCAACATTAGTAGTTTCAAATGCTGTTAAAATCTGCTGAAGTATTTATATTGGCTAGTGTTATGTCTATACCGTACTTAAATTGTTATAGCGGAGGTCAAACACATCAAACAGATAAACATCTTGAAAAGCACATCAAATTGCTAGAAGCACCTTCTTATTACTCAACATGTTTATTGCTCTGTTGTAGTGACGTATATCTTTATCACCACTGAAGTTAACCTCTTGCACTGGACTGTTCTATAATTACTGCATGTTATTTAAACTGTTCTGCGGGCCTGAAATTCACCAACCCTGCGGGCTTGGAATTCACCAACCATGCGGGCCTGGAATTCACCAACCCTGCGGGTCTGGAATTCACCAACCCTGCGGGTCTGGAATTCACCAACCCTGCGGGCCTGGAATTAATCAACCCTGCAGGCCTGGAATTCACCAAAGCTGCGGGCCTGAAATTCACCAACCATGCGTGCCTGGAATTCACCAACCCTGCGGGCCTGGAATTCACCAACCCTGCTTGCCTGGAATTCAACAAACATGTAGGCCTGGAATCCACCAATCCTGCGGGCCTGAAATTCACCAACCTTGCGGGCCTGGAATTAACCAACCCTGCAGGCCTGGAATTCACCAAACATGCAGACCTGGAAAGGCTGGAATTCACCAAAGCCGCGGGCCTGGAATTCAACAACCCTGCAGGAATGGAATTCACCAAACCTGCAGTCCTGGAATTCACCAAAGCTGCGGGCCTGGAATTCACCAACCCTGCGTGCCTGGAATTCAACAACCATTCTTCAATCCATTCAAATTGTGTTCACAAATATTCCCAAGACCTTCAAAGACAAACGATGAATTTGAAATTCATTCGTATTTATCATATTTATACAATTTACATTTATTCAATGCCTGTTCTTTAATTGCATATAATAATAATAATAATAATAATAATATTATTATTATATAATAATAATAATAATAATAATAATAATAATAACAAATTCTTTATTTAAAGAAGGTTAGGTTAACACATTATAACATAATATCAAGAAATAAACATCATATTTTCAATGCGACCTTCTGTATATAAATTAACAAACATTTAGTGTTTATTAACAAATACACTGAAATAAAAGTTAACATTCAATCTTCGACAAACACCCAATTATATTTGAATATAGAAGAAATCGTAATAGTCTTACATGATATACATATGTATCCAAGCAAAAAACAAAAATATATATATTAACTATAATATCATTCATATCAATGTGCATTTTGCATCAAACATTTTTTATAATTACATGTATATTTAAATGACTGGATAGTAGGAAGAGAACGTATGTCGGCCGGTATATTGTCCCAAACGTGTCGACCAAAGTCGCTAAATGTGTCTTTCATGTATTAGTTTGAGGTTTTTGTGTAACAAGATCATTTCATGTAACTGATCGCATATAATACCTATTATTACATGAGAATGTCAAAGGTTGTGATATGTAATTAGGTGCTAGGTTGTTTATTGACTTATATATCAACACACCAGTATGATAATGACATCACCACTATGGAGCAACCATGCACAGGTCCCAGCGTTTGTTCAAAGTATGACACCAACTCTCGTAAAATGGCACATTTTGTAACAAAGAAGGTACTAAACATTTTGTAACACAGAAGTTACCTAATAAATGTATTACAAGAGCATGAGAGTGGACCTTTGGAAAAGATGTGTTGTGTTGTCCTAAAGGTTGATCATAATTATGCAATTTACTGTTTTGCCTAGGTTCGTTTTCTTTCTTTGGTTTTTGCCCCTGGATTTCTGCGAAGTATCAGGGGACAAGACACTTCATTCCTTAAACGGAGACGTAAACCGGGCGGTCCATTGTATCGGAGTCTTTCATCTGAGCACGTTAAAGTGACAATGAATCTATTCGACAGTAAGAGTAGGGCACGGTTCCCGGATTCCTGCGATTTCTCTCTTTCTCTCTCTCTCTCTCTCTCTCTCTCTCTCTTGTGTCTTTAAATAACCTAAAAAAAAATTATTTTTCATGAGCCTTTTAACAATAGAACACCCCCTCCCCCAAAATATTTAATTGATTAGAAGTAGTTACAATTAATTCCACACTACATACGCATATAAATCGATTTAAATGAAGTATAAACTAAACCACGTACAAGGACTGCTACAAAATTGCTTATATGTGGAGAAATACGTTTGGCGACCCCCGTATGGCCACTGAGAAAAACAATTTTGGTAACTCTTAATATACATGTAGGATATATAGGATATATACATATGACATAGGTAGAAACTCATGTCCCCTGATGACAAGTTGCGCAGAACAAACACAATCGCATTTGTGTAGATGTGGTGTTTCATTATGACCATTGTAAACGCCGGCACGACAACAACACAGCGCAAATTTCAAAGTGCGAAGATTCGACTGCACGATGGTGATAGTACTAGTACGGCGTCATGATGATAACAGTGAAAAAGAAAACTTGCTATATATATTATCGCAGTATTGGTCTCACACCTCTATTATCTCCCCTGCCTGAAAGCTCAAGGACCCAGAGACAAAAGGAAAACAGAAAAAAAAATCTATTTTTTTCTCAAGTTTAGGAAATTTTTAATTTGAAAAATAGGGTTTTCTTTGCTTTAGCATACATCTGACAGATGATGCAAAAAAATCCCACGGTGATATGAGGTTTCATTCAAATTTCAGAAGTACCACATATTCAGCTAGACAGTGTATGCATTTTGTATTTTCCATAGGGGTCACATAAACATGAGCGGGAAAAAAACTGGCTAACTCATGTATTTTATTGTTTTAAATTACTGGTCTTGGCTATACTGAAGATATTAAACAAACAACAATGTCTGCTGCCCAGCTTTGAAGCTCAGATGTTGGAAAAGGCTGTACAGTAACCCTATGGAAAATTAATTGAGGTGCGAGACCTATTGACATCGTGCCATCGTACTTTCGTCATTGTCACATCGTACCGTTGCGTTATCACCAGTCGCACCGTAGTACTTTCACAACTGTAACTTCGCGTTTTCAGCTTCACACTTCCGAAACAGGCAAACGCGACCGCACGACACCACGATGGTGAAAGTGCTAAGGCAAAAATGATCAAAATGCAAAGGTACGATGTCCTCTTTCAACATACGCCAAATAAGAGGTTTCGCGCCCAGTGGGGAAGGGTTTGGTAGTAGGTGTCACCCTTCTACTGGGTGTTTTTGGGGGGGGGATGAGTGGGGGACGAGACCTCCCTGATATGTTTTTGTGGTGCAAGCCAAGTCATATTTGTCCGGAATATAGACAATTTATCCAATAGTTTTCCAACCTTACCCACTTTCCCACTCTTTGAGTTTTAAATTGCATTTTTCAACTTTTTTTCCATTTATCGTATTTTCGTACTGTCGCCAATATTCTTAAAACTTGTGGTCTGACCCGTTACAATACAAAATGTTTAACGGTGAGTTCTGTTTGGCAATAGGCAAATACAGTAGACTCCAATGAACATGTCAGATTACGTAGCATACAGAGTTATGGTTTCACAGCGACTTATACTTAGAATATATGCAAATTCAGTATCATAACAGTGGTATTTTGTCACTTGATTAATTATAATATATAACTTTTATCACATGGAACTGCTTGTATTCCGTATAATATACCCATTACGTATTTCCTTATATTAACCATGTGTAATAAGGCGACCGAGTCAAGTGCAGTGTCAGTACGTTCGTCTAGTCAATGTCCCGGAATACCCGTTTAGTCCGTGGAGTCCGTGGATATAGCACTGAATCAGCGATGTTGTGACAGTCCGCCGTATGTAGATTCACCACGAGCAATAATGTGTAGTTTCTTGTCGTTTTTGAGCCATGTGATAAAAAGGATCTGACACTCGTTGTCATTTCATACAAACATTTTCGTTTGAACTCGTTTAATTTTGTATGAAATGACAACTCATGTCAGATCCTCTATGTCTTTGCAAGCGTTTTGCACGAACCTCGTGTATTTAATACAGTATGTCTGTGAACCCTTTGTACAACATTTATGTATTCAATAGAGTATATCGGCGAACGTTTTGTCCGACCCTCTTTCTTTTTTCTTTTTTTTTCTCTCTCTCTTTTTCTTCCTTTCTTTGATTGATTTTTTTTGCCAATATTATTTCTAAAGTATTAGGCAGTCTTTGGTGTAGGAACCCTTGTGTCTCCGTAGATGCTGGTCATTGTTGCTCACCAAAATGGCATCATGTCCGTCGTCCGTCCGTCCGTCCGTCCATTATTATTTTGTTGTCTACACTCTAGCCCCCTCAATTTTTACCAAACTTGGCTATTGATAAAGCGCGGACGAGCTCGAAAGGAACTTAAATTTGATGATAAACACCAGAGTTATTGTCCTTCATCTAATAAAAAATGCTAAAAATTGCCTTATCAACACTCTATCACATTCATTTTGAGTATGATCTTGCCCAAACTTGGCCAGAGTCTTAATATTGATGAATGCTCAAACGTGTTCAAATACCACTAATATATGTTAATAAAAATTATGATTTATGTCCCTTGATTTAATGAAAACAAATGCTGTAGTTTGACTTATGAACATTCTAGCGACTGCATTTTGCATCCGATCTTTACCATACTTGGGCAAAGTCTTAATATTGACGAAAGATCAATACGTTTTAAATCAACATATAAAGGAAAATAAAGTACATTTTGCTTTGTTAATTATTATGTACTCATTTTCCATCCGATCTTTACATAACAAATGTTCAGATAGCTAATATCTACAAAGAAAAAACAGTCATATATCTGATTCACACCCATCTGAGGGCCCCAATTCCTACGCCATGCCTAACCTTACCTCATAGAAGAAATCGTAGAAGAAATCAGAAATTAGCCATATCAGACTATAAACAGCACAGCTATTGCCCTTGAATTAGTTTAAAAAATGCTAAACTTTACATATTGTTATCACTTGTCCTTAAAGTTCTATTTGATCTGTACCAACCAAACGTATCATGATCATAGTCCATCTCATCCCTCACCTGCTAAACGAGATATTTTAGCAAGTAGAGCGTCCACTGGCCCTCTTGTGCCTCTTGTAGATAATCCTTCTTCTTCTTCTCTTCTTTCTCCTCCTCCTCCTCCTCCTCCTTCTTCTTCTTCTTCTTCTTCTTCTTCTTCTTTTTCTTCTTCTTCTTCTTCTTCTTCTTCTTCTTCTTCTTCTTCTTCTTCTTCTTCTCTCTTCCTCTTCTTTCTTCTTCTTCTTCTTCTTCTTCTTCTTCTTCTTCTTCACCTTCTTTGGTTGGCTGACAGGCTACCTTTAGCAGTTTTTTAATGAAGGAGATAGAGTGCAAAAGAACAATACTTTAAGGTAGAGTTGTGGTTCTTTTCTTTCATTTATCATTTTCAAGTGTCATTACATTTGGCTCAATGGTTTCCGGACAAGAATTCGCGAAAAGAAAATAGTGTAAAAGAGTGATAATGCTGTCATTAACCTTTTAAAGTTACGGTCCATGCGTTAACCTTCTCGTCCTTTATCATTGTACCAAGTTTTATTTAATTCGACTGAGTGGAAGGACGGACGGAGCGACAAACCGGCAACTATATGCTCCCGATCTTCGTTTCGGTTGTATAATGCTTGGTACTCATTTAAAGCATACCAAATAAGAGTGGCAAAGTGACACAATATACGCCCAGCATACGTGTGAATCCATTTTATATATCCGTGTACAACTTATTTCTGCTCCTATTGTATTTAACACATTTTTAGTTATGCACTTTGATGCCCAAGACAATAAGTGGGAAATGTCATCAAGATTAGATTACTGAGAGGACATTGCAAAAACTATTCAGCTTTAAGAATCAAAGGCAATAACTCCGGCATTATAGGTGAGATCTGGTTGGTTATCACACTTGGCCGAGATAGACTATGTACATTGTCTCCAGGTTTCATCAATATTGAATTATAATGACATGTCAAAGTTATTGACAGACACCGCAAAAGTCATAAAATTTCAAATATCGAAGGGCCATAACTCACGGCATTATAAGTGCCATCTGGCTGGTCATCGAATTTGGTCGAGATGTTATGCCCATAAACAAAGTCCCCAAGGTTCAATAATATTGGATTATAAATATTAAGTTATTGAGCGGAAACTGCAAAAAAAATCATTTTTAAAAAACCAAAGGGCTATAACTCTAGCTTTAGATTGGCGATCTGGCTGTTTATCAAAACGTGGCCCAGATATTATGTCCATAAACGCTGTCCCAAAGTTTTATCAAAATCGGATTATAATGATAAAGTCGTCAATTTTCAAATATCCAATATGAACGGAAACCAATCCTTCCACTCTGCGTGACATACGGCTTTTACGGTATTAACTATTGTTTTTACAATATTGTCTATTGTTACAAAAAGAGAAAAGGGTTGAGGAAAAAAATGTTCACGTTTAACGGTGCTATGATGAAAAAACAGTTTTTACGTTTAAGGTAGAATTGTA